>JAVSCE010021787.1:0-15874 GCA_032199065.1 Smutsia gigantea | reverse complement strand
TGACTGTGTGACAATGTGCACAGGGAGATGGCAGTGAGCCGGGGTGTGTTTGCTTCAGGTGAGGTTCTGCTGCTGAATCAATAAAAAATTCACTGTCACCACTTTTCTTTGTTTTGGTTTTATTACCCACATGTTCTTGGAAGCTTAGTTGCAAACATTGGAAATAAAGAAGAAACTCAAATATGACAAGAAATTTTTCACTAAGTGTCCATAAACCCTTGGGAGTAATTAAGGTTAGCTTAAAGGAATCTTTTTCATGATAACCTTGAGAGTGATCTCTAATGAGATGGGAACATGTTAACAGAAATCATCAGTGATGACAAGAGCTTCATTTTCTGAGCCATTTATTGGAAAAACACAGGATCAGTCAAATACCCCCATTATAGGATCTGATGGCTCCAGCTGTACATGAACATAGGTCTCCCTCCTGGGTGCAGCCTTACGTCCACTCAGGCACCTATCCCCGTGCACATGTGACAGCTCTGGGTCTGGGGTCACAGCCCTCGTTCTTCAGAAGCTCACTTTTGGGAAAACCCCTCCTTTTCCCTGTCCCTGCTCCTGCCTGCATGTGACTTTTGGAACCATGCTGTCATGTGCATGCCTGATGAGGGTCAGTGCACCTGAAGGACATAGACACTGAGTTGAATAAAGAGAATGGTGTCCTCCCACTTGGAGAATCTGCAATCTCACAGCTCCTTGGTGGTGTCAGAGGACTTCCAATGAATATTAGATAAATGCCTCTATTTCTCTACACTACGTGGTGTTGGACAGACTGCTTGCTATCTAAATCCAATACTTGTGAGGAGACTTTACCAAGACATCAGAGGTTATTCCTGGTCAGGTGCCACCAGCAACATCAAAGACCTGGGAAATCTGTGAGGAGGGACATGTCTCAGCACCCAGTCCGCAAGGGCCCTCTGCGCACGCACACGGATGTTGTCCGGCATCCACCTGCGGTGGATATGAGTATCTTTTATTGGTTGTGTGTTTTCTCCTTGTCATGACGCGACTCGTTGACAAAAACCTACCTCCTTTTAAAGTCACTAGAGCCATGCTTGAGCTCACGTTTCCAATGTGTGGTGGACCTGCTGTTACATCCAGTAACGGAGGTGCACACCTTCCAGCCTCATCATAAACCAGCCTGCAAGGTGTCATTACGCTTCAGATGCTACTTTCTCCACTTCCACAGTTTTCAAGGAATGTTGAAAAAATAATATTCTTTAATAAAATTATTCAAACTTTCACAGACCCTTGAGCTCCCATGTGGTAAGGTGTTCCCACTGGGCAGGAGGGCATATAGCAGCCTTGGCTTTAATACATTTAGACACTGCAAAATATTAAAAAGAACTCATGTACTGTATCTGCTCACGTCACCAACAGATGACGGCTGCCTCCCACTCCATCTTTCCCCTTCCCTGGGAGGCAACGCGTTCATTCCAACTATTGGGAGAAACATCAGATAAAATCATCCTTGAATCACACAGAGCGGATTTTAGCAGGAACTTTGACAAGAAATGTCACTGCAAAGCCCCAGAGAGTCAGTGTTTGGGCTCATGGCTCACAGGGTCTTCCTGAGCTCTGGCTGCTGTAACAAAGACCCACAGACTGGGTGGTTTATGAACAACAGGAATTTATTCCTTATAGTTGTGGGGTCTGGGAATCTGAGATCAGGTGCCAGCAGGTTGGGGAGAACCTCCTCCCTGGGTGGCTGTCCGTCCTGTGACTCCCATGGAGGAAGGGGCAGGGGAGGCTTCTCAGTGTTGCTTCATGAGGGCACTGACCCCATCCCTGGGGCTCCCCCTCGTGCCCTGAGTGCTCGCCAGTGGCCCCGCCTCCTAACCCATCACAGTGGGCATTAGGTTTCAACATGAGAAATGTTGGGGGACACAAACCTTCAGCCCATATCTGTAACTAAGGCATCACTTTAACATTCCAAACATCTGGAAGTCTACTGCAACCGAGCCCCTCAAGCTGAGGAATCAGAAGCCTCTGATCTTTGAATGAACATGGTTGATGCAAGACCTTGAGAACAAGCTCATGACGTGAATAATAGACAGCTTCCTCCTGAGACTGTGGATCACATCCCCTTGCTAATTCTATTATTTGCATTATTTTGTTTTTATAATTCCTTGCTTCCTTAGGAACATTCTTCTATTTTCAATAGACACAGGTTGTCGTCTACCCTTAATGACCACTTATCTTCCCCACCATATTTTATACATTTTCAGTTTAATACATCATCAGGCTCTATTTTTGACTCCTGATATCACAAGGCTCATTCCCCCTCTTCTCCATCTGCCCACACGTGGAAATATGATAGAAAGAACAGTTTCCCTCCTTGGATGCAGGTGGGAGATGGAAACCACAGAAGCCCTCCTGGGAGCAGGACCCTCACCCCTTCCCCCCTGAACCATCTTAAGCCTCGGGGACAGTCTCCTTTCCCGTTATTTTCCATATTACTCAATCAGACTGGACGTCCATGTGCAGCTTGCTGTGGATGCTCTGCCCTGCACGGTGTCCTCTCCAGTCTATGGTAGGGGTGCCCTGAGGCCCCAAGAGTGCACATGCCACCAGAGGTGACAGGGGGAGGCAGGTCCCTTGGCAGATGGTGGAGAAAGCCACACGAGTGTCAGTTAAGAATTCCAGGCCACAGTCGTCTATTTTCAGTTTGATGGTAGTTCCAGGGTGTGATGGAGGGTGGGCGGACCCCCAACATTTATGGGAGTATTGAGTTTCAGGTGAAACCTGAATTTTCTGACAATTACCAGATTTAGGGAAAATTTTTCTTAAACCTGACTTCTTGTGTGTAGAAAAATATCTCTGCCAATGTACTGATTTCCTACAAAATCTGCAGTTCACTGGAGGTAAAGAGTGAGAGTCCTGTTAGAGATTTGAGTTACTCTGACTCATTCGTTGGGCTTCCCACAGATTCAGGTGGCAAGAAAGGTTTTTTTTTATATTCCTGTAATTTTTGTGCTGTGAGACTTTTATGCTTTGTCTCCTTCCAGATCTGGTATGAGGCAGTCAGGAAGTCATTGTCCCCTGTCCCCTCCTCAGCCCAGCACAACCCCTGGTCCCTCCGGGTTTCTGACACGCTCAGGATGTGGGTTCTCACACTGTGTCTCTCGCACAGTAATACACGGCCGTGTCCTCAGGCCTCAGACTGCTCAGCTCCATGTAGGCTGTGCTCGTGGACGTGTCCCTGGTCAGGGTGACTCGGCCCTGGAACTTCTGTGCGTAGCTTGTGCCACCACTGCTAGGGTAGATGTAGCCCATCCACTCGAGCCCTTGTCCAGGGGCCTGCCGCACCCAGTGCATATAGTAGCTGGTGAAAGTGTATCCGGACGCCTTGCAGGAGACCTTCACGGATGCCCCCGGCTTCTTCACCTCAGCCCCAGACTGCACCAGCTGGACCTGGGCGTGGGCCCCTGTGGGAGGACATGGGAGGGGATGACATGCCGGTGACTAGCCCAGTCCCCACCTCAGCCCAGGGACTGGGGAGCCCCTCACCTGTAGCCACTGCCAGGAGGAAGAGGACTCTCCAGCTCCAGTCCATGGTGAGGGGCGGTGCTCTCAGGGGCTCTGTAGGGAGGGTGCGGTGCTGGGCTGATGCTCTCGGGGCACAGACATGGCCATATTTAACCTGGTGCACCCCGTCTCATTTGAATATTCATGAGGCATAACACTTTATAGGGACGGCTGGGCCATACCTGAGAAGGAGCAGTGGGTAGACACAGGGACCATGCTCATGGGGGGAGGCGCCCAAGTCCCCGTTCTTGTTTGTGGATACG
The DNA here is from genome assembly GCA_032199065.1 of Smutsia gigantea. Lineage (NCBI taxonomy): Eukaryota > Metazoa > Chordata > Mammalia > Pholidota > Manidae > Smutsia > Smutsia gigantea. The sequence continues at coordinate 12,083 of JAVSCE010021787.1, read as the reverse complement.
TGACCCCTTCACATCCCTGAGCTCAGTGCAGATTGAGCTTCTACCACTGGGGCCCAAGCCCCACAGAAGGTCCTGGTCCCTGTGGGCCCACCTTGAATGGCATGGACATCCTTTGACCTTGTGCTGGGATCTGAAATCTGAGTGTCTTACTCCTAGGATCTCAGTGTCCCCAAAATGCTGAACCAGTGAGTTAATCCCTCCCTGTCCTTCAGCTCCTCCTACCCAGATGTCCAGAAACCCTGAATATGCCTACTATGCCTGTGGCTCTCCATTGCCTTACCAAGTTGGGTAAACACTTCTTATAGAAAAGGTTATTATAACTCACACCAGCTGTCTGTGTGCATCTTTAAATTGGATTGAAACTTTTTAGAAAGTCAGTGCCAGGCCCCGAGAAGGATCACTTCTCAAATCTCTGCACCTGCTCCGGGGCTGGTGTCCTGTCCTGGGGAGCCAGCGCCCCCTGCAGCCCAGCCCCTGTATTGCAGGGTGGGTCCTGTCTGTGCTCCTAGGCCATTTCCCCCTGCGTCTCCAGTCCAGTGTTAAATGGCTGTGTCCTCCTTCGGGTGCTCTTTCAGGGAACCCCGTGCTTCTGACATGGTCTCCTGAGACAGTGAGTGGGCCTTACGAAACCCACATGCTCCGCACTGAGACCAGGGCGGATTTCATGCCACCCAGGGAGCCCCTTACCTGGAGCTGCCGGAGGCACTAACACGGTCCACACGCTTGCTGAGTGCAGACCCTCAGGGCTCTGGGCCTATATTCTTCTTTAGGCTTCTCTGCACAAGGTACCATCTGAGTGTATCTGCACACATGGACCTCATACAGAAGCCCACTGCATGCCTACAGACACACACACAGACAAATGCACACAGATAGAAGGTGGTGTTCTTGCTGACTCCAGACTTGCCCTTCTCTGTGTCCAGCACATGGGCAGTGACCACACAGTAACTCTACACCTGGGAACAGTGACTTTCTTTCTCCATCAGAACTACAGTGAACCTTCCAAAGCACAGATTGGGACTCTCATGTCCATGTGTTTTTCCTGCAGCACCTGGGACCCCACAGAGGCCCACGGGGAGTGGGACTCGGTGTCCCTCAAATAGTCAGATATGGGGCACTGTCCTTCTTGGCCTAGTCAGGGCACATGCAGCCTTGTGTCCCCTAAAACCCCAGGCCTGGAGGGGGAGACCCCTGAGGATGAGGGTGATGCAGCACCCCTCCAGCTGACTCAGGTGAGGCTGCTCTGTCAGGTCACCTGGGGGTAGGGCAGCCGAGGCAGGTGAGTGAGTCCAGCTCATGAGGGGTACCTGGCTTCCTCAGGACCCGTGTCTACCATGAGGTTCTCAGCTTCTGTCCATCTTTGGGGTTCTATCCTGCTGGTCACTTCTCTGCTGACCACCTGCCCATGAGCATAAGACCTAGGCATCTGGCCCAGCGACAGACTCCCTGCTTAGTCCCCAAGGACTGCACCAGCCAGGTCCCTGCAGGACCCCCAGCTCCTCACTCCTGGTCTGTGTGTCTGGGGGAAACCTGGGACACCCCTGATGCACGACTAATCCCATGAGGACAGGGAAACTCTGGCAGATTCACCAAGCGGACAGAGAGAGAAAGTGTCTGAGGGTGAGGAGGGGGTTCTGAGCTGGGTCTGGAGCTGATGGGTCAGAGCAGTACAGCTGTCCTGCCCCTGATTTGGTGTCACTGTTGTCTCGGGGTGTCCCTGAGTTCCTTTCTGCAGTCTGTGGCCTGTGGCACCTGCAGTATAATCTGCTCTTATCACGCTGGGTGGTGTCATGTGAGTGGAGGGCATTATGTACTCATGATTCAACAGTAGGATTCAGTGGAACTGCTCGGTGGTGTGACCCTCACAATTCTGCTGCATGGAGCACGTCCTCTTGCCCCCCAAATACCTCCCTGGATGCAGGGACCCCAGCACATTTCTCTGATCCTCAACCCTGTTCACTATTATTCACCCCTTAGGTGATATCAGGTGATGGTGGCCCAGAGCAGGGAGGAATCCCCTCCCGCCCCAGAACACACGTCAGGACGAGTACTTTCCTGAGGGTCTGCCTGGAGAAGGTCTGGGGGATTTCTCAGGGATCAGCCCTCTCCCCCCATCAGAGCTATGATAGGAGTGTGTGGATCCCATCTGAGAACCTGGAGGCACAGGAGGGAAGGTCCACACAAGGGTGGGTGTGGCCCAGGCTCTGTCCTCCCCATACCAGAGCCCCCTGTGTCCCCTCTGGGCATGACCGTCCCCTGAAAGGGCTCCTGCTCTTTGTGCTCCTGCGGCTTCTGTTCCAGGTGAGCACATCGTTCTGTGCCCTGGGAGGAGCATCACAGAAAATCCTCTGACCACACTGAGGGGATTTTATCAGGAATGGTAATTAGTAAGGCAGCAGTGAAAACCAGAGAGTGTGTTCGGTTCATGGCTCACCAATGTCCTCCTGTGCTCTGGCTGCTGTAGAGAAGATCCACAGACCGGGTGGCTGATAAACAGCAGGAATTTACTTCTCACATCTTTGGGGTCTGGGATCCCGAGATCAGGTGCCAGCAGCAGGGTGACTGGGGAGAACCTCCTTCCTGGGTGGCTGTCCCTCCTGTGACCTCACGGGGGGAAGGGGACAGGGGAGCCCTCTCAGTGCTGTTCCAGGAGGACACTGATCCCATTCCTGGGGCTCCCTTCCTGACCTGAGAGCTTCCCAAAGGCCCTGCCTCCCAACACAGCATATTGGCCCTTAGGGTTCAAAGGGCACAATTTGGGGTGGTTACAGTTTTCAGCTGATAGCAACCCCAGAAGAATCAATATATAATTCCAAACAACCGGAAGGCTGCTCTGAATGAGCCCGGCAGCTGAGGAATCTCACGGATCCTTACAAGTCCTGATCTTTGGACTCACAAGGCTGATGCATCTGGTTCATAACTGGGTCATGACCTTGGGGAGTAGACGGCTTCCACCCAGACTCTGGACCAACCTCTGGACAATTGCATTATTAGTATTACTTTGCTATTATTATTGCTTGCTCACATGTAAACATACTTCCTACAAACTCAGGTTATTGAACGCTCATTCCGCCCATTCTCCCTCTGCCCACATGTGGGAATCTGATAGGAAGAGGGGTTCCCCTCCTCGCATGCAGGTGGGAGATGGAAGGCACGGAAGTCCCTCCTGGGAGCCAGACCCACACCCCTCACCCACCCCTGGCCCACAGTAACCCCCTGAGCCAGTCTCCTCTCCTGGCTCTATGAAACCATTTCTGCCCTGTTGACAGGTCTCCCTGCTCTCCACAGACACCCACTGATGGAGGTTATCCAGGACTTATGTCCCCTTTGAGTGTGTCGTGCCTCATGAGGCTCTACATCTGTGTGAGGCCTCATTGGTCCCTCATGCTTTACATGAGACCCCCTATATTGACGCTGTGCACTTGGTGTGGACAGTGATCACACAGGGGCCATTCCCCTCTTGCCGTGGATTTAGGAGGCCACTGCTGTCTGAAGCCCACCTGGATGTCAGGCACTGCTGGAAGCTGGTTCCCTGAGTGCATGGGCTGCACTATGGGGGCTACCTCTTCCTGTTTTGTGAATTTCACTAACTCTTGGGTAAATATTTGTAATTAATTAGAATCAGGGATGGAGGAAGCAACTATGTGACTCTCTGCCCTTTATGCATGTGAATATAGTTTTCTCATCTTCCAGACATGTTTCTAATTCAGACACATAATAGGTAAACAAAGTGTTATGAGTCCACAGGAGTTTATGCCCAGAAGGCAGTGCTAAATGAAGAGGAAACCAGACCTCACAGGAAACCAGCCCTTCACTTCCCTCTGCAGTGGATCCTGAGCCCTGCAGCCCAGCCCTCCTGGGTCCCTGCATGTGCAAAGCGTCCTAAGCCAGAAAGGCACAGTTACCAAGGCATGAGGAACACAGAGGGTTTCCATGGGAAGCAGTTAGATACAGAGGAAACCAAAAACTCCTGCAGTAAAAAGCCTCCGTGTGCACCTGCTCCTGGGGCTTCTCTCTGTGCTGTGGGTGCTCAGCGCCCCCTGGAGATCCGATGTCCCCTAGTGCATTCTGCGTGTACCAGAGTGTCTTGAGCAAGTGGTGTATCCTGAACACCCGTGGGTGTCCTCACTGCCACGGACTCCTGAGATGCCTCTGGTGGTCCCGGGAGCCTCTGAGAGCCACAGTGGGACCTGGGAAAGTGGGCAGACCTGCTCTGGGCTGAAGGGAAGAGGCCCCAACATCCACATCCATGTGGGTGTGTAATTGTCCACGTGCCTCAGGGCCTTAACTGGACAGACATACATGAAGGCTCCATCCTGCCTCCAGGAGGTGGGTGCATCTGGATGGACAGGGTTCATTATACTCACAGAGGAGACAACAGGGTAGATGTGCATTTGTTCATGGGGGTGCTGGTGGGTTTCAAGTGGAGCTCATCCCCAGGAAGGGGGAAACAGGTATGTGGGATTCTGAGGTGTGTGTAAAATTTGTGGACATTATTCATGGTTATTGTGGCTGGACGCTAGGTCATGTTACAATAGCAGGAAGATGAAAGTAGGTAAATGACATAGAAACAAAAAGACAAAGGGTAAACCTGGAAGGATGCCCTTGAAGGTCACCAGCGATGAGCACATTAAGGGAATCAGCCACCATGACCTGGGGGTGAACTAGAGGTGCAGGTGGCTCTCATGCTGGGGAGGTGGGACCTTCCCTCTGATGGCTATGTCCCCTGGAGAGGGCTCAGAGGATGACCTGGGAACAGAGTGTGGTCTCAGCACAGGTGTGTCCTCACGTCTGCAGAACAGAGTCTGTGGGACTTGGTGAATGACCGTGTGACAATGTGCACAGGGAGATGGCACTGCTGCTGGGGTGTGTTTGCTTCAGGTGACTTTCTGCTGCCGAATCAATAAAAAATTCACTGTCACCAGTTTTGTTTGTTTTGGTTTTATTATCCACATATACTTGGAAGCTGAGTGGCAAACATTGGAAATAAAGAAGAAACTCAAATATGACAAGAAAATTTTCACTAAGTGACCATAATCCCTTGGGAGTAATTAAGGTTAGGTTAAGGGAATCTTGTTCATGATAACCATGAGGGTGATCTCTAATGACAGGGAAACATGTTAACAGAAAACATGAGTGATGACAAGAACCTCATTTTCTTAGCCATTTTTGGAAAACCACAGGATCAGGCAAATACCCCCGTTATAGGATATGATGGCTCCAGCTGTACATGAACATAGGTCCGCTTCCCAGGTGCAGCCTTACGTCCCCCCAGGTACCTGTCCCTGTGCACATGTGACAGCTCTGGGTCTGGGGTCACAGCCCTGGTTCTGCAGAAGATCACTTTGGGGAAATCCCCTCCTTTTCCCTGTCCCTGCTCCTGCTTGCATGTGACTTTTGGAACCATGTTGTCATGTCCATGCCTGACGGGGGTCAGTGCACCTGAAGGGACATAGACACTGAGTTGAATAAAGAGAATGGTGTTTTCCCACTTGGATAAACTGCAATCTCACAGCTCCTTGGTGGCGTCAGAGGACTTCCAATGAATATTAGATAAATGCCTCTATTTCTCTACACTACATTGTGTGGACAAACTGGTTCCTATTTAAATACAATACTTCTTAGGAATCTTTACAAAGACATCGGAGGTTATTCCTGGTCATATGACACCAGCAACATCATAAACCAGCCCTGTAAGATGTCATTATGACTGAAATGCCACTCTCCCCACATCCACAGTTTTCCAGGAATGTTGAAAAAATAATATTCTTTAGTAAAATTATACAAACTTTCCTGTGTGGTAGGTGTTCCCACTGGGCACGAGGGCATCTGGGTCCTCCCCCTGTGGACACACCCCTGACCCCCCTGGGACATGGTCCCTGGGATGACTGTGCACTTAGACATATTTCCTCCCATAGAAGCCTTGGCCCTAGTGTGTTCAAACACTAAAAAATGTTTTAAAAAATTCACGTTCTGTACCTGCTCACGTCACCAACAGATGACGGCTGCCTCCCACTCCACCTTCCCCCAAACTCCTATGGGAGGCAACCCGTTCATTCCACCTATTGGGAGAAACATCAGATAAAATCATCCTGAAGGGATTTTTATGAGGAACTTTGACAACAAATGTCACTGCACAGCCCCAGAGAGTCAGTGTTCGGGTTCATGGATCACAGGGTCTTCCTGAGCTCTGGCTGCTGTAACAAAGACCCACAGACTGGGTGGCTTATGAAGAACAGGAATTATTCCTTACAGTTGTGGGGTCTGGGAATCTGAGATCAGGTGCCAGCAGGTTGGGGTCTGAGGAGAACCTCCTCCCTGGGTGGCTGTCCCTCCTGTGACTCCCATGGAGGAAGGGGCAGGGGAGGCTTCTCAGTGCTGCTTCATGAGGGCACTGACCCCATCCCTGGGCCTCCCCCTCCTGACCTGAGCGCTCCCAAGTGGCCCTGCCTCCTAGCCCATCACAGTGGGCATTAGGTTTCAACATGAGAAATTTTAGGGAGACACAAACCTTCAGCCCATATCAGTAACTAAAGCATCAGTTTAACGTTCCAAACACCTGGAAGTCTACTGCAACCGAGCCCCTCAAGCTGAGGAATCAGAAGCCTCTGATATCTGAATGAACATGGCTGATGCAAGACCTTGAGAACATGCTCATGACCGTGAATAATAGACAGCTTCCTCCTGAGACTCCGGATCACATCCCCTTGCTAATTCCACTATTTGCATTATTTTGTTTTCATAATTCCTTGCTTCTTTAGGAACATTCTTCTATTTTCAATAGACGCAGGTTGTCATCTACCCTTAATGAGCACTTATCTCCCCCCCTCTAGAATTTTAAACTTTTTCAGTTTAGTATATCATCAGGCTCTATTTTGACATTTGACTCCTGATATCACAAGGCTCATTCCCCCTCTTCTCCATCTGCCCACACGTGGAAATATGATAGAAAGCACAGTTTCCCTCCTTGGATGCAGGTGGGAGATGGAAACCACAGAAGCCCTCCTGGGAGCAGGACCCTCACCCCTTCCCCCTGAACCATCTTAAGCCTGGGGACAGTCTCCTTTCCCGTCATTCTCCATGTTACGCGATGAGACTGGACGTCCATGTGCAGCTTTCTGTGGATGCTCTGCCCTGCACGGTGTCCTCTCCAGTCCATGGTAGGGGTGCCCTGAGGCCCCAAGAGTGCAGATGCCACCAGAGGTGACAGGAAGAGGCAAGTCCCTTGGCAGATGGTGGAGAAAGCCACACGAGTGTCAGTTAAGAAGTCCAGACCACAATCCTCTATTGTCAGTTTGATGGTAGGTTTCAGGGTGTGATGGAGGGTGGGCTGACCCCCAACATTTATGGGAGTATTGAGTTTCAGGTGAAACCTGAATTTTCTGACAGTTACTGGATTTAGGAAAATTTTTCTTAAACGTGACTTCTTCCTGTGTGTAGAAAAATTTCTCTGTCAATGTCCTGATTTCCTACAAATTCTGCAGTTCACTGGAGGTAAAGAGTGAGAGTTCCTGGAGAGATTTGAGTTACTCTGAGTCATTCGATGGGCTTCCCACAGATTCAAGTGAGAAAAAAGGTTTTCTTAAAAAATTCCTGTAAGTGCTGTGCTATGAGACCTTTATGCTTTGTCTCCTTCCTGATCTGGTATGAGGGAGTGAAGAAGTCATCGTCCCCTGTCCCTTCCTCAGCCCAGCACACGGCCCTGTCCCTCAGGGTTTCTGACACGCTCAGGATGTGGGTTCTCACACTGTGTCTCTCGCACAGTAATACACGGCCGTGTCCTCAGGTCTCAGACTGCTCAGCTCCATGTAGGCTGTGCTCGTGGATGTGTCCCTGGTCAGGGTGACTCGGCCCTGGAACTTCTGTGCGTAGTTTGTGCCACCACTGCTAGGGTTGATGCCTCCCATCCACTCGAGCCCTTGTCCGGGGACCTGCCGCACCCAGCTTATATAGTAGCTGGTGAAGGTGTATCCAGACGCCTTGCAGGAGACTTTCATGGACGCCCCCGGCTTCTTCACCTCAGCCCCAGACTGCACCAGCTGGACCTGGGAGTGGGCCCCTGTGGGAGGACATGGGATTGGATGATATGCCCCTGACTGGCCCTGTCCCCTCCTCAGCCCAGGGACTGGGGAGCCCCTCACCTGTAGCCACTGCCAGGAGGAAGAGGACTCTCCAGCTCCAGTCCATGGTGAGGGATGGTGCTCTCAGGGGCTCTGTAGGGAGGGTGCGGTGCTGGGCTGATGCTCTCGGGGCACAGACATGCCCATATTTAACCTGGTGCATGTCAGGTAATTTGCATATTCATGAGGCAGAATACTTTATAGGGAACGCTGGGCCCTACCTGAGAACGAGCAGAGGGTAGACACAGGGACCATTCTCATGGGGGTGAGGAGCCCAAGCCCCGGTTCTTGTTTGTGGATACGTGTCCCCTTCACATCCCTGAGCTCAATGCAGATAGAGCTTCTCCCACTGGGGCACAAGCCCCACAGAAGGTCCTGGTCCCTGTGGGCCCACCTTGAATGGCATGGACATCCCTTGACCTTGTGCTGGGATCTGAAATCTGAGTGTCTTACTCCTAGAATCTCAGTGTCCCCAAAATGCTGAACCAGTGAGTTAATCTCTCCTGGTCCTTCAGCTCTTCCTACTCAGACGTCCAGAAACTCTGAAAATGTCCGCTTTGCCTGTGGCTCTCCATTGTCTTATCAAGTTGGGTAAACACTTCTTATAGAAAAGGTTATTATAACTCACACCAGCTCTCTGTGCGCATCTTTCAATTGGATTGAAACTTTTTGGAAAGTCAGTGCCAGGCCCCGGGAAGGATCACTTCTCAATCTCTGCACCTGCTCCGGGGCTGGTGTCCTGTCCTGGGGAGCCAGCGCCCCCTGCAGCCCAGCCCCTGTATTGCAGGGTGGGTCCTGTCTGTGCTCCTAGGCCATTTCCCCCTGCGTCTCCAGTCCAGTGTTAAATGGCTGTGTCCTCCTTCGGGTGCTCTTTCAGGGAACCCCGTGCTTCTGACATGGTCTCCTGAGACAGTGAGTGGGACTTATGAAACCCACATGCTCCGCACTGAGACCAGGGGGGATTTCATGCCACCCAGGGAGCCCCTTACCTGGAGCTGCCGGAGGCACTAACACGGTCCACACGCATGCTGAGTGCAGACCCTCAGGGCTCTGGGCCTATATTCTTCTTTAGGCTTCTCTGCACAAGGTACCATCTGAGTGTATCTGCACACATGGACCTCATACACAAGCCCACTGCATGCCTACAGACACTCACACAGACAAACACACATACAGATAGAAGGTGGTGTTCTTGCTGACTCCAGACTTGCCCTTCCCTGTGTCCAGCACATGGGCAGTGACCCTACCTTAACTCTACGCCTGGAGTCAGTGACTTTCTCTCTCCATCAGAACTGCAGTGAACCGTCAAAAGCACAGATTAGGACGTTCAGGCCCTTGTGTTCCTTCCTGCAGCACCCGGGACCCTGCAGACGCCCAGGGAGAGTGGGGCATGGTGTCCCTCAAATAGTCAGGTATGGGGCACTGTCCCTTCTTGGCCAAGTCAGGGCATATGCAGCCTTGTGTCCCCTAAATCCCCAGGCTTGGAGGGGGAGACCCCTGAGGGTGAGGGTGAGGCAGCAGCCCTCCCGCTGACTCAGGTGAGGCTGCTCTGTCGGGTCACCTGGGGCTGGGGCAGCCGAGGCAGGAGAGTGAGTCCAGCTCATGAGGGGTGCCTGGCTTCCTCAGGACCCGTGTGTACCATGAGGGACTCAGCTTCTGTCCATCTTTGGGGTTCCATCCTGCCGGTCACTTCTCTGCTGACCATCTGCCCATGAGCATAAGGGTTAGGCATCTGGCCCAGCGACAGACTCCCTGCTTAGCCCCTAAGGACTGCACCAGCCAGGTCCCTGCAGGACCCCCAGCTCCTCCCTCCTGGTCTGTGTGTCTGGGGGAAACCTGGGACACCCCTGATGCACCACTAATCCCATGAGGACAGCGGACCTCTGGCAGAGTCACCGAGGGGACAGAGAAAGAAAGTGTCTGAGGGTGAGGAGGGGGTCCTGAGCCTGGTCTGGAGCTGATGGGCTCAGACTGGCACAGCTGTCCTGCCTCTGATTTGGAGTGACTGTTGTCTCTGGGTGTCCCTGAGTTCCCTTCTCCAGACACTGTCTGTGTCCTTTGGTACCTGCAGTCTAATCTGGTCTTATCACGCTGGGTGGTGTCATGTGAGTGGAGGGCATTATGTCCTCATAATTAAATGATAGCATCCTGTGGAACTGCTGTGGGCTGTGACCCTCATAATTCTGCTCCATTGTGGAAGGCTGCTCTGAAAGGGCCCGTCAGCTGAGGAATCTCACGGATCCTTAGAAGCCTGTGATCCTTGGACTCACAAGGCTGATGCATCAGTTTTATAATGGGTCATGACCTTGGGGAGTAGACGGCTTCCACCCAGACTCTGGAACAACCCTGGACAATTGCATTATTACTACTACTTTGCTATTATTATTGCTTGCTCACATGTAAACATACTTCCTACAATCTCAGGTTGTTGTTGGCTCAGTGTAGGGAAACTCGCTGGGGTTCTATGAGAACAGCTGTCTGCTGCTTTACCCCAAATATTTCTGAACTTGTATAGAGCCATATATGTCTCGCCTTGAGAAACTTGGGAACACAGCTTGTTGTATCCATGAGAAAGGAAGTAGATAAGGGCCTTAAAGGCCAGACACCTGGCCATGAAGGCCACAGGCATGCACATCTTCAACGCCTATGTAACCATGAATTAGCACTGTAGAAGTAGAAAAAGAACAGCTTTATGCAGAATAAATGGGCCTCTTTTGAGTACCCTCCATGACAATTCCCGCTGCCTTCATTCCTCTTCCCATTTCCCCAAAACCTCCAAGGCAACCCCCCAGCCCCGACACTCACTCCCCCCCTTCTCTCTCTGCCCACATGTGGGAATCTGATGGGAAGCAGGGTTCCCCTCCTCCCATGCAGGTGGGAAATGGAAGTCGCAGAGGCCCCTCCTGGGAACAGGACCCACAGTAACCCCCTGAGCCAGCCCCTTTCCTGGCTCTATGAAACTACCTCTGCCCTGTTGACAGGCCTCCCTGCTCGCCACAGACACCCACTGATGGAGGTGATGCAGGAATAATGTCCCCTTGCAGGGTGTGTCCTGCAACAAGATGTTCTACATCCGTGTGGGCTTCATGGGTCCCTCTCCCTTGGCGTGGGGTCCCCTACTTTGACGCTGTGAGCTTGGTGTGGACAGTGACCCCAGGGGCTCGGCCTCTCCTGACTGGCTCCCACCTGCCCATCATGCTCTGCTGGCAGCTGGGCCCCTGGAGGGTGGGCTGCACTGTAGAGGCCAGTTGAGCCTGTTTTGTAGATTTATCTGACTCATGTTCAAATAATTGTAATTAATTGAGCTCTCAGAGATTGAGTGTATGTGACCCTCTGCCGTTAATGCATGTGAGTGTAGTTCTCTCATTTTCCAGAAATGTTTCTAATCCAGACACTTAATAGGTAAACACAGAGTTATGAGTCCACAGAGGTTCATGCCCAGGGCACAGTGCTAAATGGAGAGGAAGCCCCAGACCTCCCAGGAAACCAGCCCTGCACTTCCCGCTGCACCTGCTCCTGGGGCTGAACCTGCACTGGATCCTGAGCCCCTGCAGCCCAGCTGTCCTGTGTCCCTGCATGGAGGTTGGTGTCTGGGCTCACACTGACTTCCCCCCACTGTGTCTCACATACAGTAATACAGGGCTGAGTCCTCAACTGTCAGGCAGTCTATTTGCAGATCCACCGTGTCCTTGGCATTGTCTCTGGAGATGGTGAATGGGCCCTTCACAGAGTCAGCGTAGTATATGCTTGCATCACTACTAATAGCTGAGACCCACTGCATGCCCTTCCCTGGAGCCTGGCGGACCCAGCTTACGGCGTAGTCATCAAATGTGAATCCAGAGCCTTCACAGGTGAGTCTCAGAGACCCCCCAGGCTGCACCAGGCCTCCACCAGACTCCACCAGCTGCACCTCACACTGCACGCCTGCAAACATAGAGATGTCCTGGTCATGCACATGTCACA
>JAVSCE010021785.1:0-79755 GCA_032199065.1 Smutsia gigantea | reverse complement strand
AAAAATAGAAGAGAGGGAATACTTCCAAACTCATTCTATGAAGCCAGCATCACTCTAATACCAAAACCGGGCAAAGACCTCACCAAAAAGAAAATTACAGACCAATATCCCTGATGAATGTAGATGCAAAAATACTCAACAAAATATTAGCAAACCGAATTCAAAATACATCAAGAGGATCATACACCATGATCAAGTGGGATTCATCTCAGGGATGCAAGGATGGTACAACATTCGAAAATCCATCAACATCATCCACCACATCAACAAAAGAAGAACAAAAACCACATGATCATCTCCATAGATGCTGAAAAAGCATTTGACAAAATTCAGCATCCATTCCTGATTAAAACTCTCAACAAAATGGGCATAGAGGGCAAGTACCTCAACATCATAAAGGCTATATATGACAGACCTACAGCTAACATCATACTTAATGGCGAGATGCTGAAAGCTTTTCATCTAAGATCGGGAACAAGACAAGGATGCCCACTCTCTCCACTGTTATTCAACATAGTACTGGAGGTCCTAGCCACAGCAATCAGACAAAAACAAAGACATACAAGGCATCCAGATTGGTAAAGAAGAAGTCAAATTGTCACTATTTGCAGATGACATGATACTCTACATAAAAAACCCTAAAGATTCCATTCCAAAACTACTAGAACTAATATCTGAATTCAGCAAAGTTGTAGGATACAAAATTAACACACAGAAATCTGTTGCTTTCCTGTACACTAATGATGAACTAACAGAAAGAGAAATCAGAAAAACAATTCCATTCACAATTGCATCAAAAAGAACAAAATACCTAGGAATAAACCTAACGAAGGAAGTGAAAGACCTGTACTCTGAAAACTACAAGACACTCCTAAGAGAAATTAAAGAGGACACTATCAAATGGAAATGCATCCCATGCTCTTGGGTAGGAAGGATAAATATTGTCAAAATGGCTATACTACCTAAAGCAATCTACAGATTCAATGCAATCCCTATCAAACTACCAACAGCTTTCTTCAATGAACTGGAACAAATAATTTTAAAATTCATATGGAACCACAAAAGACCCCGAATAGCCAAAGCGATCCTGAGAAGGAGGAATAAAACAGGGGGAATTACACTCCCTGACTTCAAGCTCTACTACAAAGCCACAGTAATCAAGACAATTTGGTATTGGCACAAAAACAGACCCACAGACCAGTGGAACAGAATAGAAAATCCAAACATTAACCCAAACATATACAGTCAATTAATATTTGATAAAAGTGCCTTGGATATACAATGGGAGATGACAGCCTCTTCAGCAGCTGGTGTTGGAAAAACTGGACAGCTACATGTAAGAGAATGAAACTGGACTACTGTCTAGCCCCATACACAAAGGTAAACTCAAGGTGGATCAAAGACCTGAATGTAAGTCATGAAACCATAAAACTCTTAGAAAAAAACATAGGCAAAAATCTCTTGGACATAAACATGAGCAACTTCTTCATGAACATATCTCCCCGGGCAAGGGAAACAAAAGCAAAAATGAACAAGTGGGACTATATCAAGCTGAAAAGCTTCTGTACAGCAAAGGACACCATCAGTAGAACAAAAGACATCCTACAGTATGGGAGAATATATTCATAAAAAACGTATCTGATAAAGGGTTGACATCCAAAATATATAAAGAACTCATGCACCTTAACAAACAGAAAGCAAATAATCCAATTAAGAAATGGGCAGAGGACATGAATAGACACTTCTCCAAAGAACAAATTCAGATGGCCAACAGGCACATGAAAAGATGCTCCACATCGCTAATCATCAGAGAAATGCAGATTAAAACCACAATGAGATATCACCTCACACCGGTGAGGATGGCCAACATCCAAAACACAAACAACAACAAATGTTGGCGAGGATGTGGAGAAAAGGGAACCCTCCTACACTGCTGGTGGGACTGCAAATTAGTTCAACCATTGTGGAAAGCAGTATGGAGGTTCCTCAAAAAACTCAAAATAGAAATACCATTTGACCCAGGAATTCCACTCCTAGGAATTTACCCTAAGAATGCAGCAGCCCAATTTGAAAAAGACAGATGCACCCCTATGTTTATTGCAGCACTATTTACAATAGCCAAGAAATGGAAGTAACCTAAGTGTCCATCAGTAGATGAATGGATAAAGAAGATGTGGTACATATACACAATGGAATATTATTCAGCCATAAGAAGAAAACAAATCCTACCATTTGCAACAACATGGATGGAGCTAGAGGGTATTATGCTCAGTGAAATAAGCCAAGCCGAAAAAGACAAGTATCAAATGATTTCACTCATATGTGGAGTATAAAACAAAGAAAAAAACTGAAGGAACAAAACAGCAGCAGACTCACAGAACCCAAGAACGGACTAATAGTTACCAAAGGGAAAGGGACTGGGGAAAATGGGTGGGAAGGGAGGGATAAGAGGGAAAAAGGGGCATTACGACTAGCAGATGTAATGTTGGGGGGGCACGGGGAGGGCAGTACAACTCAGAGAAGAGAAGTAGTGATTCTATAGTATCACTACACTGATGGACAGTGACTGTAATGGGTTTGGTGGGGGGGACCTGATGAAGGGGTAGTTTAATAATCGTAATATTGCACATGTAATTGTAAATTAATGATAATAAAATAAATTATATTAAAAAAAAAAGTAATAAAAAAATATATATATATATATAAAAAAAAAAAATACAACAGTTCAAAATAAGTGGGATGCAGCAAAAAGCAGTTCAAGAGGGAAGTACACAGCAGTACAGGCCTATCTTAACAAGCAGGACAATCGGATATTCAAGATGGCGGAGGGAGAGGTGACACAGAGAACTCCTCCCAAAACCACAAATAGTACAAAAATATAGTTAATTAATACAACTAACCCTAAAACAGCAACAAGAAAGAAGGCTAGAACAACAAATGCTGGCGAGGATGCGGAGAAAGGGGAGCCCTCCTACACTGCTGGTGGGAATGTAAGCTAGTTCAACCGTTGTGGAAGTCAGTATGGAGTTTCCTCAAAAAACTCAAAATAGAAATACCATTTGACCCGGGAATTCCACTCCTAGGAATTTACCCTAAGAATACAGCAGCCCAGTTTGAAAAAGATAGATGCACCCCTATGTTTATCGCAGCACTATTTACAATAGCCAAGAAATGGAAGCAACCTAAGTGTCCATCAGTAGATGAATGGATAAAGAAGAGGTGATACATATACACAATGGAATATTATTCAGCCATAAGAAGAAAACAAATCCTACCATTTGCAACAACATGGATGGAGCTGGAGGATATTATGCTCAGTGAAATAAGCCAGGCAGAGAAAAACAAGTGCCAAATGATTTCCCTCATTTGTGGAGTATAACAACACAGCAAAACTGAAGGAACAAAATAGCAGCAGACTCGGAGACTCCAAGAAGGTACTAGGGGTTACCAAAGGGGAGGGGTGGGGGAGGTCGGGTGGGGAGGGAGGGGGAAGGGGATTGAGGGGTATTATGGTTAGTACACATGGTGTGGGGGATCACGGGGAAAACAGTGCAGCACAGAGAAGGCAAATGGTGGATCTGTGGCATCTTACTACACTGATGGACAGTGACTGCATTGGGGTATGGGTGTGGACTTGATAATATGGGTGAGTGTAGTAACCACATTGTTTTTCACGTGAAACCTTCATAAGAGTGTATATCAATAATACCTTAATAAAAAAACGGAAAAAAAAAGAAGGCTGAACCAGACTGCATACAGACCTTACGAACAGAGCAGACCTAACGAAACAGGGTAATGTAGAAAAGCCTTAATCTGGCGGGACCCGAGCCCTTCCCCCACCCCAGCTCACCAGTGGGAGGAAGAGAAATGGAGTGGGGGAGGGGGTGGAAGCCTGGGACTGCTGGACACCCAGCCCTGGACTTCTGCTTTGTGAGAAGAATCCTATAGTGTGTGGTGCTCTGGACATTGTGGGAGCTCGGACAAGCGGAGTACTTGAGAAAATTGACATTCCAGCCGTTTGTGGAGGAGGGGATCCACACCCGGCTGCTCTGTGTCAGAGGAAAGGCAGGGAGTCTGAGAGGCTTCCTAGTAGCCAGAGCACTGCTGCAGGGGCAGGGTTTGCACGGAGCTTGCTGTGTGGGAGAAGGGAGAGCTGGACAAGGTTGTCTGGGTGCGCTCTGCCCAGCTGGTTGGGAACTTTGGGGAGCTTCAGGTGCTCCATCCCCTTGGCTGCCTGCTCAGCTCCGGGGCCCCCCAACTGTGACACAGAGCCTGCCCAGCCTTCCTCCTACCCTGCCGGCCCCGGTTTGCAAACTGGCAGTCACTGTGCTAGCATCAGGCCAGCCAGAGGGAGGCCCTAGCTACAACAGCTAGAGACGCAAAGCACAGAGGCTTACACGTGTGTGCTTGGCCCACTGGCTCTGACACTGGAGACAGGCACCGCAGACAGGAATCAGGAAACAGATCTTTTCTCCCCCCAGGCACCAGCTCCGTTCCCCTACGACCACCCAACCTCACTCTAGGGACTGAGCAGCTCCAGAGACGGGAGATTCTGCACACTAGTGGGCACCACACAGAAATATGAAACATCAAAAGAACATGGTTCAGAACAAAATCTCACAAACCACAGAGAAAGGGCCAAATGAAACTGAACTCACCAATCTACCTGAAAGAGAGCTCAAAATAAAAATTATAAACACGCTTATGGAGGTACAGAAAAATATTCAAGAACTCAGGAATGAATTTAAGTCAGAGATTCAATCATAAAGAAATTCCATATCTGAAATGAAACATACAATGGAGGGATTTAAAAGCAGATTAGATGTAGTAGAAGAGATGGTAAATGGAATAGAAATTACAGAAGAGGAATACAAAGAAGCTGAGGCACAGAGAGAAAAAAGAATTTCTAAGAATGAGAGAATATTGAGAGAATTGGGTCACCAATCCAAATGGAACAATATTCGCATTATAGGGGTACCAGAAGAAGAAGAGAGAGAAAAATGGATAGAAAGTGTCTGTGAGGAGGTAATTGCTGAAAAGTTCCCCAATCTGGGGAAGGAGATAGTCTCTCAAGCCATGGAGGTGCCAGATCTCCCAACACAAGGGACCCAAGGAAGACAACATCAAGACATATAATAATTAAAATGGCAAAGATCAAGGATAAAGACAGACTTTTAAAAGCAGCTAGAGAGAGAAAAAAGATCACATACAAAGGAAAACCCATCAGGCTATCATCAGACTTCTCAACAGAAACCTTACAGGCCAGAAGGGAGTGGCATGATATATTTAATGCAATGAAGCAGAAGCGCCTTGAACCAAGAATACTCTACCCGGCAAGGTTATCATTTAAATTTGAAGGAGGGATTAAACAATTTTCAGATAAGCAAAAGCTGAGAGAATTTACCTCCCACAAACCACCTCTAACAGGGTATTTTGGAGGGACTCTTATAGATGGAAGTATTCCTAAGGCTAAATAGATGTCACCCAAGGGATAGACAAAGAGTACAGAATATGATTCATAACATACAAAGAATGGAGGAGGAAGAAAAAGGTTGATATGCCAAATATATAGAGAACTCATATGAATCAACACCAAAATACAAATAACCCAATTTAAAAAAATGGGCAGAGGACCTGAACATTTTTCCAAAGAAGAAATACAAATGAACTACAAGCACATGAAAGATGCTCCACATCACTAATCATCAAGGAAATGTAAATCAAAACCATGAGATATCACTTCAAACCAGTCGGAATGACCACCATCCAAAAGACAAGAAATAACAAGTGTTGACAAGGATGTGGGAACAGGGAACCTTCCCACACTGTTGGTGGGACTGCAAATTGGTTCAACCTCTGTGGAAAGAAGTATGGAGATTCCTCAAAAAACTAAAAATAGAAATACCATTCATCCCAGTAACTCCACTCCTAGGAATTTACCTGAAGAAAACAAAATCTCTGATTCAAAAAGATATATCCACCCCTATGTTTACTGCCGAATTATTTATAATAGCCAAGATATGGAATCAACTGAAGTGCCCATCAAAGATGAATGGATAAAGAAGAGCTGGTACATATACACAATGAAATTTTATTCAGCCATAAAAGGAAAGAAATCCTGCCATTTGTGACAACATAGATTGATTTAGAGGATATTATGCTAAGTGAAATAAACCATGTGGAGAAAGAATATTATATGATTTCACTTACATGTGGAATCTAAAAGTGAAACAAAACAAAATGAATAAAACAGCAGTAAACTCAGAGACACTGAAAAGTGACCAGTGATTACCATGGGGGAGGGGTTGGGGTGGGTTAGTGGGGCAGGTGAGGGGACAAAGGGGCACAAAAATTCTCAATCATAATATAAGTTGGTCATGGGGGTGGTAGTACAGCATGCAGAATATAGTCAATGATTCTGTAACATCTTTCTATGTTAACAGTAACTGCACTAGTTGGGGTGAAGATTTAATAATGCATGTAACTGTTGGTTCACTGTGTTGTATACTTGAAAGCAATATAAGATTGTATATCAACTATACTTCAATAAAAGAATTAAGGTATAATAATATGCTATTTAGTGACTTGATTTAAAAGTAAAAATACATAAGATTTACTGAATAGGTTTCTACAGATGTCATTAATCATCAATATATTAAAAATCTATACTTTTATTTACATGTGCCCTGATTACTAATTTCATAGACACCATATCTTCAATCACTCTAAATATAAAATTATGCAAAAATTTTTAACATAAGGAAAGTAATTTTAAAAACTTAGGTTACCACGATCATAGATACCTGAGAATTTCCTTCCTCTAGGCTGACCCAGAGAAAGGCTGAGAAAAGCGTGCCTGCTCTCCATCCTGCCCTCGGGACCCCTCACCTCTCCACCACCAGTTCCACTGCCACCCTGTCTTCCTCTGCCCTATGAATCTGGCAAGTATATTTGTGAACCTGTAAATGGAATTAAGTCTGTTATCAAGAAAATCTTTATATTTCTTGTTTATAATTTCTTTTGTTGTATTTCAACTATGAGTATTAGTCAACTTCATCAAATGCATTTTAAGCACCTGTATGTGTTGAAGACTTGGTGGGGAAAAAAAAAGATGTTTTTAAAAATTGTACTAATATACACATGGACAAACCTGGACTTACAGAAAAAAAAAAAGAACAAAAAACAAACACGAGGCAATCCTAGAATTTTTTCTGTTAAATGTTATGATTAATCAAGAGGAGGATCAGAGGAATGAATGAAAACATGAGTTTAATTTAACTAAATGTAGAAGGTAGGCAGTTACCTGAGACAAATGGATCCAATGGGGAATTGAGTACATTTAGCCTAACTAGAAAGTACAATATTTGGAACATTATCCACAGGATAGAGGTATCTTGGGTGGAAAAGGGAAGGCCTTAAAGGGCTCACAATGCCCAGACTGCGTTTTAGAAGACAACTCCAACACAGGAGCTGCCCTGGGACACAGGCGGAACGCCAACGTGGTCGCCTGGAGTCTCTGACACGGAGCGTTAGCCGTGGCCAGGCGACCCTTCTCGGAGGCCCTAAAACATGGTACTGCCTGAGGAGTTAAACCTAGGGAAGGCAGTTTCTGGGTCCTGAGGATGTTGTCTACAAAGCGTCCTCTAGTGTCCAAAAGCTTTCATTGCATATTAAAAATAGAAACCCTTCTCAGTTGGTAAGATCAAGAATCATCTCTCTCCACACCTGAGACTTGGTAGTCAACCTGGTGATTATTATTTTCACGTTTCCACATGGTTTTCCACTTAATCTTGAAATCAGTAGACTAGGCAAACAATGCAGAGCCAAAAGGAGGCAGCAGAGCAACTAAGTACGGTCTGGGGTCAGGCAGCCAGTGAAGGTAAAATCTTGCCCTCCGGCTGCTGCTTTTGTGAGCACAAATGAAGTCACCTTTCTGCATCTCAGCTGACTCTCTATGAAGTAAGGGTAGTGACTTCATTACCTCAAAGGATAACCATAATAATCTATGAGGTAACAAATATTGTTAGCCAAATCTGGAGCCACCCTGACTCAGAATCTTTTTCTCCTGTTATCACCAACTTTCCTCATTTTCAAAGTCACTTTCAGTATGTGCTTTCTACTATCATTTACAGCCACTGCCATTCTCCTAATACACTGACTATTGTAAATGAGTATTTCAAATTCCGTTGCATAGTCTTACCACGAGCTGGGTTTTAGTACTAAAGCCTGTTCCATTAAATAGATATCCAACTCGCTAATTATGCAAATGAGAAAACCAAAGCCCAAAGAGATGAAATGCCATATCCCAGGTCACACAGTGACAGAGCTGACACTGTCTAAAACTCAGCATGCCTGCCTCTAGTCCTGTGCCTTTTTACCACATAATTCATTTCATGCCTCTTCTCCAGCCATAGAAGTCAACACAAATCACACTCCAGTCAGAGGAGCAGAGAAACCAACTCCTTCCTCAACACGTTTTCCAGTGGTGACAGTTAACCACTTTCGGAAAGCAGGTGATGGATTCACATGAGATTATAATGAAAAGATATTGAAAGAACTATTGTGAAAGCAAAAGATCAATTGGTTCAATATAGGCTTAAAGCATCAGTGATCAGACCTTGATATGCAGAAAAATATACACAAACGTAGGAACCTTTTAACCTGCTTACTCCCTGCCCAATGACACTACCTCTCCCTGCTTCACTGCCCTCAGTCCAGCCCTGTGGTCAGGCTCACTGGTGCTGTTACTAGTTCTTTAGTTCCTCTTTCCACATTCTGACTTCTACATGAGTTTATCTTGGAATATAATAGACTTCAAAGCCGACCACTTACTTTACATATACTGACCTCTATCTACCATCTCCTTTAAATTAAAATTATACTGATCCTTCAAGGGCTGTTTTATTTTCACCATCGTGCTTTTTTCATCCCTCAATCAAGTTTAATTACTCTTTACTCAGAATTACCATAAATCTTTATCATATTTCATTTTTGAAACTTAGCTTACCTTGTTTTCTCATCTGACTCTTCACCAAAACTGTAAGTTTTCCAAGGGTAGGGATCATGTCTGATTCTTTTCCATTTCCCCCAATGCCTATCAGACTGCCTTGAACATAAAAATTATTCAATCAATTCTTGCTGAATTACATTATTTTCCCTCCAAACCAAGATCTTGTTGATTTCCAGAAATACAGGGTGATAATAACACTATAAAAATCAATCAAAGAGGCAGAACAACCTGTTTATTAACAATAATGGTATTTCCAGGGCATATATTGGAATGACTAAGGTTCAAGACCATATTCCACACATTCTAGAATGAATTCCATGGAGGAATAAATTGCATCTCACTGACTCAGAACCTATAAATATTTTTCAAGTAATATCCACACAGAATGTTGAATTCCAAACAACTTTTGAAAACCACTAATCACTCACATTCTTCCCCAAATGTCACACAGTGTAAAACTGATGGATCTTTTGTGACCTGATGACATCGCCTCCATTCCTGAAAGCATTATAATGGAAATGTGGTCTTCTATCGTCCTGCTGCAGTTGGTATAAATCCACTAGATACTTTTAAAAAATATTTTAGGAACACACAGTCATGCAAACCAATGTCTGCCTGTCCCAGCAGGGGATAGTAAAAGACTTTACAAACACCAGATGGGATTTAAGAGCATTAGTAAAACACAAAATGCTCCAAGAGTACTAAGTCACTTCATGAACAACTCAGAGCAAATATATTTGATTTCCAGTATATCTATTTTTCCTTCTTAAGAAATTCTTTAATTTACCAAACTTTTATCACAGTCCTCTGACATTTAATTTCTCTTAAAATTAAATTATAATTGTTTACTCTTTGGGTACTATTCATAGGTTTTTGTTTGTAAGTATATTAAAACTTTGATTTTACAAGTCTAGAACATAAGGAGTACTAAGTAAGTATTCACCTAGTTTCAATATGTTAAATGCCCATTTCACCAGAAATCCAACCAGTCCAATGTGACTTTTTATTTTTGTCATATCTAACTTTAGCCTTGTTGATATTTTGATAAATACTTTTTAAAATAGTAATTGCTAATCATTTAATAAAAAATGCCCTAGAAACATATCATTATCTAATTTTAAAAGATGATTTCTTAGACAATGAAGATTGGGACCATAAAATAGAGTCAATTTCCTGCCCAAAGTAAGTGGAATCACAGATAGCTCTCCCATCCCTCCCAAAAAAATCGCTTATGCAATTGGGTTTCATTGAGTGTTTTGCTCAAATAACAAGCTGACAGGTTGGGAGGAAGAAAAGACAGGGTGTCCACAAACGTTCTCTACTATTGTTTTCCTTAGATTAACATTAGAAAATGGCTTCGCTTTACCTACCGGCTCTTCAGTAAAGGGTTGCAATCCAGAATTAAGCAGTTGACGGTCAATCTCAAAACGAAATTTTAGCTGCATTTAATATATTAAGTATATAAACTATAAACAAACAATAAAGCAACTCAAGAAAAAAAATGTATTCATATGGGCCACAGCACCATCCATCCTCTGAACCACTTCGCTTAGGTAAGGAAACAGTTGAGAACCACGAGAAACTGCAACAGAGATCAGAAGAGCGGGAGTCAGATCCCTGTTAGGTCACTTGATGATGATCCCCAGACCAGAGAGGTCACGATCATGAACTTCCCCAAGTGCAGGGTTAAGAAAGGGTCTCTGTTCTCAGACAGTATCTTTACTCTCAAAGAGAGTGAACATCACAAAAAGAAAATCTAATTATACCACTCTGAAAACTACTAAACTCTCCAAAGGCTCCCGCTGACCTCAGGAGAAAGTTCCATCTCCCCTGAATGCCATCCAAAGCCCTTTAGGAGCTGGGCTTGCTTACTTCTCTAGCTTGTCTCTCAAACTTCCCCTTCTCTGACCTTGCCATGGTGCAGCATAATGTAATTGCCCAAAACAGGCCAATCCTTCAGGGATTAGCACGCTTCCCTTACTGTCTCCTGACTTATGCCCTTAAGGTGTCCACTTAGAGGGCAGCTCCTCCAGGGAGTCCCACATCCCCCAAGTCCTGGGAGAGCAGGAAAACGTCCTGCAGCCTGCTCCCAGTTCTCTACACCTACACCAATGGCTCTCACTGTATTCAACCTGCAGGGTGGTTTGTCTGTCTCTGCTACTGGCCTATATATTACATATATTATTTAATCCGAACAAAAACCTATGAGGTAGTCTTACCATGCCATTCTACAGATTAGGAAGCCAAGACTCAGAGAGCAATTTACTTAAGGTCACTTTATTAATAGTGGAAGGAGGACCAACACCCTGTACCACCTCCCCTCAAACATCACCCTACGCAATCCCCAGTGGAGGAGTCAGTCCAAACATTATGAACTGTTATTGTGTTAAATGAAATTAGTGCTTAGCATAGGACCTGTTTCACAAACTAGGCACCCAATAAGCATTAGCCGCCATTATCACCATCATTATTGTTAACATTAGCTTTATCACTATTTGCTCGGAGTGCATCTCTTTCAAGGCAAAACTCCAAGAATCCTACCAAACCCAGGATTCTTCCAAACAATGAGCTCAATCACAGGTGATAGATAATTTTCTCAGACTACTTCCCCTCCTTTCTTTCCTCAGAAACCTTTAAGACCAACCTGTATTATGCTTGTTAAACAAACAAAATGGGATTGCTCTCAAATGAAATCCCTTTCCAACTTCCATCCACCAGTAATTATTCCTTGGTTATTGAGGGCTACATTAAAGAGTCCGAAACAGTATGTGTTTCACATCTTTGGTGTTGTTATTCTATCAGTGTTTTAGCATGATATCCATCTTGATCTTTTTGGCTTGACTTAGGCCCATTATGCATGAGGCCAAGGTAGAGTGAATTTTTACAAAACTCTTTATTTCTTTAGGGATGTGAAACTGAACCTTGTCCCAATGGCAGCACCATCTATTTAAAGACAATCTGATTTTGTAGGAATTTACATGGAAAACAATGAAAACAGGAACTGTCTGCTATTAAGTATGTTTCCTGTAACCCAAGCTCAGTAAATCGAGTCTCTTGGTTTCCCTGTTGTTCCACTTCTGGGAGTCCTGTTTAAATCAACAGGGTTTTGTGAGTACAGATCAATGGTAGGATTTTAGGTTTCACAGAAAAAACAAAGCTTTCCAGGAGAAAGAATAAGCCAGTGCACAGCTAGTCCAGTGTCTTAATTGCAAATAGACTTTAGAGCTCTGAAGAATTATGTTAGTTCATTGATTCTGGAATTCATTCTTCCACATTGAAAACTAAGTGCACAATGTAACATACTTGGCATTTTCTTTTTAAGGGCGATCCAAACTTTGAAATGCCTCTTGCATTACAGGACCAAAGAACCCTCGTGAAAAAAAATAAAATAAAATCTTTGGTTATCATCTTATTCACAGTAGCAGATTGGAGTTGTAGTTCCTAACTTTCAATTTCCTGAGAGTAGATTTAACATATTTAGCCATATAAAAAAAAATCCAGTTAATGAATGGCCATACAACTTTTTCAGTCAGCTCCCATATTGGAGATTCAAGCTTCTTGATTTAGAAATCAGTTTCATTTTAAATGTCTGGGTAGAAGAGCGAAAAGCTGAAACTAGGCCACACCTCCTGAGTACAACAATGAATCCAAAGAGAGTTCCTGGGTGTAGGAAGAGTAGTTCTAGCATCAAACATACAGGGCTAGGCGTCTGGGGAGGAGGGAAGCAGGCAGAAAGGAAATGAGCAGGTAATAGAATGGAAGCCCAAGAAGAGGGCAGAACAGAGTGGAAACTTGACTTATAGTCCTCAATTAGGAGCATCTATGTAAAGATGAAAAAAGTGCCATCATTTCATATCAACCTATCTTGCAAATTCCAGAAATAAAGTGGAACACCTCAACCCACAGGAATGAACCTCAAAACTCTGGGTGCTCTCGCCTCTTCTGTCCTCACAGTCTCAGAGAATCTGATGGAGCTTCAAGATCTGGGAAATTTGGGACAATTCACAGATTCCCAAGTCTCCTGGAAACCTCAGGAAGAACCACGGCCCTCCCCTCCACACGGCCTCCCCCATCAGCTCTGGCTTGGGGGAAAGGCCATCTCAATGCCCACTCCACTCTCCTACTTTCCTGTGCAAAATGCACGAGGCTTTCATAAGCATAGGCCTACTGTCCTCACCGTTGAGCCCCAGAATTTTTACATACTTGGGAACCACGGCATTGCTCTCTGAGTCTCATTTTTTTTTTTGTCTCTCTGTGCCAAGAACTTAAGACTCATACTATCTTTCCCTAAATTCCACAAGTATAGTATTTTTTTAAACTGTAGGGAAAAATGAATTAACTATTTTAATGTCTCACACACAGTGATTTGCATGCATTTTTCCAACTTTTCTCAGAAAAATGGGAGTAAGATTTTTTTAAGTCAAAACAAAGAATTTCAGAATGCCTAAAAGAGGGCTACATAAATAAATAATCTTTCATGTCTAATGCAACATTAACAGGGACTCCTATGGCCTCCAGTTCATCAGTTCATGACCACCCTAAAAGTATTTGCCAATTTGGGGTATTTACACATATGAACATTTTATGAAGACAGAGCCCATTGCTTTATAAGACTGTAAATAGGGTAAGCCACCCCTCAATAAAAAACATTTTAGGGGAATTAAATTAAAAATAAATGCAAAATATTTATTTCATCCTATTTTTCAGCCCCTCTATGCTGCCAAATTTTTGACAAGGTTGAACATTTTGCTTCCGAGAATACAAATATAGATCGAAGATCCTGCACATGCAGACATTGCTGCACCACAGCCGTCCTGATGGTCTCTTCTTTCCCTCTCCCACTTTCCAGATGAGTCCCTATGTAATGAAATACCCATCCTCTTCCAGGAGCCATCCCTGTAGCTACAGACATATTCACAGTTCCACTGCCAGGTTCAACAAGCTGGGAAGGAATCATATGGACTCGATAACGGCCCGTATTTACCGCAAGCTCCCTGTGTATGAACCAGGCACTGTGTGAAACACTTTGTCTCATTTAGTCTTCACAACAATCCCATTAGAGTACTGCTATCACTATTACCATTTTGAGCATGAGACTTAGAAAATAAGTCTTTGGCCAAGGTTATGCAATGAGGAAGTGGTAGACCAAGGATATAAACCCAGCTAATCTAGGATTGGCACTCCAAGCCCCTGTGATACACGACTACAGGGGGTGTCTTGCAGCAATGTCATTGAGGAAGCTAGCGATCAAAGGCATATTTTTGGTTTCTCATTCTGACCTCATATTTTTGAGCTGCATGGGAGGTCGGACATCATCTCACACTGTCTTTACAGGGGAGGAAACTAAGGAGTAATGGAGAAGAGATCGATTGAGCAACAATAAAAAAAAAGGAGTTAATGTAAAAGTACCTAAGAAAAACAGAAGAACAAGTCATAAAGTACTTAAGTATTACTTTTGAATTTTATTCAAATTATTTAAATTTAAAATTTATCCAAAAGAGCATGTGTATGAGAATGTAAAGTGGCCCACCTACTTTGGAAAACAATTCGGCAGTTCCACAAAATGCTAAACGTTGATATGTCCCAGCAATTCTACTCCCAAGTATATACACAAGAGAACTGAGAACATATGTCTGCATGAAAACTTGTCCACTAATGTTCATAGCAGCATTATTCATGATAGCCAAAAAGTGGAAACAACCAAAATACCCATCAACTAAAGAACAAATAAACAGAAAATAGCAAGTTATAAAAGGGAATATTATTCAGCAGTGAAGTAGGCTACAGTGTGGGTGAAACTCAAAAATAGTATGCTAAGTGAAATAAGGCAATCACAAAGACCACATTATAATATGATCCCCTTTATACAAGATTTCCAAAGTGTGTAAATCTGTAGAGACAGAAAGAAGGTTAGTAGTTGCCAGGGTTCTGGGGACAGGAGGGAGTGGAGTGATGAATGAGGAGCAATAGCTAATGGATAGAAGGCTTATTTTGGGAGTGATGAAAATGTTCTAAAATTAGATTATGGTGATGGTTGTGCAACTCCATAATTATGCTAAAACCTGTTGAATTGCACATTTTAAACAGGTGAACTTTATAGCATGTAAACTATATCTCAATATGGCTGTTAAAAACTGTTTAAAAATGAGCACATGTGCTTCCCCCCCTTTACCACAGGGAGTATAGCAACAGTGGTAAGAGGGTTTCATCCCTATCTTTCAGCAAGACTGCATCTCTCCATCAGTTAGGGTTCTGCTAAGAGAGTCATTCACCACCAGCAGAGGGAGCTAAAACAATAGTTTTTCCCAGTTTCTCCTTCCAATCACATATCCCGGGAGGACAGAAAAGGAATATTTCTAAATGTAAAGAAATAAAGGATAGTTGAGTTTCGTCCTTACTTATCCCTACCAAAATTATTGAAAAGCTGATATGAATATGCATCTCTTTGAAACAAACACTTTGATCTACTTACACATCTCAGCTTCCCAATTACATGGTGCTCTCCATAACTTAAGAATACCTAGATGTAATAGGATAAAATATGCTGCTTGACCCAATCCTCTGTGCTCTTCCGCTATCACTTGCTCTTAGGGCAGTCAATGAAATCCATCAGAAGAACGAGCTGTTAACATCCTATCCATAAAACGCCTTTATTTTTACATGCCCCTCCACTCCCAGCTCAGCTCTAGGATTGACCGAGTCCTAATAACATCACAGTGCTCAGGATATTAGTAAAAAATAAATATTACCTATTTTTGTGGCATCCCAGTACAAGAATACAGTTTGGGAAAGGGTCTTCATTAATTCAAGAAATTGTACTGAACATCTATTTATAAACCAGACAGTGGTGGGGGAAAAGCAGATATAGAGACTGTCTTCATGTGGCTTACCATTCATGTGGGGGAAAGTGATATTAAACAAACATACAAATAAAATGTAATCTAATAAGTGCTTTGAAGGAAAAGCCCAAAGTATTAGAGAAATGATAATAGTCTAACTTAGATTGGGCAGTCAGAGAGGGTCCCTGAGGAGGTGGCACTTACACTGATAATGGAGAAGAGGACATTCTAGGCAGAGGATGCAGTATTATGTGAGTGTTAAGTCTGTCAAAGACTTGCAGGAGCTTCCAGAAGGCCTGGGGCCTGGGGCACAGTGGGCTGAGGTGAGATGGCACCGGCTGAGGCCGGACAAGCGAGGCAAGGGCCGGGTCAGGTAAGGCCCTGTAGGCTATCATAAGGGGTTTGTATTTTACCTTAAATGTAGTGGGGAGCCATCAGAGAACTGCAGGCTCATAAGTGGGTTATCAGAGTTGCATTTTTAATAAGCCATTCTGGTTGTAAAGTAGAATCATGATTAAGAAACTCAAGAGTAGAAGTGGGAAGAACACATTAGCTTAAAGAAGCCAGTAATTTTTTTGTGAATGGAATGGGAGGTTTAGGAGCATGGGAAATTTTAAGAGTCACTCCAGAAACAATAACACACTCTCGGGCCCATTTTGTGGCAAGCTCCAGAATCCATGGCACAATCTATATTCACTCCAGTTCTCAACCAGCACCAATCCTAGGAACCCTCAGAAAGGATCAACAACCACAAAACGCATAGCCGAGCAAACAGAAATACTGCTAGGTAGAACCAGTCCTAATGAAGAAAGAAAAAATCAACCTACTGACATGTTTCCCAGGGAAAACATGTCTAATTAAAAAATGTATACGTGTCTCCTAAAATTGTGGGCCCCTGTTGTACCAGCTGTTAGAGCTGGAATGGTGCATCAAATGAGGGTAATCAATTTTACACAGATGAGGAAAGATATAATATTTCAAGCTGAGCTTTGGAATTAACTAAATTTACATGCATGTTGTAGTGGAAAGAGCATGGAATGTAATTTCAGAGGACGTGGGGTCAGTTCTTACTCCACCATTTACAACCTCTGAGAGTTTGGGCAGTTTACTCAACTTCTCGAAACCTCTGGTTCCTTGTGTGTAAAATGTAGATAACAATGACCACCTCACAGAGAGGTTATGAACATGAAATGATGTTAAATGCTCAATGGCTTTCTGTGTCATTATTTTAAGTATGGTCTTCCAAAAATGCAATCAAGTTCCTCAAAATAAACTTACATACAAAAAATGGAAATCACTCTAGAAAACTGTATTGTCTATAATAATATTTTAATGTGATTGACCACGTTAAATCTAATTCAATGAACTGAAACATTTTGGGTCATTTTCTGCAGCAAAAAAAAAAAGCAAATGACTGTTAAAGCAATGGTTATAAACTTTTCAATGTTGTTTAAGTGCTGGATATGGGGAAAATAAAGACACAAAGTTAAGGGAATGAACAAAATCAAAGAACAATAATTAGTTTCTAAAGAGTGAGACTGGGTTTCTAAAAGCAATACTTTGGAAGCAAAGTAATTGTTCAGCTTAAGAGTATTATGAAAATACTTCCAACACCTCAGCTCTATCATTTAGTCAATACCTGACTTAGAAAAGCCCCTGAAACTTTGCAAACTTCAAATTCCTCACTCATAAAAATGGATGAAATAATACCTAACTCATAGATTCACTTTGAAAGTTTTCAGATAAAACTAGGCACGTACAGCACTTTTGCAGTGCCTGGCACAAGTTGGTAATGTCAGTTATTATTTTTTGTCTCGATATCTGAAAATGTTTTTGGTCTTTTGCATAAAGAATATTTTTAATGCTTTGTCTCAGATACTTTCAAAGAGATTAAATTTGTTCTATTTCTACTTCAAATAGACTAAATGCATCCACTCCAAATAGACTCTTCCCATCATTCCACCAAAATTTCCATTGCTAAGACATAACAAGTGTTGGCCAGGATGTGGAGAACGGGACCCCTCCTACGCTGGGGGTGGGAATATAAATTGGTGCCACCACTGTGGAAAGCAGGATGCAGGGTCCTCAAAAAACTAAACATAGAAATACCATTTATCCCACTAACTCCACTCCTAGGAATTTACCCAAAGAAAATAAAATCCCTGATTTGAAAAGATATATGCATCTCTATGCTTATTGCTGCATTATTTACAAAATCTAAGGTATGGAAGCAAGCAAAGTGTCCATCACTAGATGAGCAGGTAAAGAGGAGGTGGTACATGTACACAATGGAATACTATTCAGCCATAAAAATAAGAAATCCTGCCATTTGTGACAACACGGATGGACCTATGGAGTATCATGCTCAGTGAAAGCCAGGTAGAGAAAGACAAATACCATATGATTTTGCTTATATGTGGAATCTAAAAACAAAACAAAACAAAATGAACAGAAGAGCAGCAGACTCAGACACTGAGAAGTAACTGGTGGTTACCATGGGGAAGGGGCTGGGGTGCGTGGATGGAGTAGATGAGGGGGAAAAAGGGACACAGAAATCTCAATCATAATATAAATTTGTCATGGGGATAAAAGTACATCATAGAGAATATAATCAATAGTTCTATAACATCTTTCTTTGTTGACAAAGAGCAGCTATCCTAGTTGGAGTGAGGATTTAATAATGTAGATAACTGTTGAATCACTGATGTTGTATACTTAAAACCAATATAATATTGTATATCAACTATGCTTCAATAAAAAAATCAATTAAAAATTTGCTCTTATTAAAATTATTAATGACCCTGGGAACAAGACAAGGACGCCCACTCTCCCCTCTTTTATTCAACATAGTTCTGGAGGTCCTAGCCATGGCAATCAGACAACACAAAGAAATAAAAGTCATCCAGATTGGCAAGGAAGAATTCAAACTGTCCCTGTTTCTAGATGACATAATATTGTACATAAAAAACCCTAAAAAATCCAATCCAAAACCACTAGACCTAATATCTGAATTCAGCAAAGTTGCAGGATACAAAATTAATACACAGAAATCTGTTGCATTCCTATACACTAACAGTGAACTAGCAGAAAGAGAAATCAGAAAAACAATTCCATTCACAATCGCATCAAAAAGAATAAAATACCTAGGAATAAACCTAACCAAGGAAGTGAAAGACCTATACCTGGAAAACTACAAGACACTTTTAGGAGAAATTAAAGAGGACACTAATAAATGGAAATTCATCCCATGCTCTTGGCTAGGAAGAATTAATATTGTCAAAATGGCCATCCTACCTAAAGCAATCTACAGATTCAATGCAATCCCTATCAAAATACCTAGAGCATTCTTCAATGAACTAGAGCAAATAATTCTAAAATTCATATGGAACGACAAAAGACCCCGAATAACTAAAGCAATCCTGAGAAGCAAGAATAAAGTGGGGGGAATTATGCTCCCTGACTTCAAGCTCTACTACAAAGCTACAGTAATCAAGACAACTTGGTACTGGCACAAGAACAGACCCACAGACCAATGGAACAGAAGAGAGAGCCCTGATATAAACCCAACCATATATGGTCAGTTAATATATGATAAAGGAGCCATGGATATACAATGGGGAAATGACAGCCTCTTCAACAGCTGGTGTTGGCAAAACTGGACAGCTACATGCAAGAGAATGAAACTGGATTATTGTTTAACCCCACACACAAAAGTAAACTCTAAATGGATCAAAGACCTGAATGTAAGTCATGAAACCATAAAACTCTTAGAAAAAACATAGGCAAAAATCTCTTGGACATAAACATGAGCAACTTCTTCATGAACATATCTCCCCGGGCAAGGGAAACAAAAGTAAAAATGAACAAGTGAGACTATATCAAACTAAAAAGCTTCTGTACAGCAAAGGACACCATCAGTAGAACAAAGACATCCTACAGCATGGGAGAATATTTTCATAAATGAATATCCGATAAGGGGTTAACATCCAAAATATATAAAGAAGAACTCATGCACCTCAACAAACAAAAAGCAAATAATCCAATTAAGAAATGGGCAGAGGACATGATTAGACACTTCTCCAAAGAAGAAATTCAGATGGCCAACAAGCACATGAAAAGATGCTCCACATCACTAATCATCAGAGAAATGCACATTAAAACCACAATGAGATATATATCACCTCACACCAGTTAAGATGGCCAACATGCAAAAGACAAACAACAACAAATGTTGGTGAGGATGTGGAGGAAAGGGAGCCGTCTTACACCACTGGTGGGAAAGTAAATTAGTTCAACCATTGTGGAAAGCAGTATGGAGGTTCCTCAAAAAACTCAAAATAGAAATACCATTGGCCCAGGAATTCCACTCCTAGGAATTTACCCTAAGAATGCAGCAGCCCAGTTTGAAAAAGACATATGCACCGCTATGTTTATCGCAATACTATTTACAATAGCCAAGAAATGGAAGCAACCTAAGTGTCCATCAGTAGATGAATGGATAAAGAAGATGTGGTACATATACACAATGGAATATTATTCAGCCATAAGAAGAAAACAAATCCTACCATTTGCAACAACATGGATGGAGCTGGAGGATATTATGCTCAGTGAAATAAGCCAGGTGGAGAAAGACAAGTATCAAATGATTTCACCCATCTGTAGAGTATAAGAACAAAGAAAAAACTGAAGGAACAAAGCAGCAGACTCACAGAACCCAAGAACGGACTAACAGTTGCCAAAGGGAAAGGGACTGGGAGGATGGGTAGGAAGGGAGGGATAAGGTAAAAAGGGGCATTACGATTAGTACACATAATGCAGTGGGGGCGGGGGGAAGCAGTATTTATAGAGAAGACAAGTAGTGACTCTATAGCATCTTACTACGCTGATGGACAGTGACTGTAGTGGGGTATACGTTGGGGGTCTTGATAATAGGGGGTCTAGTAACCATAATGTTCAAGTGATTGTACATTAAAGATATCAAAATAAAAATAAATAAATAAATATTATTAATGACCCAATTGAAAGTTCTCCCTCTTCATCTTAAATCTATTAGGAGCATATTTTACTGTTGATCACTCATTCAAGCTTGAAATATTTTCTTCTCATGATTCCCAGAGCATCGCCTTCTGATTTTCCTCTCCCGTTTCTGGCCACTCCTCCCTAACTTTCGCTGGTCATCCTTCAGTGCCCCACCCCCACCGTCAACCTCTACAGAATAGATTTCACAGTATTTCAGGCTCAGTCCTCGGACCTCTTCTCTTTTCTACCTGCACTGACTCCCTTAATGATCTCAAAAAGTCTCATGGCTTATTTAATACCTCCTATATTCTGCCAATAAACAAATTTAAATTTCCAGCCTGGAGTTCTTCTCTGGATGCCAGGCATATATACATATTCAACCACATATTCAGTGTTACCATTCAGACAGACAATATGCCATCAAAATTAACATATCCAATTCCAGCCTTCTTTTCTTTCTTCCCAAACCTTTTTTTCCCCCAGTTTTCCTCCTCTCAATAAATGGCGGCTTCAATCTTTCCAGTTGCTCAGGTCAAAAACCTTGAATTCCTCCTTGATTCCTCCCTCCGTCTCACAAGCCCCACATCCAATCCATCAGCAGATTCTGTCAGCTCTATTTTCAGAACATATCCACAATCCAACCGCTACCCCAGCCACTTGTCCTCACTTCCACTGCTAACGGCCCTGGCCGGAGCCACCACTGGGATTACGACAGCCTGGCCTTTTCATTTAATTTACCCCGCCATGTAAATCATCTATTCCCCACCTAACAGACAGAGTCATTCTTGTAAATGTAAATTTAGACCAAGTTGCTTCCCTGTTCAAACCTTCCACTGGCTTCCCATCTCACTCAGAGTAAAATCTGCAGTCGTTACAAGGGCCGTCGGGAGACCCCCTCCTCAGCGTGCTGGACTCCCTGCTGCCCCTCAAACGTGGCAGGCCTGCTCCTGCTCCCTCGGGGGCCTTTGCTTTGCTATCGCTTCTGCCTGGAGAGCTCCTGGCTGCCGATGCCTGCGGGGCCCACTCTCCTACTTCCTGCAGGTCCTTACTCAGATTTCACCTCCTGGGGAGCCCTCCCCAGCCCATTCAAGTTACAGCTGTATCCACCTTCCACCTCCCCATCTCTGCTCTATTTTAGCTAATTACCACCTGACATCCTTTACTTTGTGTTTATCTGTTAATTGTCTGCCTCCAGAAGGTAAACTTTCTCTGGAATGTAAAGGGCAGAATTGTCTGGTGTATTTAGTGTCGTCAGAACCGAGAACAGTATCCTGCCATTGCAGGCACTTAATAACTATTTGTTGAAAAAGTGAAAATGATGAAGAGATCATTTTCCCAGGCCTACAGTAGATGTTAATTAACCTAAATATAATTAAAGCCTTAAGGCTTTTGGCACAGAAGTATATCAATCTTAAATTTTAAAAATTGGCACATAAATAAAATTATTGTAGCACACGTCATAGTCGGACCCCCTCGCACCCGTACTCAGCACGTGTGTCTATATATACATATATATTCATAAACATATATAACCCCCAGGCAAACACATTCCTTTTATAGTTCCTCATTAAGTTTAGTTTACATATCAGACTAGACTGTAAGCCTTAGTAATATACTGCTCTTTTTCTTTCAAGGATTTCCATTCTTGCCTCTCTTTGGGGGTAATAACATGATGTGTGTTTTGCAAAGGGGCACATTTTTTTATCTGATGGTGAACATGTATGAGAATTTAAATTAGAAATCAGGGAGCAACTCTTTCAGAAGAGTCGTCAGTAGAATGAAAACAATCTATTTCTTCATCCTAGAACCTGGAACCTAAATGAAACAGCCAACAGGGAAAGAAATCCCAGAACCTGTGAAAATTTCTCACAAATTTTTTAATAACCACATTTTTTGTTTTTTTCACTTTTGGTTTTTGTTTTTACTATCCTCTAGTACTTCAGGAAACCCTGATTCTTATTAAAAGCCATCCTAGAGCTCTGGCCAGCAAATTGGCATAAAAATGGGTGTTCTACTGCCAAAGATATTAACTAAATATTATTATTAGAATAAATGTCTTCCTTTACTAGTCTAAATTTGCCATTTAAGGAACTGCTCTTTTCAATACTCTTCCGTCATATACTCCTTTAACTTCCTTTGTCTTACATTATATAAGATAAACAAAAATTTTACATTTGAAGTGGCTTTTAGTGAAAAAGTTGCCTATCTTGACAGTTTTTAAGGAAAGATGAATTTTAGAAACTGTATCTACATATTTTACATTTACACTTCAGAATAAACTAAGTTGTTGTTTTTCTCAAAGTGGTCTCTTCTTTTGCATTTTTCTCCATTTCCAAAGTCTATGATATTCCCTTTTTCTTTCTTTGTAACTAGTACACCTCTTCCTCTGAAAAAATCTTGCTGGATTTTTGCCACATGCTCTGTCCTGTGCTCTGAGCAGAGGATCTCTGTGTGAAGGCTGAAAAGCCTTTGGAAATTAAATAAAAAGCACTTTGTCACCTGTTGTGAATTTCATGGCAAAATACAACCTTTTGTGACGTGTCATATATAGACAAACCAGCGGAGCAAACACCACTGGAAGTCAACATTCTGCTGTATTAACAAGTGACTGTCCCTGACGACTTGGCACTGGGGCGGTCACTCAAGAGATTGTTTAACACTGTAGACAACATCGATCTTGCTCTTAAAAGATTTCAACTTAATAAGTAGCTAAGGAAGTTCAGTTACGTAACGTAGTTGCCTATCTCCATGCTGGGGATGACACACATATCTTCTGCAACATATAAAGTAGTCTTACAATTGAGGTATTAAAACCCCACTTGTTAATATGATTCCTCGCTCCATTTTCTTTCTCTGCTTTTGCCACTAGAACGAATCTGAAGCCACCACCACAATCACAGAACTTCACATGCAAAGGAAAAATAGAGGGAAAAAAATGCCCAAAGATAAAAAAGTTGGTGAAAAGTGGAAGTATACTCCCCACCAATTGAAAAGGATAATAATTTGGAATGACGTTTCCTGTATCTAGCGATGAAAAAAGGGATTGCTAAACAAATTAATTAGATAAAAACTTCTAAGAAATTTTAGCTCATTGTTGCATGCCATTTTATTTTATTCTTTCATTGGTAGGTCTCATTTCCCAAAAAATCATTCGTGGCCCTCAAATCAGTTTGTAAACAAATATTTATGCATGCATCTGTTTTTAGTCAACATCTGTCATTCTCACTAGACCATAAGCTCCAGGAGGTCATATTTCTGTTTTACTCACCATTGTGTCCTTGGTGCCAAACACACTGTCAAGCCCAGGGTAAGTTCTCAATAAATACTTATTCAACAAATAAATAAATTTCCCTTTTATAGCACTCTTTTGCCCAGCATAGCTTAAATCTATAATAGCGGTCAATAAATTCTTGTTGAATTACATTATAAGGATAGTCTTGAGGGAGGTGGTTTTGGAATTACAAATTTATCCGTTAAACCACTGAAATAATACTTGTAAGTCATTTGTAACTTTCCTTCAGGCCTGTGCTTAATTTGACACAATTTTGTTAAACCTAGTGATAGTTTTAGTTTCCTTTTTCGTTCATAGTCTAAATCATTAAACATATTTCTTTCAGCAAAAAAAAGTACGAGTCAGACTTTTCTTTCCCTCAAGTAAGTTATTCCCCCACTATTCAAAATGATGAGAGGGTGTGCCCTATCAAATTCCCATTAACTAGCATTGGTTTGAAAACTAAGATTATTTAAATGTAGATACAGGCTATGATCATCCAACCAGATACTAGTTGTTTAATAGCCGTATTTGTTCTGAATAGTCTTCCTGCCTGAGTAAATGAACAAAACCTTGTTTCAAACCCTGTAGAACGGCCCCGGTGCCCACTGACACCTGCTCCATACCAACTATGTACCTTTCAACAGATGCGAAATACCTGTAGTATATGACACCGTGCCTACTCACCCTCCTGGCCGCAGCCTCTCTGGGCTTCTTCCCAGGGCCCTTTTCTAACTGCTCCTTTCTGGTCTCTGCTAACTCCTCTTCCAGATTTCTCCTCTGTGTGTTGCTGTGTCTCAGATTTGTCTTCTCTCCCTCTTCTGTCTGGGAAGCAGCATTAAATGGGGCCTAACAACATAGGTTTGAGGTCAGCTTACTTGAGACCAGATCCCAGAATCTAACACTTAACTGTGTGATCTTGGGCTTTAGTTTCTTCATCTATAAAATGGGGGTTTCTATAAACTGGAAATATGGATAGTACCTACTACCTCAGAGGTTGTTGTGAGCATTAAATGAGATAATACTTTCAAAATGCTTAGAACAGAGCCTGTCGAGCAGTCAGCATTCAATAAATGTAAAATATTCATCTACAATCCCTTCCCCCACAATTTCATCAATTTCCATCCTTATATCCAACACCTCTCAGTAGCGGTATCAACCATGACCACTTCAGCACCACCTTTCTCCCAACCAGTCAGCTTGGAAACTTCATCTGTTGTATCCTTCTAGTTGGTAAAGCCAGCACATCACAGTACTAGTAATCATATGCTGAGTAAGTGGCCTCTCTGCACCCCTTCTCTGCAGAAGCCTTCAATCAGCCCCCCTTCCTGCTGCCAGAGGAAGCTTCCCAAGGCCAGCTCCTTCCCTGCTCATCCACCTACAAAGCATCTGAACTTGAATTCCGTCTTCTCCTAAACTTTCAGTTTTAGAGCTTTATCCCTCACCAGAACTTTTTAAAGCCCAAAACTCAACCAAACTAGATTCATCCCAATTTTGCAAATAGTTTCTAAGCTTGTCTGCCATCAGCACTTTGCTCACACCGTCCCCTGCTCTGAAATGTCTTTCTCCAGTGTCAAATTACTGCCCATCCTTTAAGGCTCATCTCAGATGCAACCTGCTCCATAAAACCTTCCCTATTTTCACCAGCAGGATGTACTCCCTCCTTCCTTTAAACTCCTACAGCCCTTTGAATTTCTTCTAATGCATTTCCCATATGCTGCACGCTAGTGGTTATTTGTCTAAACTTCGAACTGAATTTGCTACATACTTATGGATGTTTTTCAAGTTCTTTGAGCCTCACTCAATTTTCTCATCTGTGGGATGGGGAGAATAAATGACCATGAAAACATAAAAATTGGTATTTACAAAGGTGTTTAATAATGAGGGATAATATTTTTCTCATTGTAAGTGGAAAAGGATCACAATTAGGTAAAAATAGATGCACACTAAAAAGACAGATAGGAAATAGATAAAATGTTAACAGCTCTTATTTTCAAATGTGGGGTTGTGCGTGATTCTTATTTTGTTTTATACTCCATAGTTTCTACAGCAAGCTTGTATTCCTCTTGTAACTGACTC
The DNA here is from genome assembly GCA_032199065.1 of Smutsia gigantea. Lineage (NCBI taxonomy): Eukaryota > Metazoa > Chordata > Mammalia > Pholidota > Manidae > Smutsia > Smutsia gigantea. Next base: position 53,537 of record JAVSCE010021785.1, on the reverse strand, counting down.
ATCAAACAAATGTTTATAGAATGCCTTCAGAAACTATATTATGTCCCGACGATATAAAATGGATTAAGAAGAAAGACAGTTCATAAAAGGAAATATTTTTTTAATTACTGGGTAAAATATGAAGCTTAGTACCATCAAAACAAGGGGGGAGAAAGACATTTATGTCTTCAAACTGCATCACAGTTCAGCCAGAAAGCTACTGGAAAAGGATCAAGGACAATAAAGAACTTTAGAAATGATGTGCCAAAATATTTGCCATAATAATTGCTTAGGACACGTGACACAGCTCCCGAGTTTTGGCTTTTTAGAGCCCTGCATCTGGCCCACCACTGGGAGATAGGAACACAAACAGAGACCATTGCATCAAGCCTGTAATCAAGAATTTATGTCTGGCTCAAATCAAAGAAGCCACATCAAGAAAGATTTGAAGTTGTAAAGGTACATTGTGATAGTCAGCACCTCTCATGATTTTGGAAACTTTTCTCAACTGCAAACTTAATGTGTCCAAAGTTAAGTTTACCCTCCTTTTCAAAGCCTGGGCTCAAAAACATGGCTTTGGAGTCCAGTAGACCACAGATTCAATGTCACCTCTGCCACTTACTGGCAGAGCTACTTCGGGAAGTTATTTAATTTTTTGTGAGCCTCATGTCCTTTATTTGTTTAAAAAAGGATAATTCTATTCCCCCTACAGATTGTTGAAAGGAATAAATGAAAACAAAGAATGTGTTTAAGTCACTCAGCGCACTTAGCACAAATTAGGACTCAAAAATCAACAACGTTCTGCAGTAAGTATCACCGTCTACCCTGTCTCCCACGCTAGGGGCATCAGAGACATCACAGCTGTTCTGCCTCTCATGGTACCGCAGACACCAAGTTCTGCCATTTCTGCCCCCGAAATACCACAGGGATCTAGCACTCACCTCTCCCGCATCTACTGCTACATACTGATTAGAGTGTTTCTCTCCTCAGGGTCAATTCAGCATCATTCAATCAGCCATAACTCCTGACTCCACTCCTGCCACTCATCTCTGGCTTCTCCAGCAGGGTCCCATGCTGACACTAAAGTTCTCTTCTCCCAAAGATAAAATATGACGGTGTCATTCCCCTGCAAAAAGATACCCTCACATGAGTTGCCCTTGGGATCGAGCCCACGCTCAGGGACGCACATTCACCGTGCTCACACAGTCCCATGCCTCAGTGGATGTCTCCCGCTTCATCTTATGCCAGGCCCCCAAGCCTCACACATGCTCACCTTAAGCTGCAGACAGGCTAATCATTGTCTAAAAATCACATTTGGTCCCATCCAACCCCCAGGGCTGCCCTTCCACTCCCCTTCACTTAACAAACTCATGTGGAGCTGCAAGAACTCCCACCAAACTTCACCTTTTCTGTGAAGCCTTCTCTGAGGCAAAGTTAGCTGCCCCCTCCTTTTTATACAGACAGCACTTTTTCATCCCTGTCTTTTATATGTGGCCTTTTAATGCTCTGTTTTCCATGTCTATCTTTCCAGCTTAATGGTGAATTACGTGAAAGCAAGCTCCGTATGTATCGATCCCCACCTTCCCAGCACTTGGCATCTATTGGAAGTACAATAGTACCTTTGAACAAATCCGTCCTGATTAAAACTGGGAGTTGAGGCTTTGCTAAAACTGGAAACTGAGGCCTGCTACATTTAACACATCTATTCCACTAGCAAACATCCCCACCCAAGGTGATACACTCTACTTTCATATGAAACCACAGTGAATGTTCAAAGTACCCACGTCAGTAGAAAAAAAAAGTGAAAGATAAGATCTATTTGCCTGTTTGAGTCCTCCTATTTCTATAGAGCTGAACAGACTTTCTTAAGGAAAGTCCATCATAGCTCCCATACATTAGGTACTTACTGAATGCAAAGCCCCGTAACACATCAGCTTTCATTCTAACAGTTCTAACGACTTGGTACAATTGTCCCCACATAGCAGAAGAATCTGGGCCTCACAGATGAAGTTGCTCCAAGTTCCGCAGCTTGTAAATGACAGAGCAGAGACTTGAACCCTGGTCCCTGAGAGCCCCGAACCTGTATACTGCGCAGCTATACCACACTTCCCTTGACCACTAGAGACTGTGCCAGTGACCCCCAGGCCATTCCACCCACTCCCAGCAATGATCTAGGGAGAAAATGGGAATGGGAAAAACAGAATGTGAACAAAGGAAAGTGAAAGTTGGTAAGGAAATGAAGGGGACTGTCTCTTAGAAAATGTATTCAGAATATTTTTTTTAAAGCTTCAGTGAGATTTCTTTCTTCCAAAGGTAATCTAAAATGTATGCAAAAAAAAAATCCATGAAACTTACAATCAAAATGTTCGTCCTTACTAAAGAAAAATTAAAACAACAGGCTCATTTTACTAATCCACGAACCTTACAACACTCAACAAAAGGTTTCTGTAAATTTTAATTGCAGCAATCTGGACAGTGTTTTATTATGACTCATTTACTTGAGCCACAATGTTTGTGCAATATATTTTGCCCTGCTTTATGAGATGGTAATTGCAGTGAAATGCTACTATGCATACTTAATGAAAGTACACCGACTTACCAAAACAAAGCAGTTTGGAAATAGTGTGCTTCGTTTTGGTTTATTTTGCTTTACAAATCCATACATTTGCTCTAGGTGAGCTCTACAATCCCTTTTTCTTACTGTTATTATTCCTGCTCAGCACCTCTGGGTTTTCTTTTCTGAAATATGCTTACCAATTGCTACTTATTCTCCAGTGTTTGAGAGCACAGACTCCTAACTTACAGAATGTTTCCTACTAGCCATTTCACAGACATGTGTCTAGAGTAAGGGGCAGGAAGTTCTGCCCTGCACTTTGCAAAGGGGAATGTGCCCAGTGATGGCCGCCACTCACCTGTGCTGACCACTCCTTTCTCCTCACTCTGGGTTTTGCTCTAGATGGTACTTCCTACCATTTCCCCATCCAATGAGTTCTAATATTCCTTTGTTCTATCTTTCTTTTTCTTCTGGAAACTGTGTCTGAGATAAATATTCCAGAGTTTGCTGATGTTTACAAGTCCATAAATCCTTTTGCTGAAAACATCAGGGTCATGGATGTTGCCAAAAGCAGAACTGCGGAGGATTTTAAAAATAGACTTTTGCAAATTATATTTCATATATTATACAAAACCCCGGGTGGAGTCTGGGGAAGCACCTGCAATCAAGTATATCCATGTGTCTGCAGCAAACTGAGTGATATGAGAGGAAGACAGGCTCACAGCTGTTCAGTTCAGATTATGCCACCAAATTTGTTTCAGGAAACCTCTCTCTTTTCAGAGGATTTCAAAATTGCACGTGAGGGATTGTGGATCTGTCTATACTTTAGCAACAGACCCTGGGGGAAGCAGCTCTGGGAATGGGTACTTGTTAGCCCCTCATCATTCGAGAGCAAGGCCTCTGCTCCGTCTGAGCCATGCCATGTGAATATGAGCCTGTGGGCATGGCTGGTGGTTAAAAAGCTTAAAGGTGTACTTCTAAATAGACCAGGAAAAGATCCATCCTGCTGGGCATGTGGAAGGCAGTATTTAGCAGAATGAAATAAAATGTGTGAATAGGCAGTAAGATCATTTAGTTTGAAGTGTTTTTATTATTTGTGTCTCATTAATTTTATTCTGAGTTTGTAAAGAAAACCTACCTGTGGTTTACATGTGAGTTTGATTAGACATGTTCTCAGGAAGCAGGCTGCATACCAGGGAACCATGTTCGTTATCATAGATGAAATAACACAGGGAATCAAAATGAGCTAAAGAATTGATAATATCATATACCACTGTCCTTTCTTTCAGTATGTTGTAAACACATGGATATATTTAAAGCTTCCCTTTATGTTGGATAATATCAAAGACAGACCCAGTTGATTTTATATAATGGGCTATTTCAAAGTAATGAATTAGCTGAACTAATGCTTTCTTGTAAAATAAATAATTCTGAAAGAAAATAGATCTTTATTCTCAAATCCTCCTCCCTTCTCAATTAATTAGACTTTGTTGGAGAAAGGAAGTTAAGAAATTCAGCATAAGCCTGATTATATCACAAATGTAAAATGAGCAGGGCAAATAATGGGCTCTATACTCTTTCAAACAAGTTAAATAAGTCCACAATAGCCCACCAGTTGTGTAAACACTATTTCACTACACTTGTAAAAGAAATATTGACCTACCTGTTAACTAAAATTATCTTGGCATGCTTCAACTAAGCTTATTAGTAATTCTTGTGGTGTACATGAATGTTTTTAGTTGTGGACTTTTATCAGAGGTTAAAGAATTAGGAAATCATCCATTTAGCAAGCTCAGAAAGTAGACGTACCAGACTGCACTCTACCAGAATCGATTTTAGGAACTTGCATTCTAAGAGTCTGAAAAGTAAAAAGTGGTTCCGATCCTGGCATGAGATAATCCATTACACATCAGCTCATTAACACTAAGATACCTTACAAAGTCATAAAAAACATCATCTCACCCAGACAAAACACACTACATTAATCTACTTTAGCCTCCTAACCTTACTATCATTGGTAATGGTGTTTTTTTCCTCTGACATCTCCCCAGTATGTATTACTATGAGTTGTCAAGAGAAACTAGAAATGTATATATTTAAGGGGGAAAAGCTTGAAAATATACTGGTCCCTACTGTTCACATAAAAGGCCACCATTCTCTGCTCCAACTAGTTCCACTGCAATCCAAAAAGATTATACTTTTCTTTACAAAAATGTGTGAATTTCTTTCGCAATAAAATAATAGTAAATCCAAGATCCTAAGCAGTTTAAGTCTACATGGCTAGAATTCCCAACAGATCTGGAAAAGAATATAAAACTTACAGTCAAAAGACTCAGATTAGAATTCTGGTTCTATCACCGACTTGTCGGTCGCCCTTAGGAAAACCACTTGCATTTCCTGTCCTTAAACTTGGGGTAAGAATAGCACCTACTTCATAAGGTTCAGAGGACACAATAAGAGCATATGAATGTGTGAATAGCTGAATCAATGTGATGGTCATTATCGTGCAATTTGAGAATCTGATCTTATAAATTAGATGGTATTTGCTCCACAAACAGAGACAAACCACTGCTCAGTGGCCTTATTTGAAAATTTTTTATAGTGTGCAAGGAATCTGATTTACTGTATTTTTATCTTTATTAGCTAAGACAAAGTAATTAACATACATGCATTCAAGCAACCAAATCACCATTAGCTGAACCATTCTTATTTTTAACCCATGTGATTTTCTGCATTTTAGGGCCTACAAGACCTTGAGGGTTCATCAAGTCACTCTTAAATATTCATGCTTCCTGAACTTTCAGGCTTTCACTGAGCATTCTTGATTGCAAATGATCACAGAGAAATCATCACTCACTACCTCAAGTAACAAAATAAAACAAAGTTGATTGGTTCACCCGTTTGGGAGGTGATAGAGTAGGAATGGCTTTAGATTCGAGTGTTTAAAAGATGACCTTAGGGTTTTGCTTCTCTCCTTGCTAATGCTGGTAATGTCCAGAGTCCAAGGAGCTTTTCCACAAGCAGATGGCAGTGCCCCCAGCCCCACCCCCAAGAGTTTCATGAAGCCAGAGAAAAGCTTTTCATCCCAGGTCCATGAAAATCTCCGGAAGAGATTCGGAGGCATGGCCACGTGATCTGTAGCTCTACCAGAATCACCTAAAGTTTGGAAAACTGTGGAATTCTCTCTCTTACCAAAAGGAGAGAGGAGAAACATTGGGCATGCAAAAAAAGATAACAGATGTTCATTACACCTGTCTTCCCCCATTTAATTGAATCAGAAATCCTTCTGCTGTATATGAGTTTTTTTATTAACAACCTTCAATTCCTGAAAAGAAGAGGAAAGGTACTCAGATAAGTTGAAAATCTACTGTGCTTTCGGCCAAGTTTCAGACATTTTAACAGTTAGAACAACATAGGGAAACAATATCCCCTTTTTAAAGAGAAGATAGCTGAGACAGGCTCATTCTGTTCCTCTGATCAAACAGCCTGAAACTAGCAGGACCTACATTCAAACCCTGTTCTGTCTGATTGACTCCACACTAATGTGCTATGTTCTATTTTAGCAACCCTGAAATCAAAGTATTGCCGATGGTCCTTAAATAGATGGTGGACACCACCACATTTGGTTGCGTGTTGATAAATGAATCGGTTCACAAATACTTAAGTTCCCACTGCCATGATCCCATTAGCATGAGTCCTGCAACTAACGGCAAGACAATGGCCTCGTCCCTGTCTCCAAAGTCTATTTCACAATAAAGTTGGCAGAACAAAACAAATATGCATTCAAGAAAACTACAGAGCTAAACTCTGTGGTATTTATCACATACCCTTCAGTGAGATTCACCACCCTTGGGATTCCTGTTCAGAGTCTGTGGTCCTCTATAGACTGCAAGCACCATGAGGAGAGCTAACCTGCCTCTCTGGTCACTGCTGCACCAGGACTGTAGCTGTTCTACAAATGTTTGTTGCTGATGATTATTGCAGATGTGGTCACAGAGGTTTCACAGAAAGAGTAAGTCTGGAGCTGCCCTTACAAATTAAGCAGTCTGGAGATAGTTTTAAAAAAGGAAAATAAGTAATTAGTACACATTCTACAGAGATAGAAGGATGGCTGTGAGAAGCAAGAATAACATGGGAATAAGCAAAAGGATGGTAGTGGATGTGGTGTGCATAGGGACAAGTGACAGGCACAGAGGGCCAGGACTGGGAACTGTACAGATGATATCCAGAGACCAGGGTGAACTCACAGTTTTCACGAGCCACTGTCGAATTTCCCAAAATCTCTGAGCCACATACCCTTTACTTACAAAATGAGAAGGATGTAGTCTATAAATCTTTGCCACTCTCTCCCTGAAACTACTCCAGAGAATCACAAACTTGCTAATAATAAGAGGGAAGTACCCAAGAAAAGAGCACGCTCAGAACACTGATTCAGGTCCAGGAATCTACATAGTTTTAGAAGTTTCAAGGGTGATCAGCCAGGTTTCGGAATCATTCCTTAAAGGAGGGTAAATATACCTAACACAAAAAAAGAAAAATTCAGAAGTTTATATGGGAAATTCAGCAAGGCAGGCTAAGAGGAAAAAGACTAAGGGAGGCCTCAGCTGGCAGAAGGGTTCTCTGCCTTCCTGAAGCAAGAAGCCATTGTGCCCCAGAATGAAAAGTGTGCATTTTTGTGAGTTGATGTGGGAGCTTTGGGCTGTCACCTCCTTTAGTCACTGTTTCAAGTCTGGGAATGTTAGCTTGCTCCTCACTGAGGCCTTCTCTCCAAGAAGGCCCTGGGTCCTCTCCTCCTCCTCCTGCAGTCACTGTGGCACACTTTCTAAAGTATGCTAAGAACGAGCATTTTGCACTGGGGAGACGCAGGGGTTTTCAGGGCTGGCTGCCTCTTGCCTGGGTGGGACTGCACTTGGTCAGGGAGAAAAGGCTTCCCCACTGTCCGGCTTGGTTTTTTACTCAATGCGACTTCCAAGGGATCCTCAAACACTTTGAAAAACAGTCACTTAGACGCCTCTCCCCATGAGTTAGGAAAGCAGCATTGGAGGGCTCGTTCAGAGCTGCATTTATTTAAAGATTAACTCAACACTCTGACTGTAGGGCGAAAGGGAGCCAGACAGCGCAGTGCGAGTAAGACTCAAAAAGCCGCCTGGGGACGCCTACCTCCTCACCCTGATAACGTTACTACTTCCCGGGATCGGCTCAGTCTTTTTTTCAAGGACTCCATGTAGCCCATCCATTTGAAGCGGCCTTGGAGGGAGCGCGCGGCACCCTTCAGTCCCCGCGCGTCTGTCTGGGCCCCCCCTGAGGCGGGTCCCTTGGGCTTTCGGACGCCTGGACGCGGGGCTGGAGGTGTGGGGCGGGGGGCGGCCCCCACGCGGGGCTGCGGCCGGAAGGCGCCCCGAGGCGAAGCGCCAGCGCCGAGAGCTCACCCGCCCCCCGCGCGGGCAACCGCCCCCCGCCGCGAGCTCGGCGCAGGAGGGAGGCGGCCGCGGGGCCGGGACGCCGGGGGGCGCTGACGTCACGGGCGCGCGATTCGGGCCGGAGCGCTTTAAAAAACAGGCGTGCGAGCGGAGATGCTGCTCCACACCGAGCGGGCCGCGGGCAGCTGCGCGGCTCGGTGCTCCTGCGGCGGCGCCAGCCAGGCCCGCGAGGCTGCAGCGGGCACGGCCCGGCCCCGCGGCGCCTCTCCTCCGCGTCCCGCGCGCCGCCGTCCGCAGCCTTCCGGAAGCTCTTCTCCGGCCGCGTGCAGCTCGCGGCCCCGGCCCGGGCACCATGGACGCCTCCACGGCCGCCGCGCTCCTGTCCTTGCCCGTCCTGCTGCAGCTGGCGGCCGAGGCCGGCGCGCCGCCTGGTGCGTGCCCCGCGCGCTGTCAGTGCGAGCCCGACGGCAGGACGCTGCTCAGGGTGGACTGCTCAGACCGGGGGCTCGCGGAGCTGCCCTCCAACCTCAGCGTCCTCACCTCCTACCTGTAAGTGCGCCCCGCTCCGCGCAGGGGGCAGGCGGAAGGCCGGCCCCGTCTGCCCGGGAGGAGGGCGAGCGCGTTGGCCCGGCGCATCTCGGCCAGACGCGTTGGGGCCCCGGGGGAATGCACGCGTCTCGGGGCTGTCACGACCGCAATTTCTGGGCGCGCAGGGAAACGGGTCCGACTGCCCCCCCGGGAAAGCGCGGGTTCGCAGCCTCCGGTCCGGCTGCAGGCGGGTCGCAGGGCGGATTGCCCCGAGGGGAGGCACTGGCTGGCCGTGCGGCCTGGGCGCCCCTGAGCCTGGACCCCGGGGCGGGCTGCCGGGTGCGCGCCCGTCCCGCCTCAGCTCCGCGCCCGGCCTCGTTCCATGAAGACGTGGGCTGGGAAAAGTTTCCCCAAACGAGAGCTCCAGCTTGTCCAGCGCCGGAGGCACTTACTCTGCATCCCTTGCACAGTTTCGTGATGTAACCTTTTTCTTTTCTTTTCTTTCTTCGTCTTCTTCTTTTTTTTTTAATGAGGTGATTAAAATGTGGCAACCGCAAGCCCCGATTAGAGCTGCCAGAACGTTATCTTAACCTTTGGCTGCCCGAGCCGCCCTTTGAAGCGCCCGCGGCCGCGGTGTAATCTTTAACCATCTCCTCCTCCCGGGGAGGTAAGGGAAGTGGACCGGAGGCGGCGGGCGCGCAAACTGCGGCGCCGGCACCGAGGGGAGACCTGCAGTTGCCCGTCACCTCCCGGGGATCATCCCAGCCCATCTCCCCTCGCCGCAGCCTCCAAAGCCCAGCCACGGCTCATTTCAGGATTTTGTCCCGGGACAACCCGAGCCCGGAGGGTAACAGGTGGCTGGGCGTCTGAAGCGACGCAGGAGGAATCCGATTCTCGGGACCAAGGTGACGACGCCTCCTCCCCCTACGGAGAGCCTGGGGCTCGGGTCCTCTGGCCGAGAGACCAGGGTCGCGGCTACTCCGGAAAAGGCGCACTCGTGACCTAAGATGACACGTTTAGGTTTAAATTCGAGGCCCTGCGGGGTGCCCACCCCAAACCCAAGCAATCCCATTTTCGGCTTCTCTGATGTACCTTGGCAGGAGTGGGTTAGGATGTTTGTGAACTCGTTCTTTTCTCTGTTTAGTTGTTTTCTGGAGGGGTGGGGGGAAAACATAAAAAGGCTTGCACAATGCTTTCCACCAGACAGTGGTTCTTTTTCTAGAGACAGAGTGAGGAAGAAAAAAAATTTTTTTTACTTGCTTTAATATTGCGTTCAAAGAAAGGGACCATCTGCAAGATTTTAGTATTAGTAGATGGCAGCCCCTTCCTCACCTATTATAAAACTATTCTGTTTTTCTTTACCTGAAAGGATTACAAAAATATCTGTATTTCTGTATTTCCTCACCAGGTTTCTGTTCAATGGTACTTACGCGGTGGTGATATTTTCAGTGAGGGAAATCCGCTCTCCTAAATGATCATTCTCTAAGAATTCACATTTCCTACTACCAAGTGAAATACTCATCTCCAGTCTCTCTGGTTTAACTGCTAAACTCAGTGTTTCAATCGTGTGTTTTTCTGAATAATGAATTTCTGAGAGCAGTTTGGCAATTGCACTTAAAGAACCGAGAAACTATTCTGCCCCATCCTTCCCATCTTCCCCGGAAGAATGGACTATATGCAATGGAAATGTGCAGTCCCCCGAAACACTAACTATTTACATCATACACCTGTTAGAAAACATGTTTAAGAATACAGAAAATAAACTTATGAATAGCGTCAGGATGCTTTTTTCTCCCACCTGAAGGAACAAACATTTGTTAGGCTTCTGTTACTAAAAGTTGGCATCAAATGCTGTTTAAAATTGTTTCCCACATACTTCAAATTCATTTAACTGCATCCTCCATATGCTCAGGAGATCTTACCTGTCTATCAAATTAATAAATTAATAGATAACCCCTTGGGGTTGAGATTCGATTAGAAAGTTAATTGTCATCTTTTACTCAGGCTATTTACTGACGGTCTGTACACTGGCCCGAGGGGAGATTTTCTCAGTGCCCTATAAAATGTTAAATTCAGAGTGTCTGTGTAAAGTGTCACAGTAAATGTTAAACATTTGCTTCTAATGGTTAACATGAGTTCAGGCAGTATGAGTGCTAAATGTAGAAATCAGTCCTGAAGTAAATAAGGGAACGGATGGATGTTCTTCATAGAGTGCAATTTCAGAATTTTGTCTCCTTGTAGAGCACAAAATGTCAGGGGCCATGGGATCCCTTCCTTCCTGGATTGAGGGGCTTAGGATCTGGGGGAGTTGGGAGGGTTTTCTTTCTTTCTTTTTTTTTTTTTGACAACCACAGGTACTCTGTGTAAACATTAAGTGTAGATGGCGCCCTCTTTTGGTTACACCTAGAATTATCTGATCGTTTCTGCCTTCACTTGAGTGCACATACCTGAAAGAGGAATGTATTTATTTGTTCATACTCAAATAAATAAGCATGTGTTTTACTGGCTTTCTTATTTTAAGAAATAACTTCCCTTTGCTCTTGAAAGGAAACACTGAGTTGCAGCCACACTCCACTGTGGCCTAGAGGTAATTAAGCTTTGATGGGAAAGTTGCAAGAGCGCAGACTAATATGGGTAAAAGGCCAGACTGCTATCTTTTATTATTTGTAGTAGGTTATCACCATTTATTTGAGTCAAAATGTTATCTCTTAATCTTCCTCCCCTCCTCACAAAAGAACAAGCATTTAATTTTCTTCAAACAGATTGATGGTGGCAAGTTCCAGGTGTACACATCTGGCAAATAGATTTGCCACAATCTGATAGCTGGTGTGTCAGATTTGGAGGTAAAGAAAGTTTCCTAAATCTCTTCATAGAAGGCTAGAGCTATTTATGTGCAGTTTTATAATCTTTCTTCCCCCAGAAAAGCTAAATCTTAAGCCAGTCCAAACATCAATATTAACTCTCTTCCTCTTAGTGTGTTCCCCAGTAGATCTATAATTGGGACACTGAACATGGTGGAAACATTGGAAAATCTCAGTCTTAATTTCTCTCTTTCTCTCCCAGTGGTTATGGGCTCCTATTTTACAAAAAGAGCTAATAAAGCTCACTCAGCAGAAAATAAGGAAAATACCAATAAAAGTAGGCAATAATTGTTTACAACGTTTAGCACATCTCAATCTACCGGTAGTGATCTGTCAGAAATAAAGCAGCGCTAGCATCTAATCTTATTTTAAAGAAGTTATTTTAATGCATCAAATGTGGCTATTTTTGCTAATGGGGTCTTAAAAGTAAGCTCCCCTATGCTACTTTGATGTGTCTTTCATCCATTTAGTGTAACATTCAAATAGGAAACTAAATCATAATGAATATCCTAATATAGTATAATACTTCTCTTTATTGAGTTAGAACAGCCATTTTGTTTTTAAATGAAAACTAAGTTTTCCCCTGATGTTGCTTGAAGACATGAAAATTTCATCCACAAGCAAATTTATGTCACATGAACCAAAGGAACCAGGAGAAAGAATTTTCTAATTTTATGTAGTTGGTTACTTTTCCATATGTAACTTTGTAACAATTTAATTTTACACATAATTAGTAAAACTGGTATTAATAAGAGCTGATTAAAAACCCTCAATTTTAACTAACTGAGTCTGGCCCTGGTGTCATACATGTGTTTTAAGCATTTAAAATGCAGTTTCAAAATTAGAGAACATTTTTAGAATCTTCTTTCAAAATGGTTTAATATATTTCGGCTTCCCTTCAAGCAAAGAAAAGTATTTTAAATAAAGGGAAATGTTTGCACTTAGAAATGGTTACAAAAGCCTTAACTGTTATAACAGTCTTTAAATTTAGATCAGTTGCAAAATTTATAGTTTGTTCCACAACCGACTTTCAAAATTAGTTTAAAATATAATGATGTCAATGACTTTTCTGCATTTTAATGAAGTTCTTTCTTTTTCTCCAGGATTCCCAAGGTTTTTTTGTAGTGTTTTTGTTATGGGAGCAATTACTGAAACTCATTGACTATTTTAGTCTGAGCAAATATTTTTAAAATACTGGTTCTGATTCAAACAATTTTATGGTATAGATTTAAAATAAATATTTTACTGAATATGTTCAACATGTGCATGGCAGAATTTATGTGACAAAAATGAATTTTTACATATAATAAACATGAGCTTCAATAAGATCTTCGATCTTTTTTTCTCCCAAGTCTTTTCTTCAAAGTAAAGGAGTTCGGATAAGCAACAAAAGGTAGCAATCACAAATGAGTTGGAAGACTGAAATAAAAAAATAACCTTTGTAGTTAAATGAAATTACTTTTTGATCCTGGAAACACAAAACTGGTCTGATTTCTCAGAGTTAAGTTTTTCATCTGAACTATTTGATTGTTTTTAATTTCCAAAACATACAACTGTGACAGGCATAGAAACAATATCCAAGTAGACAATTAACCCAATAAAGCTATCATAAAATTAAAGGCATTGCAGTGTGTTTGTAGTTTTATAACCAATAATATCTACCTACCTTAGTAAAGCATTTTTTTATTTCTTCTATTTGTACATTTAAGTCATTTTGCTGAAAATTGAAGTATGTTTCCAATTAATCCAATCATAGGCAGTAAGATAGAAATGAAAAACAGTAGGGAATCTGCAATGAACAATTTTGTGGAGTAATTTTTTGGTTTTTCTCAGTGATTTATATAAATTTAGAATAATGCTAAATGGCACATTTCCTTGTAAACATCCCACATATGTATATTTCTGGTAAACTGTATTCTTCATGAGAAGGCAAATTCCTTCCCATGAGATTCAACCTCCTCACTCTTGCTGCAATGTTTTCCTTTATAAAGTTTCATTTTGTAGTAGAAAGATGACTCCAACTGGCATTAAGGCCATAGTTAATATATTACATACCGAAGAAAACAAGCTGATCATTGAGTCTGTTGTATTTTTGATGTACCTTAGTAGAATTTCGTTTGTTAAATCAACCCATGAGTTCCAACCTACTATAACTCTTCTATTCCCAGATCTGTCAGCTTTTCTTTAATTGCAGTATAGTAGATATATAACATTGTATTGGTTTCAAGTATACAACACAGTGGTTCAACTGTTACACACATTATTAAATCCTCACCCCAGCTAATGTAGTTGTTTTCTGTCAACATAGAAAGATGTTATAGAACCATTGGCTATATTCTCCATGGTGTACCAACCTCCCTGTGACCAACTTCTATCACGATTGAGATTTGGGGGCTCTTGTATCACCCTCACTCTCCCCACCAAACCACCACAACCCTTCTCCCATAATAACCACCAATCACTTCTCAGTGTCTCTTGAGTCTACTGCTGTTTTGTTCATTTTGTTTTGTTTTGTTGTTAGATTCTACATGTAAGTGAAATCATATGGTATTTGTCTTTCTCCACCTGTCTTATTTCACTTAGTATAATACCCTCTAAATCAATCCATGTTGTCATAAATGGCAGGATTTTTCTTTATGTGGCTGAATAATATTTATCACTCTTCTTTATCCACTCATCTACTGATGGACACTTTGGTTGCTTCCACATCATATGGTAAATAAGGTAGAGATAAACATAGAGAAGCATATATTTTCTTGAATCAGGGATTTTGTTTTCTTTGGGTAAATTGCTAGAAAGGGAATTTCTGGGTTGTATGGTATTTCTATTTTTAGTTTTTTGAGACACCTCCATACTGCTTTCCACCATGGTAACACCAATTGACATTCCTACCATCAGTGTAGGTGGGTTCCCTTTTCTCCACATCTTTACCAACACTTGTTATTTCTTGTCTTTTGGATAGTGGCCCTTCTAACTGGCATGAGGTGACATCTCATTGTAGTTTTGATTTGCATTTCCCTGATGATTAGTGATATGGAGCATCTTTTCATGTGCTTGTTGGCCATTCATATTTCTTCTTTGGAGAAGTGTCTGTTCAGGTCCTCTGCCCATTTTTAATAGGGTTGTTTGTTTTTTGGGGTGTTGATTTGTATGAGTTCTTTATATATTTTGGATGTTAACCCCTTATCGGATATGTCGTTTACAAATACATTCTCCCGTACCGTAGGTTGCCTTTTTGTTCTGTTGACGGTGTCCTTTGCTGTACAGAAGCTTTTTAGTTTGGTATAGTCCCATTTGTTCATTTTTTTATTTAGTTTCCCTTGCCCAGGGAGATGTGTGCAGAAAAAATTGCTCATGGTTATGTTCAAGAGATTTTTGCCAAGTTTACTTCTAAGAGTTTTATGTTTTCATGTTTTAAATTTAGGTCTTTGATCCATTTTGAGTTTACTTTTGTGTACAGGGTTAGACAGTAATCCAATTTCATTCTCTTACATGTAGCTTTCCAACACCATTTACTGAAGAGACTATTTTCTCCATTGTATATTCATGACTCCTTTATCATATATTAATTGACCAAATAAGCATGAGTTTATATCTGGCTCTCTATTCTGTTCCATTCATCTGTGGGTCTTTTCTTGGTTCAGGTCCATACTGTTTTGATTACTGTAGTTTTGTAGTATAGCTTGAAGTCAGGGAGCATAATACACCCAGCTTTGTTCTTCTTAAAATTGCTTCAGCTATTGGGAGTTTTTTGTGGCTTCATAGAATTTTAGGATTACTTTCTATAATTCACTGAAAAATGCTGTTGGTTTTTTGATAGGGATTGATTGGAATTTATATATTGCTTTGGCAGGATGGCCATTCTGCCAAATATGTCAGCTTTTTAATCCACATTTCTATTCAGTCATTACAGACACCAACTACATGCTCAGTTTCACCCAGGGAACTCATTATCTATGGGAAAAGTCTATAGACATTTCATAGGCTATAAGGTGGAATTTTTCATAATTCAAAATTAATTTTGTTCTCCATAAGCTGCATGGTAGGAAGCAGGCCCATTCTTGAAATTCTGGCATTTCCCCACCTCCTCCAATTAATCTATTTGTTACTTTGGTTGAGGTCAATGAAAATGCCTTATTTGAAACTGACAGGTAGAAGAACACTAGTCGTTTGATCTCAAGAAATAGAATTATGTTTCTAGTGGTGATGCTGAAAGACTATTAACAGGGAGTTAGCATTAGCGGGGAAACTGTGAGATGCTTCGTCAAGAGCGCTCCTGCCTCAATGCCCTCATGTATCAGCCCTGCTCTCAGTGCTTAAGTGTGGACTGGAGAAACTGAGATTCACTTTGACAGTATGCAAAGGAACCAACCCATTTCTATGAGGCCATCGTCTTTAAAGTCAGGTGGAGTAACACTCCAGGATGAAACAATGAGCTCTTTTCTTTAGGATTTATCCTGCTAACTAGACTGGATCTCCTCCCATGTAGGAAATTTTTTGACATTATATCCCAAGTGCCCGCACCAGTGCCTGACACTTAAGGGCTGTTCAGTAAATATTTATAATGTTGAGATGAATAGAATTGGCTGCACCAGCTGTTGAAATCCCAGTGGCTAAAAGGCGTCAGAGAAAGATAAATGAGAACTATTTGTCTGCAAGTAACAAAACAACACGAATCTACAGGTATCCCTCAATTATGGCCCAGTCTTGAAATACAATTAACTAATATTCAGCTGAAATGATGCAGTGAGTAGTTTATTTTAACAAACACACCAGGATTTATATATCTTAATTACTTTATTATTTAATAACAATAATAATAACAGCTGGCATTCTGTTGTTCTTCCTGGGTGCCAGGCATCCAGCCAAGTACTTTACTCAATCATGTGTCCCACGGCAACCTTACAAGACAGGTACTTAACTTGGGGGCCTGTCAGCTTATTCCAAGGATATTTCCATTGCAAAAGGTATTTTTTAGCCTCTTTGAAATATTCTTCAAAGTTAGTATATCAGAAACACAAGAAAACCAGCCTTTTAATTCATAGTTATGCCTCATAGTAATTGTAGTTGGTATTGAAATATTTCAGGTACATGCTTCTTTTCAGGAACACAATTTATGAAGCTCTAATAAGAGAAATATTTCTTCAAGGAATCCCGGGAAATGCAGCTTTTTAATTTTCAATAAAATGAATTACATAGTTTAGGGCCAATATTTTAAGTTTAGTAGATATCTGTTCATCTCTCCATTTTCTTACTACCACAGAAAGAAGTTCTCTTGTCCTAAGTCAGAGATAAATCGTGGTAGCTGCCCAGGTTTTATAAAGTGATCAATTATATAATTATATATTATACTAATAACTTCCAATTCAAGAATAAAATTTCTCTTTTTCTTCTATGACTAGATCTATGTGTCAAATAAAGTAGTTGAATTCTTTGGAACTATTTTTCAATTCAGAGAGACATGAACTTTCTTAATTGGCTAATTTTATGTGAGTTTGTATTCACCTTTAAAACAAATAAGATGAATTGATATCACAAAGTTTGCCATACTGTCATTTATTTGATTCAGAATGAAGAATTATGTCAAAGTTTTATCTACTTGTCTATCTATATATCTGTAAACTATGCATGGTTTAATAATTAGACCAGTGATAGACTTCTATGTAAATCAGAAATCTAGGTAAGGCAGAAAAAAGTCCCCTCCTTCAAACAAAGAAAAACTTATCTTGAACTATCGATTTAATTTCTTCAGTCTTTCAGTTCATTTGTGTTAATTATTTATTATATTGCAAAGTCAATTTGAAAAACCAGCAGCTGACAAATTAATTGTAAAATTAAAGAGTATAATTTCTTTACAATCAATGCAAGAATTGATGTTTAGAAAATGTAAGCTACGTTGGGATATGAGCTCTAAAATCTCTTTAAAAAGTACTCTCTAGTTTTCCATTAATATCTGTAATTTAAAAATATTTCAGCAATCCCTAATTTTCAAGTATGTCGTTTTTAATGTCTGCACCTTTTTTTCCCAAATTCATTTTATCCTTCATGCCTTCACAAGGAGTTCTGTTTCATCTTTTAACAAAGGGTTGTGGTGGTCAAAGGCAAAGCAAAGTTAGGCTCCCACTAACACACACAGACCAACACACCAATAAGAGCCAATTCCCCATGTGCCACTTGCTCAGTGGAAATGATACCTAACACGTACATGGCCCGGCAGTGAAGCACCGACCCTTCCAAGGGGAGAGATGGAGGAGCTGGCTGTGCGGAGGCGCCTTCAGCTCGGTTCAGAAGCTGAACTGCAGAAGACAGCTGTCCTGGCAAAGGCAGCGGCCCAGCTCCAGCTGACAGTGCGTGCACCTCTCCCGCCTGCCCTGCTGAGGCCAAGTTTTCCTCAAGCGGCCCCTCGTCAGCCTAGCCTTTTCCCCCTGTGTTGCTCATCTTTCACAAGTGGGAGCCAAGTGTTTCAAACTGTTACTCAATTCTGTGGCCGAATTCCTTTATTTTCTCCTTTTCTCCCTCATACACACACACACACACACACTGGGACGGTGAGCTTGCAAGCATGCCTTCCTTTCCAAAGTCTACACTAAGAGGAGAACCTAAGATTTTTTTATGATTCACTAAAAAGCTAGTAAATATATTTGTGCTTCTTTTTTCTTGATTAAGTAGAGCAGAGATCTC
Organism: Smutsia gigantea; assembly: GCA_032199065.1. NCBI lineage: Eukaryota > Metazoa > Chordata > Mammalia > Pholidota > Manidae > Smutsia > Smutsia gigantea. The sequence continues at coordinate 35,514 of JAVSCE010021785.1, read as the reverse complement.
TGCAAAAGATGTCTATTTGCAAAAATACCCTTCCTTTGATCAAAAAACCACAAAAGTGTACTTCTCAGGAAAGCAGAAAACTACACATGATCTCAAGTGGAAAAAATATGAAGAATTTGCTGAATTTTAACCTTGGTACATAACAAAGATATTATTCTAAAGTTGGTTGGTTAATGTGGGCTGTATTAGATCTTTCATTGTGTTGTATTTGGGTTTAGCCAATGTTATTTTAATGAGTTTATTGGTTCAATACACAAAACACCACATGGTGCTTGAAGTTTTTAGGTTATAAATTTTCTTGTGAGGCACTTACTTGAAGGAACTCTGTTACATAATCAGCTGGTCTTTAAATCTATCAGCACAAAATAACCATTCACTTGAATACATATACCGTGAGAATTACTTGATTATAAAAACCAAATAAAAATTTCCATAGAAGGAATTATATTCCTTAATCATCTGTTTTGTATATATATTGAGGCTGGCAGTAAACATTTATTTCACAATGTTTGTTGAGTGAATCTACAGAATGAGTTTGGATCTGCTGGTGAAGATGAATAAAAGAAATCCTCCTCCTTATTTTCTCTTCATATTTCCTGTCCCAAAGGGACCTTTAGCGGACATGTCTGCATTTTCCCAGAGACCTACTCTGTGATCGTTAGAGGGTCAGCCTTACAATAGAGTGAAGCCTTTAAAAAGCGACAAGGGAGGTGGAAAGACTAAGGAAATCTGCTACCCAAGAAACAGTGCGGGCAGAACTGAGAGACTGTGAGACCTCCAGGTGGCACCCCGACCAAGCTGGCACACTGCACCTGTGTCTCCCCATAGCCTTCCCCAGCCCTTGCTTCTGGGTCGTGTCAGAGGAGGATTAAATGGATGCCCTTGCTTATCTCAGACACTTCCCCCAGAGCTTCCAAGTGAAGGGATGTTTAGAAAGAAGAGTCTTTGGGATTAAAGTGTCAATGCTAAGCGCAACCGAAACTGGGGTCTTTGGTTTTAACTTGGAGAAGCCAGTCACTGTCCCGTGGCAGGGGACCTTAGCTCACAGAGCCCCCATATTCAGCAGCTGCTCTTCTCTGCGGCGGGTGCAGCAGAGCACAGGACCAAGTTCAGGGTCTTTCTTCCCTGAGTCTTCAAGCTCAGGTAGCAAAAGGAAATCCCAGTTAAACCAGATTCTCCCAGGGTGTAAGCATATCTCATTTGAAGATCTCAAAAGTTTTAGCAACATGATTCACTGACAGCAAGTATCCACCTTCCACCTTACAGCCGCTGGCCTTGTAGCAGAAGTCCGGTTCCCCAGAGTCTTATAATGCTGAGAAGTGTTAGGTGGATATGGCCTGGTCCTGAATGACTATTACACAGTAATTTGAGCCCCCTTTGCCTTAGCTGCAGAAACTCCTGAGAGCGTAGTTAATTGTGTACTGGGAAAGGATAGGCTGATTTCTGTAAATTTATGTTAAGTTATAATAAAACCAATTCAGAGCTTGAGCTAATAGCCCACTGCATTGAAAGTAAATTTTACTGTAAAGAACTAAAAGGATAATCTTTTACCCACAATTTACCAGAATGACTAAGCTGTATACCTAAGGTCACATTACACAGTACAAGACTGAAATTTAATCATGATTGCTAGAGCATTACCCTAATTGCCCAAATAAATAGAATTAAATTCACTGAGATGGGTTGCAGGGTTTTGATGAGTCAAAGCTGTCTACTCGGGATTTAGAATGGAAAGAACCTTGGAGGTCACCTAATCCAACACATTCTTTTGACAGAGGACGAAATTCATGCTCATAGAGGTAAATGACATTCCCAAAACCACATAGCTGGCCGAGATGGCATTGAACCCCAGGGCCGAGAGCCTCGTGGGGCGCTCCTCCTCACCTTCCTGCTCCAGTGCCGGACTCTCAAATGAATACTAAAATCCCCAGTTACTTTTCTACACGTTGCCAAATATCCTGTTGCTTATGCATGTTATATATGTTCATATCTAGGTATATGCCTGAGTTTTACTTAACCTTACCCTTTTTGGGGCCCATTGTAGACACATATAAAGTATATCGCCTAAAAATCTGCAAAGCAGAAAGAAACAATCAGATTTAGTTGGAAGAATAATTTCCCAAATTTCTGTTCATAGTAGTCACACCCGGGTTTACTATAACTTAAATGTCATTTGGGACCTTAAATTGACCAAATTAGGTCGCCTTCACACCTCTCTTATCAGTTCCCTTTCTCCCCCAGCACAGAAACTGCATTAGGTCGGGCTCTCCGCACCTTTCACCTGGATAACTCTAGCAGGCGCCTGTCTTGATTTGCACATTCTCCCAGGACACACACATTCCTACCACCCCACTAGTTTTGTCCAAGGTGCAACTCAGGTCCTGTGTCTTTTATATTCAATCCTTGGATGGTTTGCTAGGGCATTCACGATAAAGTTTAACTCCTCAGGTTATCCCACAAAGTCAATTTCTCTTGCCTCCTTCCCCACCTGCACCCCTGCTGCCCACCCACCCTCCCGGGCCCCCCATGCTGTCTTCTCTCCAGTCATATCAAACTACATCCTACAATGCCCAGGATTCGTGCCTCCGGGTACTCACATGCGTTGGGCTCTGCTTGGAACGCCTTTCTTCTTTTTTCGTCTGGCTGACGACTCTGAGTCTTTCCATACTCCGTTCAAGCGTCACCTCTTCTGGAAAGCTTTCTGTGCTTTTGGAAACCTGCCTGGTACTCGCTCGTCATGCTGAGTCCACTTCTGTCAGAGCGCTCACCATGCTCGATCACCAGACTTAATCTACTCATCTGTTCTCACCACTGGACTGTATATATATCCTTTCAGTTGTAGATGTTTTGAACCAAATAGTAAAGGAGTCCCCCTGGGATTTGGATCAGAACCCAGAGTCCCTGTATATTAGGGATATGCCTGTATATCGCCCTCCAGGGCTAGTTAACTCCTGGAGAGAGCACCGACTCCTTTGCAAGTGCACCTTTCATAAGTAAAGCAGCCAGTCCAAAGCCCACACCCCCGTCCACCTTCCTGACCTGCTCGTGCAGGGGTCTTGCACTTCCCTGCCCGTCGCCCCAAGGCCAGGTACCAGACAACCTGGAACAGCCTCTCTGTCCCAGAACCCACCGAAAGGATTCAAACCAGCCAGTTCTAAGCCTGCTTCCCCTGCCCATTCCTTCCCACGGAAACCACAATAAAGGTTCTTGCCTATGTCCCCCTCGCGCCCCCACCCCGCCTCCTCCACCTGACTGACTCCGGTGCTCCCCTGTGCCATCCTGCACGGCCTGACATGCCCCCTGCTTTTGGAACTGTAAGCAGCCAACGTTCTTTCCACCAGCAGTTGTCCCCCGATTTATGGGCCATACCAAACCTGAAGAACATTAAAACCTGCAGTTTAAAACACCCTGTGCCCACACCTGCCCATGCAACTTAAAGAATTCAGAGCCAGGGCGCTCCTGAGGGAGAGTCAGCGACACTTTCCGTCTCCAGAGGGCGCTCTCCTGTTCCCCTCGACTCTGCCGGACTCACACTGTCCACACTCAGGATATCAAGGGCCATCTTTCTGGCCACCAAATATGTAACAGAGTGAGACAAGCTAATGTCCTCTCTGGTATAACCTTATAATGTGGTGACAACGAGGTCCTTTCCTCTAAACTGGGCAGACTGCACTGTTTGTAAACTCCCAAGACAAAAAAAAAAAATCAAAAAGTGCTTTTAATACTTGTATCCCCAGTTTCTCACTTAACCTTCATAAAAACAGAATATGGTTATAATTAAGCCCTATTTTAGAAAAATAAGAACATCTTTCAACAAAGATCACTGCCCAATCTCGAGAAACCTCAGCATGTTAGTCTGCATCTCAGTTTTCTCATCTATAAAATGCCAATAAAATGACATCTCCCTTACCGGATGGCTGTGAAGATTGGTCAGAAGATGTGGGTAAAGCCCTTTGCCTCGTACCGCCTGTGTGGGGCGCGCATTAGACATTAGATGGCATTGTTTTCGTTGGTGATGGTGTTACAGTGATACAACACTAAACCCGTGCTTTTTTGAATACACAGTGTTGCCTCTTATTGTCATTCCCCAAAGTAGTTAAATTAATTGCCCTAAAACTTTACAGATGTAAACAAAATTTTCATTAAACCAGATTCTATTAATGTTAAAAAGAAGAGAACAGCGGCGGGGTGCCTACAGGACCAAAGACTTGGGGAAGCCAGAAGGGGGAGCTTCAAATGAACAGAGCCTCACCTAGCACCTGTGGGATTAAAAAGATCCTGACTTTCATCTCTGATCCTTGGTATCGAACAGAAAAAAAAGAGTCTGTGTATTGCATGGCGTTTCGTATTTTCACATAGGTAGAGAGCATTGTGAAAACCCTGCACAGATCTCCAGGGTGGCTGATGACCGAGTGAACGCTTTGTCATAGATGGCAGGCCAGTGGTCCAGTGTTAGGTGTCCACTCCTCAGATGAGATTCAGTATGTGAATAGCACACAACCTGTGGTCCTGGGCTGGCGTTTTACGAAGGTATTATTGATATACACTCTTATGAAGGTTTCGTGTGAAAAACAATATAGTTACCAATTCACCCTCCCACATTACCGAGTTCCCCCACACACCCCATTGCAGTCGCTGTCCATCACTGTAGTAAGATGCTGGCATTGTTTTTATCCTCTCATTCAGCATGTCATTCACCCCCCGTGAGTTTTCCTGGGTACATAGGAAAAATACAGTTTGTTAACTTCCTGGGCTCTTTGAAATTCTAATCTCAGCCGTTGACTAGCTGGAGCAAGAGATCATGGATGTGGGGGACCAAGCCAACAGAGGGAATCCAGCCTTTCCTCAGAGCCCAGGATGCACTCATGAAAAACAACGACTAAAAATATAATTCCTCTCTATGGGAAAAAAACAGATTTAAGGCATAAGCTTATGTCCTCCTCCAAATACATTCAAGAGAGTTGGATTTTCATGAGGAATTTCAGTAGCTGTCTCTGATAAAGCAATTGGTTCAACACAACTGAGGAAGACTCTTTGCAGTGAGTGATGACAATGGGGCTAAAATTATTCCCTTGGAATAATAGATACCAATGATTTGAATCTGGGGTGGGGGAGAGGGGAGAGGGGATTCAAAGTTAAATAGGGGTCAAAGTACCACTTGACTTTGTATTGGATGAGGGTCCTCTGGCACTGGCCCCCGTGATCCCCAGCAGAGAGGTGAGATGAGTGTGTGGTCATTGGACCGGACAGCCTCTTCATTCTGCTGGAGGACCCTGTGTCCCCATCTCTACGGATTCTCTGCAGAAGAGGCAAGCTGTTTCTCTCATAACCAATGAAATCAAGAGAGCAGATCTGAAAAGGATAAGGGAAATGTCCCCTGCAAAAACACTTTTATGTCTTACTACATGTGAAAAGATGATTCTGGAATTCCCAGGTGCCTACTGAGTAACTAAAGGAGGAAGCTGAATTATTTTACCGGCCTAAAGCCAAAACTGAAGAAACTTTAAGGCAGAATCTATTTTGTATTATCCAGCCGCACAGACTGTGGAAGTGGGGTCTATCAGCCCAGCTTTATTGAGCAATTGAAGCAATCCCTGAGCCAGGAGGGATGAGAAGGTAGCCGAAGTCAGACAATATCAAAGGAAGAGTCACAAGGGCCTCTTCCAGGCAAAATGAAGTTCTCTGGGCATGAAATGGGTAACAGAGAAGTGATGGCCCCAGAGGAGACTGTGGCAAAAAGGAAAAGAATAAAAAAAGTGTCAAGGATTCAAAGACGAGGTGAAGTACAGGACAGAGAGAAGACTGAGGCAAGAGGACAACTGCCAGCATGGCAGCACCCCTGGCGACTGTCTCTGTTGTGGGACTGGCTCACCAAGGAGTAGAGTCCAGTCCTTCAAGGGGTCTACGCTCACACTCACACACACGCACAGAGGTGGGATGCGGGCACGTCTCTGCATCTATACCTGGGAAAAAATGGAAATTCATTTTGGAGACAACCTCAGAAATCTCTAAATACATGTATCTACCCTATCCATAGGACGATCAAGCAACTGACACACTTCCGGGAACTGGGAAATAATTAACACTATGGAGCAGCGAAACAAAACTGAAAAATTCAGGAGAGAGTTACACTAGATTACAAACCTATGTCTGTGGTTCCCAAACTTGTCTGCAGTTAGCTCCACCTGGGACCTGGCATTAACCGTCTCAAGGCCCAGATCACACGCCAAACAGCCTGAGTCGGAATCCCTGGGGGAGGACACCAGGCGTCAGCGTGACTCTTCACTCCCCCAGGGAAACTCAACATGAACCCCTGAGCCACGTCTAGCTACCCCACTAATCAGCCACTGAATCTTTAGCCACATGCATGAGCTCCTTGCCTCAGTTTTCACATCTGTAAAATGAGAGAGGAGAGCACGCTCTGGGGTTTCTCCTAATTTGAACATTCTCTCCATCTATCAGCATGATGTTTGCAGGTATTGAAATGGGGCAGGTGTAGCAGGGTCGTAGAAAATGGGAGGTTTCTACACACCCACACCCACACCCATTTTGGGCCACAAATCTGGGAGCATGGTGTACTCTCCTGCAGTGAACATTACTTAAAGTGACTTTATTTGCTTTACAGTTTAGAGGGCCTCTGCAGGTGGCCTCAGGAGCCCATTCATTTCATCAGCATTAAATCAACAGGCAGACCTTCTTTCTGCCTCTCTCCAGCAGGATTAATGGATTTTGGCATGATCTGTGCATCTATCAGCACGACCTCGTGCTGAGAAAGCTAGCAGGCTTGACTAATTCCCAGCAGTGCTAACTTCATAAACTGACTTTAAGCTTTTAACTTTGACTGAAGATTAAAGGTAATGACTTCACACTGTTACATTTGAATGCGTGATACTCACCATGCATAAAAAGCTACACAAAAATGACAAACTATTTGATAAATTAACCACACATACATATATATATATTTGTGTGCATATATGGGTTTTATGCTTATGAAAATACTCAATTCTATGTATGTCAAAAAGGTTCCTGTAAAACACTGAGAGGATTCGTGTAATACTACACTAAGTATTAGGGTATTGACAGTTGCATATGTAAAGCGTAAGCACACGATCTTCACAGATATGCTAAGAGAAGACCCAGTTTTGCGGGAAGCTCTAGTACGATGGACTGTTGCGTGTGAATGATTTTCTAAGATGCACAGTGATGGCGCTCTATGAGGCCAGTTTCTATCGCCTGTAAAGAATCCTGCATAGGACTATGCTTACATTTTTTTCTTCCAGAGAGTCCAAAATTAAATTCTCAATTCAGAGAAGTCTGCGCGAAGAAGGGAAAGAAAAGGGAAAAAATACAATATTTCCAACCCATCTGACAGGACTACATAAAAAGCTTTTGATCAAAGGGTCTTAAGTACACTTTACTGGTGTGACCAACAACATTTTTATCCCTTTATTAGATTTATTTTCTTCTGAAAACTGCAGTGACCGGGGTATGGTTTGTGAAAGAAAGCTGGCAGCGTTGTGTTCTTTGATTCCTAATTAACACCTTCAGTCTCAAAAGAGAACCAACAGAAATACCATAAAATGTTGCAGCTGCATTGTGATTCCGCTTGGTTGGTTCGTTAAAAGTCGGCTGGGCATCGGCAGCTGCAATAAAGGGAAAGCTCAATGGATGTTTTGTATTGTGCCCACTGAAGTGAAAGAAGGCAACCATTTTATTTTCCAAATGGGCAGCTGCACAGGGAGGTTTAAATGGAGCTAAATACAAGATTTACTGTTAATTTATAGTAAAGAAAGAAAGAAAATAAGACCTAACTCTCAAATTTTTATAGTCATATAGAAACTTTGGTGAGAAATTATTAAGGACAATAATTCCGGAGCATTTTAGCAACCAATTTGGGGAATCTGGCAACAAGACATGGCATTCCCAGTTAAAATCGAAACAGCCTTTCTGAAAGAGCTGAGTAAGCAAAAGCTTTAGAAATTGACATTTCCACTTTGAAAGGTAAATGTATATCTTTCCTGTCTTCGATAATGAAACCCCCTCATCCCACTTTATTGAAACCCTGAAATTTGTTTAGATTGCAATTGAGTAAGATTCCACACACACCCCCCACCTCACTTTTTTTAAGAGCACAGGCTTGAATTTTGCCTTGGGTGAGGGAATAAAGGAGGCATTTAACTCTGGTCAGATAAATCTCACTCACATTCAAAAATGCAATTAAGGAAATATGTAAATCTAGATGTTTCATCAAATGCTAGCTAAGGGGTTACTAGTTCTTTCCGAACACAATGACCAAACCAAAGAACTTTAGTGTCTGTGTAAGAACCATTGTCTGAGCCACAGTCCCTGTTGGAAACAGAGTCCGGCCTGGCCGTGGGAAATACCTACATATTTGACACAGGCCCTATTTCTGAGAGAAAGGGGATGGAAGAGAAAGTATGGTGATTTTACTGTTGCATTCTAATCAGCCATGATCTGCCTAATTTGCTTTGATCAGGAAGATAAACTAATTTTCCTATGGGCTGGATAAAAGTAATTAGCAAGCCAAAGCTTTCATGTTATTTCAAAAGAGCTAAAGTAAAGAGGATCAGAAATTGTAACGGTGGTAGCTAAATACATCTTTTCGGCTCATCTGAGAGCATTGTTAGTTCAAAATAGGATACTAACACAGAAGAGGAACTCCGGCTAAAGATAGTTTCATGGGCTGTGTGCAACCATTGTAAATCCTGGAATCTACAATGCTATGTAATGAAACAGAATTATCAAGGGGTGATTTATAATTGGTGTCTGCTCATCTAGCTCTGTTCTTTTGCGAGAACACCTTTACCTTCATGTGAAAAGGTAGGGTTTTTGCCTAGTCCTAACTATTGTTGGTTTCTCCAGAAGCTCTTCATTTAAGTTATTATATTTAAACTCTTGGGATAGTTGGATGTGTTTGTTTGAACCCTAAGCCGCTGCTCCTCTAAAACACACAGGCACAGCCAGTTTGGGATTCTGCAAATCGGGTCTGAGATCAAACTGAAAAAGTAATCAGGAACCTGACTCCCCAGATGCTTATATTTCACAGCGTGGTTTGCTAGCGTTTGTGCCCGTCACTAACTTCAGTAATGCCGCATCCTCCTGCCAGTTTTGTTTTGGTTTTTTTTTCGAAACACCCAAACACATGTAGTTATTAGATGAGAAGGAAAGATTTTGGAATGTGGAATTTTGTTTCCTCAAAAAAATCTGCTATCTAAAGTTACTTTTTTTCTGGTTGATATGACCTTTGCATTACTTCCTTTTCCAAGCTGTTGTACTAGATACAGTATCTGTAACCCTACTGTAAACTTAATTGCTTTTTTGGCTACTAATCTCCTTTGCTAGTGTTCTGAGACACCAAAGTGTACATTTCATGTCAGACTCAATGTATCTTATAAAATAAGTGGATCTTTTAACAGGATCTCTCTGTGAGATTGGAGCTCACCAAGTTTCAAGGTTATATAGAAACTATTGTTGCAGAATAATTCTAAAGGAAACTAGGAAAAAAGACCACTATTTTCTACCTTGCTTTTACTATTATTCAAAATAATTTTATTCACCTTTTCTCACATTTTTCTCCTCTTGTTGGAAAGCTGCAATCAACAAACATTTTAACTCCTTTATCATTGTTTTATAAGTTATTAGTGTAAGAGCAGTGTTTAAAAACACAAATAAATCTGTTTTCACTTTGTTGCTAATTGTCATAAAGTCTGCAAAAGATGGCAGCTCTTAGGAATAAGAATTCAATCTTTGGCTGTGGATGAGGTCTTTAAGATTGATAACTTCATGTTTCTGCATATTCATTCATTCATTCAGAAAATCAATGCTTATCAGTGGCTTACTTTGTGTTAGATACTACGGGTATATAGCAGTGCAGGGGATGGCCATGATCCCTGCCTTTGCAGAGGAGACAGACATTAAGCAAATGCTTCCCTTAGTGTGTACCATTAAGATTATGAAAGGGCTCTGATGCAGAAGGGAAATACACTAAAAGAGAACCTGCCTGGTCTTGGGCAGGGGAGACTCCCATTAGGAAAGTGATATTTACTCTGAAACTTAGAGGATGAGTTGGAATTGGCCAGAAGAAGGACAGGGAAAGAACATTCTAGACAGACTTTGCTGCTTAAGCCTGAGCACCGACTGAATTCTCCTCTGTGCAACTTTAACAGCCAGTGTGATGCCAGGGACCAGCCAGCACCTTGTGTAGCACAGTCCCCGTGGCAGCAGACTCCCCCTCTGAGAGCTGACCTGTCACTGCTTGGAGCCCTGTCACAGGAATGCACATTCCAAACATCTGTATCACCAGGGGCTCTGCAGTGTGTTCTGGCCCCAGGAGTTGTACCTTCTGCTTTGCTAGTTTGTGGCTTTACTGAGCATAACTGAATTCATTTTCAGTTCTTCTGAAACATAACAACGAACTTATTTATTTGCTCCCCAAAATAACCTGAAAAGAGGAGATAGTAATCATGTTGTGTGGGCATGTATGTTTTCCCTGGATTATTGGGGATGGGAGTCAAGAAGTAGAAGGCAAGATTTTCCCTCCGTCTTTCTCTCATTCACAGTAAACTCTTCCAATTTTTGTTCACAAAATAGGGGAGCTGGTCAGACCCAAGCGTGCACATTTATTCATTCTTTCAATGATGCACCTCACAGTTACTTGGCACTTATTTGGCAGGTTGTAGACTAAGCTTAAGAAATCAAGATGAATTAAGGAACAGCTTCTGCTCTTGGGAGTTCACAGTTTCATTGAGGAAGATAGGCCAGTAAATCAAATCAGCATAGTGGTTAAGAGCCTCATTCTGGAGTTAGACACTCTGTTGGAATCCTGGCCTTGGCACTTATTACCTTGGGCAAATTATTCAACTCCTCTGTGGCTTCAGTTTCCTCATCTGTAAATGTTTCTTATAGGGTTGTTCCTGAGGGTTATAACTTGCTAGGCACTTAGAACAGTAAATACAAGGTAAGGTTAGCTATTATTATTAATAGAGGTCAGTATAAAGTTCTGTGGAAGTAGAGGAGAAAACCATTCACTTCACCTGGAGTTGAGGGTCATGTTTGCCCTGCTTTTAAGGCATGGGGAGAATTTCACCATGTGGATGGGTGCAAGAACTCCATCAGCAGAGGCACAGAAAAGGAGAATTTCAGATTGGCTGACTCTCAGGCCACAGCAACTGGACTTGAGAGCTTTGAAGAGAAAGAATACAAAAAGCTCTTGGTGGCCTCAAGAACTCATGGGAAGAAACTAAGAGTTCATTATGGAGAAAGTCACTAAGTGCAGTTCTAATCATGACTGATGCCTGCCACATAAAGGCCCTGGTCTTTACACAGGTTCTCTGAAAGTGACTGGGCCCTCCACAGTGAACCAAGCCTCCAAGGCCCCAGGTTTTATTCTTTCCTTGTAATTGCTTCATGATATGACTGAGGCAGACCATTTACCCTTTGCTGATCTGGGTTGTCATCTGCTGAATAAGAGAAGCCATCCAGTGTCTATTTTAGTGCACATATTACCCTGGAATAGCTTTGTATACAGCAAGAATGCTTGGCTTGCAAATTAATAATCCCAGCCACATGTAATGTGCTGGCATTGCACGTCCATGAGCCAGTGGAAGGGTGGAAGTGGAATTAGATGGAGGGCGCCCTCCGTAACCAGCTTCTTTCTCAGGACTCATCCCGCTCTGTCTTCTTCCTACGTTACATTATGACTTCCAGTCCAACCTGCCTTCGACTCCACTTCATTTCCAGCTGTAAAACCCACCTGAGTTTCTTCCTTCTCCACATGTTTTCCCATCCCCAAAATAAGAATAAATGAAAGAGTGGTTTCCGGACAGCAATGTTAACTCTGCTGTATCTTGAAATGCAATCCCACTCTCTCCTGACGGCCTTTCATCGCCTCTGCTGAAGATGGGGTCAGGGCAGATCTCCCCCAGGCACTGACCCTTGTATGTTCTCATTCCCAGAGCACCTGCCATTCGGGGGGCCATTATCTCTCTGTTACCTTTTCTGGCTGTAAACCCTTCATCTGGAATCCAGTTTAGCTTTATCTAGACCTCCAGGCTTCCGATGATCTCTGCACCTTCCCCAGCCCCACATCCCCTCACCACAGGTCTCCGAAAGGACACGGACTACTACCTCTTTTCCAAGGATACACGCCCCCCTCCATCTTAGATTTCCATTTTATCTGCAGGGACTCATGGTTTATTCAGGGCACTTTTATTGAGGGATGCTATGGGAGGACACAAAGATGAAGACAATCGCAGTTTATTTTCTACAAGTTTGATATCTAAAAGGTTCGTATCATTCTGTACTGTACTAAATTTGGTAACCTGGCATGTTACCCAATAAATGGATTTCTGTTTGAAGATAGTCATCACCCGAGCGTCCTCTACTTCTCCCGCTTTTGTCTGTTTACCATCATGTTCCCCACCACCTAGCATAGTATCTGGCACAAACACATACTAAATAAATATTTTCTGTGGGTGGAATGAGGGATTCCTCCTTCTCTTCAGCTACTTCCTCAAGCTGTTTTCCCTTCTTTCTCCTTCCTCTTACTGCCAAAATTCTTGAAAGAGGCTACTTCACTGCCTCCCTCTCATTACCACCCACACACTCTTCATTCCTTTTGAAACCAGCCTGCCACCCCCACCATTCAAATGAAATCCCTCTCTCCTAAACACCACACTGACCTCCTGCTGCCAAATCGCAATGGTCTTTTCTCAGCCTTCCGCTGTCCTGGGCCATTTGGCAGCATTAGACTCTGCCGACCAGCCCTTTCTTCCACCCTAAGCGACTGAGCGCTCCACAGTTCCAGCCTCAAAACGTACATGTTTTGGACTCCACCAGGCCTGGATTTGGCCACAGTCCAAAGCTCAGCTTCCTTATTTGTAAAAGGGGGCTAATAAAGCCTACTGTCTAAGTCTGGCACACACACAGCCAGCCTTCCAGTTGTTCTCCTTACTCACTCCCATCTCACACGTGCTCTGCGCCACAGTAACGTCCCAACCTTCATAATGATCGTGCCGCCTCCCTGTTCAGAAAGCTTCAGTAACACCCAGGGGCTGGAAGGCTCCAGCGCCACTGGCCAGCACGCGAGGTCTCCACAGGCAGCTCGCATCATCCCAGCTGTGCCCCAACAGCCCCAGGATCCTGGAGACAGTTCCCAGAATCAGCTTGGCCTCTGACTCACTGTCATTCAGTATGGCTTTATCTCTAGTGTCTGCATTAGCAAATTGAAATATTAGATTAATTTAAAGCTCAAGTTCCTCTTAGCTCTAAAATTCTATGATTTTATTTGTTTGCCCTTATTCTTCCATACTTTCCCTTCAAATTTCCTATTCTTTAGGCAAGTTGGACCAGACCCCATATTCCTAACTTGCTCCTTGCTTTCCAGCCTCTGTACCTCTGCTCTTACCATTCTCTCTGGCTGCACTGGCTGCTTTCCCATGTCCAGAGGCAAAAATCCTTTCCTCAGGCTCTCCTCGGGTGCCGCCTCCCCTTCCACGGCCAGGAGCAGTCATCCCACCCGGTGGGCGCCAAGTGGGCTCTCGCATGGCACAGTCACAGGAGGTGAGTCCCGTTTGGACCGCCGCAGCTTTCTCCTCCCTCTTTGCCCTGTGCCAGGGGCTACCTTTGTGCTTTGATCAGTTCTGTCTTCCTCTTGCCAGCTCTGGCCGTGCCACCCCTTGCTCAAGAATCCACCATGCCTTAACATTGCCCAATGCCTCACACCCGGCACCTCTCCTCATGGCTTCAAAACACTTCATAAAATGTCCCAGATACCTTCAGTCTCCTTCTCTGTGAGTCACTCGTCAGCGCAAACCGAAGGCAGTGTAGCTGCGGTCACACCTGGAGTCCAGTGGGCTGTAAGGGGCTTGAGGGTCTCATATCAATTGTGTTATACTAGGGAAATGCATTTGGAAGTTATTATGAGATCAGCAAATAAGAAAAATTGTCCTTAAAAAGACTTCCACTGTGGTTATGCTTTATTAAAAATCTGATTACAGTTTTATGGTTGTAGCACAGTAGCCATTTGACAGTAGATTAGGTAAAATGCCATGAATACGTATACTCTAGTGGAAGAGCTCATAACTGGGGCAAAAGTCGGAAACACTCATGGAGATTATTGAAAAGCTCACATTCCCGGGTACAAACCACCCCGGAGACTCTGGTGTGTCGCTGTGGAAATGAAGCTGGGCATCTGTTTTTGAGCCACGCCAAGGTGGCCGGGTTCACTGGATCACACGGCTCTAGGAAGCACACCGCTGCCCAGCTCTACAGCTCCACGCAGCGACCTGAAACAGTTACTGCATATTCTCCGCGGCTCAGTCAAGCGCTTTGCCCAGACCAGTGCCAGAAACATCTGGATTGGGATCTTAGCTTTGCCACTTACTAGATATGTGACTTGGAGCAAACTACTTTATCTCTCTAAACCTCAGTTTCCCCACCTGTAAAGGGATCATGATAGGCCTAGCTGAGGAGGAAGATAAAATTACAGAGTACTCAGCAACACCTAACACACAGCAAGGAATCAATAAATGTCAACTGTGATGACAATCATGATTATTTTAGCCCCCCTCTTCAAATCTTTAATTCGCCAAGAGTAGCTTCAAGACCAATTCATATAGTACTGAAGGAAAGATCAACACCAGTTAGTTAATCACTCTACTTGTAAAGATTATGTCTTGTAAAGAGATACATCTCTTGCATCTCTCATTAAGGTTATTAGAATAAATTATAGGATATATGAATTATATTTTGTGTTTATAATGTGTGTGTGTGTGTGTGTGTAACCCCTAATACATCAAGTGACCATACAAGTTCTTGACTTTGGCTTTTAAGCCAGAAGTGTTTGAAGCCTTTGCTGGCATAGGTAAAAACAAAGCGCTCTCTTAGAGGTTACTTGATGGCCTTTTGATGTGTCAGTCTTTGGCCAAAGTTTCAGAGATGCCTCTGCCAGAAACATATTATTTTACAGTGGACTTAAATGCTAGTTTAAGGAAGATTACTTAAATCATGTGTTTTGTATCCCTATCTAATTTTTCCTCACACTTAAAACTGTAATTAAATATTATTTGCATTATGATTAGCTTAATGTCTGTTTCCATGACAAATATTTGAATGCAAGACTCTAGAAAGACAGGAACTGTGTTTACTGTAGAATCCCCTGAGCCTAGCACAGTGACTGCCTCATAGCAAATGCCAGGTAAACATTTGTTGAGCGAGAAGAAGAAAGGAAGATTGGAGAAAGGGAAGGGTGAATCTGTGTGCTCCCACATATTGATCTGAGAGCCAGGAGCACTGTACAGAATAAAATTCGAACTACCTGTGAAGTATTTAAAAAAGCTAAGACAACCTCAACCAACCAAAGTTTATAGTCTAGCTAGGGGTATCTGACATATTCAGAAACAGTTTCCATCACGTTCACCAAATAAATGTTACAGGAAGATGATGACTTTGCAGAGAAATTAACATAAATAGAGGCTCCAGATTGATACAGAAGGTGGAGTGAAACAGACAAAAAATAAACAACCAAGTTAAGAAAAATTAGAATTATATCATATGAGTTACAATGAGAGCCCTTGAGTCAACAGAAGGGAAATAGTCCTAAATCCATATTAAAGTGAGTTTCAACAGGCTAGAAGATGTGAAGACGCATATGTTGTTTGAATAAGTACATTCAATATCATAATTGGTTTTGATTCTAGTAGTGATATTTAATTTGAAATTCTTTGAACATTAAAAATTGACAGGAGGCATTTATGTTCAGAAAACAGGAGTATAGCTGTTAAAAAAGCAAATTTTTCTGGGGAGCAGGCTCACAGTTGGAGATTCGAGTACAGAGTTCCCTGGGGCGCATCCTCAGAATCAAGCCTGTAGGGAGAGCCGGGAGTGAAGGAGGCAGCATGGGGCAGAGGAAGTTTAACTGAGATGAGGTTGCAGCAAAGTCCTCAGCCAGTCCTACAGAAATCTCTGACATTGGAGTGGCCCTTCATGCCTCACAGTGACGAGCTAGTGAATGTAGGTCTTCCCCCTCCAGCCTCCCAGGAGTGTGACCTTGAGTAAGGAGGTTCCCTTTAATTGCTCAGCAGGGCAATAATTCAGCTGGAGCCCTAGTTGTGGGAATGAAGGAACAGTGTGCCATAACATCACCCACAACCGGTCAAGAAGGACTGAATCTGGAAGAGCGAGGGAGCAAGCAAGGCTGCCGTGTTCCTAGGAAAGTTGACTTACTGCGATGAGACAGTGCTGCAGTTAGAGCGGCCAACCCTCAATAGGATCCTGCGAGTTATTTCAGACTTTAATCCTCCTTTTCTTCCATTTCCTTTCTCTTCTGTTCCATAGGCTCCTTTAGCTTTCTAGTCAGTTTGTTTCTTTTCTTAATCTTGTGTATATGTGTATAAATGTTGGTGCATTTCTACTGCCCCAAAGGATGTTTATGCTCTTTGGCTTTCCCCACCTGTCTTTTAAACAAAACTCAGTCTCCTAGGATTCCTCAGGGAGTTACAGAAAAGCCTCAGAATACTACCATACCAGTTCATCTCCCAACCAGCTGCGTAAACTTCTCTTCCTACATTTATACACTTCTGGTCCATCAAGTAAGCCTCCTGCCATTCAACACCTGGCAAAAATGTATGCTTCTCAGTTTCTTACCTCAAAACTCTCTTTTCAGGTAATGTAAACCGATTAAGTAGAAATGAGAAAACAAGCAGTCTCTAGTAATCCACAGCCCAGAGGTTATCAAATGGCCACTTCCTAACCACTCAGAAAACTCTAAATAAAAATAACTCAATGAAACACCAGCAACAGACATTTTATTGGTCTTCAGCTATGAACTCTTGAAAGGCAGCAATCATTGCACCTGTTCTGTGCTCCTTTCCATTGCACAATGTCTAGCACACTGTTAGAACTCAATAGAATGAGATAATTTTTTATCCAACACTGCACCTGGGAAGACTGGCAGGCTGCCACCAACTAGATGGCTGGTGACTTGAGTGATTCCTGGGCCTTTATGTAGAAGTAGAAAGTCATGAATTACAGCATCTAGACAGACTGCTATGAGGATTAGCCATTGAATAGAACAGTTTTTTTGTTTGTATTTTTTTAATGAGGACAAAATACACTGGTATAATCCATCTTTATGAATCAAGAGGAGAACTGAAGGAGCAGGGAGGATTATGAAATTATGTTACTTCTGTATCATCAAACCTGAAAAGGCTTAATATTCCTTTGTTTCATTTCAGCAAAGATCTTCTTTTTGAAATAGGGTTCAGAACATTTGCGGTGCTCTTACTAAGCTTGCAGTAATTCAGGACTTCTTGCTTAGCAAAATATTAGATGGTGTGGAATTGAGGGTATCATGAAGAGGAAAATCATCTTGTGTTTATACCTTAAAACTAAATGGAAAGATGATGAAGCAATGGCATATAAATGTAGCAGTTATGTAAAACATCCATTTGGGGATAAAAAGTAATATAAAAAGATGTTCTCCATGTATTATTCGTTATGAGGAAACTATTTTGCATTTGTGTTAACTGCCAAAAAAATCAAAATAGATTCTACATGCGACCAATAATTTCCTCTCTCTGCCCCGGACTCCTATGAGTAGTATCTAAGGAAGATCTGGCAAATTATAAGGAATTTAAAAATGAATAGGATTTCTTGGGTATCAAAGGTCAAGTTGTCATTTTCAGATTCTCCAAATTTAAGGAAACAGAGGCAACCCAAACATAACTGTGGCTCTTTGGGGAACTATTAATTAGTGAAATTGGTAAGGCATCCTTGGACATAAGGAGGATATAATTGATTTTAATACCGCAGAGACTCTCGAGTGGCACTCAGCGTTACCAAAATAGCTACCTGAGGCAGGGTCTGAATACTTGGAGGGTGAAGAAGGCAAGAAAGAAAATAACGTAGACTAGATTTTGCGCTCTTTTCCTAACTAAAATAGACACCATTTATGATGTGCCAGACTTGCCATGTGTTATCTTATGTACTCCTGATATCAAACCAGTGAGATTCGTTATTCCAATTCCATCAAGCACCCAGAATAGCGAAGGAGCTTCCCAAGGCCACAAACCTAATAAATAGTGGGAAGAAGAGAGGTCTGTCTGATTCCAAAGCCTATGCTTTCCCCAGGACTCCAGTAAGAATTTCCAAATGTGAACTTTGCCTTAATATCAGCTGCGATGACTATTTTAACTTCCTTTGAGAAGGCTGAAGTTTTCATTTGCAAAAGCCTACTCTAAAAGGTGGTGAACATAATCGTGCCTTTGAGAGAGAGCTGTTCAGGATTTCCCTGGTGGGCCAGTACTTTTAGAGTGACTCTGACCTGAATAATTGGAGCCCACTACATGCCCGGTGGCTCGGTTGTCCCTATTCCTGTCATTTTTTAACATCTGCGTCAGGAATGGCTGGTTGCCATTTCAACTGTGTCTCTGGTGATGGCCATCAAAGTGGTTTCGTTTGTTTATTTGCCAGTTAATAGTGTCGTTTGCCAAGGGGAGTGTTATCCGCATGGAAATTCAGTGATAATTGGTAACATCCAAAGTGTCTTGGAATGATGGTCAGAGATCAAAGCTGGTATTTTCTGTTGGAGCTGAAAGACTAGAATAATCAACACCAGTTAGGCAGGTTGCATGAAAATGATGTGGCTAGTAATTTTAGTTACCATAATTCTAAAAATTATGCCTTAAAACTATTTGTCCTATTCATGTCATTTCTGGGAAAATGCTGTAAGTTCTAGAAATGAACCTCAGGTGAAATCCCTAAATAAGTGTACTTTAACATCATGAAAATCTAAAGAAGTACTTTATTGTTTAAACTGGGATAGCACCACTACATCAAAAGAGTTTCCAGAGCCTTATCTGAATTCTTACTAATTTTCAAAGTAGTTCCATCAAGCTGTGACAAATGCTTTTAAAAATATTATTTAGACCAAGGAATATTATATCATATTAGTGTGTGACAAGCAGATGAATTTTCACTAGAACATTGTGAAAGTGAAAAATGGTAATTGACTACTGCTCATACGTCAGCTTTCATCTACTTTAATTTGTTTCTATGTTAATTTGCTAGAAATCCGGCTGTAAATGATGAACTGAGAATCGAGACAGCAGCCAGGACAGGTACATTCAGTCCCAGCAGGACCTACTGCTGCACCTGGAAAAATAGGATCGCATGGTGTCTGTTTTAAATAGTAACAATTGTGAAGTTACCAGTCTAAGGCTCCTGTTGGAACTGATTACACGTGATAAAAAAAAAATAACAAGCTGCGACAAATAGAAGGGCCAGATTTCAGGAATTCACTAAAGAATGTCTCTACTCAAAGCTTTGTGGCAAAAATGTCTTTTTGGGGGCACAATGGCAGAGTTGGAATAATGGCCCGTGAATACCCTGGAGAAATCACAATGTGCCCAAGGTGAATGCTCAAGCCTTCCCTCTTGAACGAGCCTTTTAACCAAGGCATTCTCTAGCTTCTGAAAAAAGTCTTCCGTTGGTCCAACCTTAAGATTAATGGGAAAAGCTGAACTGGGTTGGCCTATTTGCAGAAACAATTTTAAAGATTTACTGATAGTTGACAAATGCCATTTAAGCTTTCAAAGCCAGCCATATACTTTTGAAAAGGATTTAAAGGAAATCCTCCCGCTATAGAAGACGACTTTGAAGAATCTCTGTGGTAGCCTCTGGTTTTTAGGTGTGTGGACGTGTCATTGATTTTCTTTCCTGCCTTTTTTTTTTTCCCCACATCTTTACTGAATTCCTAAAACATTGGCTCAGAAAAAGAAGACAGTATTCTTCTAATGTATTCCCACGTTCAGAAGGTACCCATATATTTTGTTAGGGAGAATTAGGCAAACTCCTGCCAGACAGTTCTGTGTATACAGTATCTTCCTCAATTACCTTTCTATTGATATACGAGCTGTATGTTACTCCCCAATATTGAAACCCCGTTATTGAAAGTTTAGTGTAACATTGCTCGGATATGCAATTAAAGCTTTTTAAAGGCATTTGGGGTTTTTTTTAAGGGTTTTTTGATCAATATATATGTTATTTTAGACTTCCAGAATGTCACAGCCACATAAACATTATAGCAGATTTCAATGTGTATGGATATCTTTTTTCCTTCCACATTCATTCTTCTGTGCATCTGGCCCTCGGTTTTAGGTCCAGGGAAATTTTATTCAGCCTGAAGAACTACATATTTCCAAAGAGATTATATTCAAAATGTTTCTTCATAGGGTAAAAATCTGAATGCAATTTTTAAATATTATTCATTAGAAAATACAGCCACAGTGTGCATTAGAACTTCACACTTTGTCATCAGCTTCTCATACATCAGTGAAATCTTAGGTGATTTCACAAATGGGATGACGCCTCCTCTCTTCCTCCCTGATCCCAGGAGAGCTGGGTGAGTCACTCTAGGCCAGGCGGCCTGTTGGCCTCCAGGTGCCCTGTGGCTGCTGGGGCGCCAGCCGGGTCAGAGCAGCATGTCCTGCTCTTGTCTGCCCATGTCCCCGGGTCTCTGACAGGGATCTGACAGAAAGCAACACTGACACAAAGAAGCTGAGAGGGCAAGAGATGGGGGTGAGGTCAAAGCAGAGAAACAGAAAATCCAGTGAAGTGGGAGCTGAGAGGATCAGCCCATGAAGGCTGAGAGCTGGTTTCTTGGCTCCGTTCGGCGGGCCACACCACCCCCAAGCCCAGGAAGACGCTTGCTCTCACCTGCCTTGGTAACAAAGGCCCAGGGCCCTGAAGGAGCCTCACAGCCCTCCCCGCAACAGCCAGAAAGCCTAGTAGACAGTTTCCCCTCTTTCTTGTAAAAGTTAGAACCTAAGAAAGGCTCACCCAGAACCAAAGTAGCATTTCACACAGCACCCCAGTGAAGAAGGCCCGCTTCTGCCCCTCTTTTCTCTCCTTGATCATCAGAATGGCCCCCTCTGGACTGACTGTCCTCCAGTTCATTCTCTAGGCCACCACCAGGGTGATTTTTCTAGACATGTCATCCAAATACCGTATACCATACATGAGTACCTCCCAGGGTACTCATGCCACAGTGGTATCTGGGTATTGGCATGTGGTCACACACTGAAAACACCCTGTTTCATAGTAGGAGTCATTCCCTTTCCAATTCCCTCTCAACCCTCTGGCTTCATCAGAGAGAAAGTCTCAGTGAGGGCCTGCTTGTCTTCAGCGCCTCTCTTACACCACCCACTAAACCCTTCTTGTCGAAAGGAAGCCCCATGTAGGGCTCAGGTTGCCTTAGCAAATCTAACTAGGAATCTAATTAGGATTTCATAAGATCACTGAGGGTTCACTGTATATACTTTAACAGTTTCTTTCTATTTATGGCAGGTGATACTGGTCTTCTGCTTAGAGGCAGCAAATAGAAATCTTCCATTTTTATTGAACTTACCTACATAATTTGAGATATCTGGGTATCTATAGGTACATCTACACATATATATATATATATACACACACCTACCAATATATACACATCTGTACATGACACAACACAAATAAACTTTGTGGCTGCAAATTCCAGAATTGGCAAATCTATAGAGACAGAAAGTAAATGAGTGGTCGCTAGGGTTAAAGGGAGGGAGGCATTGATGACTGACTGCTCATGGGCACAGGGTTTCTGTCTGGGGTGATGAAAATGTTCTGAAATGAGATTTGGGTAATAGTTGCACGACCCTGTCAAAATACCAAAAATCATTAAGTTGTACACTTTAAATGGGTGAATTGTATGGTGCATGTATTCAATTATTTCAATAAAGCTGTTTTTCAAAAAAAGAGTTTGGGCTCCAGGTCAGACTGCCTGGCTTTGAACCCTCAATTTACCAGCCAGTGGCCATGGGCAAAGTATTTAGCATCTCTGTGACTCTGTTTCTCTTCTGTAAAACAGATGTAATAATCGTGCCTACCGCAAAGGGTCATTGTGAACATTGAATATACCTCACACAGGGCCTGTAAAATAGTAGCACTCAATAAATATTAGATTATTATTGCCAAAAGATTATGTAATATATTCTGAAACATGAGGAAAAATATGACATTTTAATGTACTTGTAATGTGAACTTACTTTCTTCACAAATGCTAACATGCCTATAATATCATGTATAGTAGCATATATAATATTCTTATTTAATAAACCCTCCTGTATATACTATGGACAATTCGTAATAAAATGCATGCAAGCCTATGAGATAACTATTAGGACCCCCAGTTAATAGATAAGAAAGGTGATACACAGAGAGGACAAGTTGCTCAAGTTTCTGTACCTTATAATTGACAGAATAGAAGGCATCTGACCCCCAGGTCAGTGCTCTTTCCAACCCACTAGGCTCCCCCATGTGCCCACATACACATACCCGACCAACAGAGTGATCGCCCATAAGGAGACCTGCCTGAATGCATATGAGGCTCCACAACGTTTTCCTTATTCAAACACACCTCCCACATCAAACTGCCACCACAAGCCTTCCTGTCTTGTCCCAGATTTTACAATAAGAAATGTTCTTTGAAAAAGGAAATAGGCAGAGGCTTTGTCTCAAGAATGCTGTTAAACAAATACAACACGAGAACGGATAGGCTTGGGGGGTCTGTACCACCAGGGTGTGATCCTTGTCTCTCAACACCGGCATTACGGCCCTATGAAGAATACCAGCTAAGAGAGTGCCTGTAACATCTGACTTCAATCATTGTAGTCAGTAGCAAAAATGTGTCACACATGGCATGTACATACCACAGCGCGAGCCGATTGTATGAACACATCCTGTGATCAAAAAGAACAACGGCAAACTCACCCTAAATGGATAGCAGAATTCCCTAGGAGCATCTAGGAGCAGACTTCACGGCTTCAGTTAAATACTCTTTCTCCAAGTGTACTCAGTGAATCCATAGGTCAAATCTTCAGCCTACATATACTATATTATATATAATTCATATATGAACATAATTACAGTTCAGTTATTCTCATTAAATCTCTGCTCTCAAAGAGATTCATCTAGTTTGAAAGATCTTACAAGGCCCGTGTCTTGCTAGATTTTGCATTCCCAACACTTTTCATAGTTCTGGCACATAGAAAGTTCTTGGTAAATGTTGACCGAGTCAATGAATGAGTGAAGGAGTGAATGAGTTATGACTTGGAGGTGAATTACACATGTTTGTAAGTTAACATTTATTCCACGCTTTTTTAAAAGTTCATTATTAATTTTGGGACAATGAATGAGTGTACTTTGAATGAATTCATTTCACAATATATATAAATGTCCAATCACTATGTGGTACACCTGAAACTAATAAAATATTGCATGTCAACTTTCCTTCAATTATTAAAAATTGAATAAAAAAGTAATTTGTTGAATGATGAATGAATGGACTTTAAATGAATTAACACGACTAGGTGAGTTTTCAGAAATAGACTAAAAAACTAATAAGGTTTTCAGTAATTTCCACTATCCCATCAAATTCATTTTTAAGATGTGATTAAAGAAGGGTACAGTTGAGATGCCAACCTAAGTCATCCTTAATTTTCAGAATGATAATTCAATGAAAGTGAAATAGGATTTCAAGAGATGATATTCAGTGAAATTACAAAACAATTACATATATCCTCAGACCCCGAAGTGATCTGTGTCCACCCACAACCATTAAATAGTCAGCATCAAACTGGGCAGATAAGTTGCACCTCGTCTTCCTGGAAGTCAGCCTCCTAAAACAGTCAGGAACTGTAAGAGCGCTCGGAGTGTCAGATACTAGGCATATGTCCCATATGCTAATGGCTCTTAAAGAGGAGCCTTTGACTCTCTTTCATTCCTATTTGTTTTCTTTAATTATATTCTTGATAAAATTGATTATTTAGCTTCTAAATTCATGTCTAGTATAAATTGCAATTACATAAATGCTGAACACTAGTAAGTCTTTCCCTTTTCATTGGTAACTCCAAGATTTATCAACTAATAACCCAATAAGTAACAAAGGAGAAAGAATTCCCAAATTAGACCCCCAGAATTAAAAAAAAACAACCCTATCTGCCATGATCTTGTTGGTATACAGACGAGGAATCCTCCAAATCTCATTACATGGTTTCAAGTAATATTCCAGCATAGGTACTGGTGTTTCTATGATGGCAACCATTAATACTCAAGAAAAACTTAAATTCCTTTTAAGAAGGCATGAAAGTACAGAATGAAGAAATTTTAAGGTTTCCATATAAGATGTTAACATTGAAAAAATGCAGGCATTTTAGCAGATAAGATTCAAGTGAGGTGGGAAACCCACATCTATGGAATATCTGTTCTAAAATAGATTCAGTAAATAAGGAAAGATTATTTGTTTTTGCATTTTAAAGTTTAAAAATGAGTGGTTCATTTCCAGAATCTTTTAAAATACTCTATTAACAAAAATATTACACAGCAACATGTATTCATTCATTCTAAATTATGTCCTTGCCTATGTTTAGCTTTAAATGACAATATGTGAAAACATGTTTACTAAACTCTAAGCTTGTAAGGTTTCTTTGGGATGAGGTTAAAAACTTAAACAGTGTGGCAACTGACCATCTCATCTACAAGAATAAGGTTGATAAAAAGTGAATTATATAATGCTGCAACTTGGAAAAGGAGGAAATATACATCACAGCATAGAGTTACTTTAAAGCTTTAATGTTGGCCCAGGGAGATTAAATTGCCTTTGGGGTGTACAGATGCAGAAGATTCAGTTGGTGTGCTTTTCAAAGTGAAGACAGATGATATTAGGAAATAAAGTATGAGGGTTTCTGCTTTAATCTATTCCCATTAATGTTTTGAACTGTGACTAACTGGAATTGCAAGTGGGGTTCAAGAAGATTCTTAAAGCCAGTCTGAGGCTAGCAGACATGTAAGTCTCCTAAAAATGCATCTAGGAAGATGGCAAGAAATTCAACACTCACTATGAAGAAAGAGAAAATAAACTAAAATGCCTACACAATCTCCAAAAATAAAACATTACTCCCTTTTTAAGTCTTTAAATAAAAGAAAAAGAACTACCACCCAGGAGATTTACTAAATCCAGAAATGATATCATTTCTCTGCTTAAAATCCTGCAGTGGCTCTCAGAACTTCCAGGATAGTCTGAGCTTCTCAACATGACATTGGTCTGGTTCTGGCCCTTGATGCTTTTGGAGCTATGTGTGGGGTTGTGTTGTAACACAAACACTTCCATTCAACGATGCCAGCCTACTGGTAGTTTCTGGAGAACATCCTGCTCTTTTGCCCTGATGTTTTTGCGCATGCTGTTCTCCTACCAGAAATGCCCCTCCCTCTTTCACCCGCCGCCCCCCGCCTTTCATCTTATCCAACACATCTCTCTAAAGCACAGTTTAAGTGCTGGGTGCCTCTTAAAACTGTGAGAATAGAAACATTGTCATTAACTGTTTACTAACACTAAGGTGAATAAAAATGAAATTCTTTGAGCGTTGGTGGAGTAAGAAATTAACTCCCAACCAGCTAAGATCTCAGAGGGATTTCATGGGGAGATTAGATCTCATGGGACTAAGAAACTTTTAATATTTTTTATCTTACTTATAAAATGAAGACTTTTATTATGTACATCTTATTTCCTCCTTGGTCATTTTATTCCCACTTCGAGGTCTTGCAAGTTAGCTTGGTGATGCTGATAGGATAGAAAAATCACCAATATATCAGTGGCTGAAACACAGGGTCCCTCTATGAAGGAGGGTTGTGCTGTTTGAGCAGAAGGTCAGGCGGAACTCACGTATTAATATGGGAAGAATAACACACTGTCCAGTCAGCCAGACCACGGTGGACAGCAAAGCTACCCAAACCCACTGGTTGGAGCACCAGTCAGTTCCTCTGAACACCCAGCTTACCTTACTATTCTTCTTTGGCACTAAAGAGAGCTACTGAAATCTCACCTCCTTGGAGAGGCCCTTCCCAACTAGTGGAAAATGTGTTGACAGCTTTCTGGACATGCAGTAATTAAAGACATGTTCTTTGGAAGCATGCACACTTACAAGTAGACTACTCACTCTGTGTAAATTGCAAAGTATCTAAAAAGTTGTGTCCAGCTGCAAAAGTTTAAGTCAAGAGCAGTGGCACTGGCAATAGTGGGCACTGGTGATGGTGGTACTAATACAGCCCTGGATACTTTTTAGTCTTAGATAGAAAATGCCCGGGTTGAGCATCTGGGGCACAGTTGACTGATCATCGATAGCATCTCAATACATCACCGCAGCAAGTCCAGGCAGAAGGAGGGAGAGGCAGCAGATACCACACTATGGTCAGAAGAACTAGTTTTTGGCGTGCAGATGAGTCATCCCAGCCAAGGCTGGAACTTCCCAAAGGGTTTGGGAAGGGGGAAGCCTATAGGAGGCTAGAGCTTGTAAGAGTGACTAGAAGCAAAGCCCTGTAAATAATATAGTATGGCTATTTTTAATCAGCCCTGTATGGATTGAAAAAATAAAACATTTCTTTTATTTTACAAAAATAAAATAGTTGAATAATTGGTATGTGGTTTCAGCTTAAGAAAAATATCAGAAACACATAGCAGACTAAACACGTTTATTTCAAGTGGCAGCAGAGTAATTTAAAAAGCATAAATCTACAAAGAGAATGTGCTAACAAATTTGTGAAATGACTTAGAGAAATGTCATGGGATAAGTTAAGAAACAAGCCAATTTCTGCATAAAGCCCTAGAAAAGGGTGCTTTTGAAGGTCCAAGTATTCTTGAAAATACGGAGATTAATTGGAAGTTATAATAATAAGCAGTTAAACATGTCCCTTAGCTCACACAGCCAGACAACTGTCTCCTCACCACCCAAACTCCCACCACAAACAATAAACCTCATAGACGACTGGAAAGTTACAATCTGAAGAGAGTGAACTGGACTACGAGGTACAAATGGTCGCTCTGGGAAGTGGGAATCAGAGATGGAAGGGTAGGACAGAGGCCTGGTGACTTTGTTTTTGTGTGTGTGTGTGTGTGTGTGTGTGTGTGTGTATACACACACACACACACACACACACAAATATATGTATATATAAACTATGTATGTATACCATATATAGTAATTTTTAAGGTACATTTTATATATTTATATTATATGTGAATAGGTATAAATATGTCTTCTGTGTACATATATAAGTATATGTATATAAGCACTCTAACCTAAAATAATATTTTAATTCTATTTTAATTTAAGGAAGTATAATACAAGAATAAAAAGTTCCATACTTATGAAAACACATTTAAAACTACAAAACAATTATATTAGTGGATAAAATCCTTATCTTGTCACTGATTATTCTAGTAGCTTCCCTGGGAATTTTTCTTTCTAATACTGGCCACTGAACTCCCAGGGATGTGGTAAATAGGACTTCACTACAACCACCTCCAGGGCAGCTGGAACTGGCAACATGACAACCAGCGGTAAGTTTCCATGAGTGTGTGAGCTCTACTTCCTACTGTTTACTTTGTAGTAAGATTGTAAACACTTCCTCACAGTCAGTACGACTTCTTGCCTATGCTGCTTTTTTAGCTTAATCATCAATACGCACATGCTGAGTTCCCATACATTGCTAATTCCTTTAACAAGATTCGTTGGGAAGATGCAAGAATGGGTTTTCCCTTTTTGAGGTTCCCCATTTTCTTCTCCTCCATCTTGTCTCAGTTAAAAATTATACATTCGATACAGCTTATGCTGACATTTTGAATTTCTGATTGTACAGGTAGTCAGATTTGGTCTGAAAGACTCTAAGTGTTATACTTATTTTCACATGTTCTTAAGCTTTGTAACTCATTAACCAAAACCACTCAGTGATTAGAGCTTTGGTTGATTTTAAAAGTTCATCAGTAACTGATCGGCTCTTGAGGCCCTAGTAGGCATATAAATGAATGATCCGTGGCCAATGTTAAGGAAAGGCAGACAGTTGCCTGTATGACAGCCATACTTTGGAAGATCAGTAGACCAGCCACATTACTGGTAGTTAAAATGATGTCTTATGTATTTCTCGGATTAATCCAGCATTTGCTCTTTTTGCTCTTCAGTGTCTGAGTTTTTAAAATCTCTCTTCTCTAATTCTTAATGTTGCCCTCACTATTGGAATCTTGATTAAACTGAATGGAAAAACAGTTTATCTGAAATTGAATAGCATCTCTTTAGAGTTGGTCATCAGCCGCAGATTGAAATGAAGACAAGCATTGAGACAAAAAATTCTCGTGGTGTAATTGAAAAATGCCACTGTAACAGGAAGAAATTTTGTCTCTCATCTTTTTAATACAACCCAGAGTTCATAGGATTATTTTAGTTTAAAGTAAACAAATGCTTAAATCAAACTGTTGGGTAGTTGAATTCGATTCAGGATCCATCTTGTAGAATTTTTCTTTTGGAGATTTACATCTCTGTTTCTACTACTTTGTTTTGAGTTTAAAATGCTTAAAAGCATTGCAAAAATAACAGGAGGTCATTAAGTATATTGCCAGTGCTTCGGAGGAGCCTGGAAAATGCTTTATAAATATTGCAGCCACATTCCACATAATGCTGAGGTAAGAACAGTAAAGATTCTTCCGTTTAGAGGGAGGAAAAATCCAATCTAGAAAGAAGTTTATGTGTCTATGCAGGCTCAGCTACTATTCAATGGCAAAATAGGAATAGAATCTATGCCCTCTCTCTTTGCTTTTGAAATACAATCACATTTCTCCATCTTCCATACACAACTAGAAACTAACTCAAAGTTAGTCAGTGAGATTTATTGGGTTCCTTTTTAGCTTTTCCCATCCATGTTCATTAATATCTTTTTGATACAAAGATCAGCATTTAGAGGGTTTTTAAAAAATATTTTTAAAGTACATTTTAGCCAACTGTTTAAAGGAAGCACAGGTAGACACCGCATTCTTTTTTTTTTTTAACGATTTGCTAAAGATTTATTTTTTTTATAAGTTTATTTTGATATCATTAATCTACAATTAAATGAGTAATATTATGGTGATTACACTACCCCCTTCATCAGGTCCCCCCCACCAACCCCATTACAGTCACTGTCCATCAGCGTGGTGAGATGCCATAGAGTCACTCCTCTCTGGGTTGTACAGCGCTCCCCGTGCCCCCCCAACATTACATCTGCTGATCATAATGTCCCTTCTTCCCCCTTGCCCCTCCCTTCCCACCCATCCTCCCCAGTCCCTTTCCCTTTGGTAACTATTAGTCCGTTCTTGGGTTCTGTGACTCTCCTGCTGTTTTGTTCCTTCAGTTTTTTTTTTTCCTTAGTTCTTATACTCCACATATGAGTGAAATCATTTGGTATTTGTGTTTTTCAGCTTGGCTTATTTCAGTAAGCATAATACCCTCTAGCTCCATCCATGTTGTTGCAAATGGTAGGATTTGTTTTCTTCTTACGGCTGAATAATATTCCATTGTGTATATGTACCATCTTCTTTATCCATTCATCTACTGATGGACACTTAGGTTGCTTCCATTTCTTGGCTATTGTAAATAGTGCTGCAATAAACATAGGGGTGCATCTGTCTTTTCAAACTGGGCTGCTGCATTCTTAGGGTAAATTCCTAGGAGTGGAATTCCTGGGTCAAATGGTATTTCTATTTTGAGTTTTTTGAGGAACCTCCATACTGCTTTCCACAATGGTTGAACTAATTTGCAGTCCCACCAGCAGTGTAGGAGGGTTCCCTTTTCTCCACATCCTCGCCAACATTTGTTGTTGTTTGTGTTTTGGATGTTGGCCATCCTCACTGGTGTGAGGTGATATCTCATTGTGGTTTTAATCTGCATTCTCTGATGATTAGCGATGTGGAGCATCTTTTCATGTGCCTGTTGGCCATCTGAATTTCTTCTTTAGAGAAGTGTCTATTCATGTCCTCTGCCCATTTCTTAATTGGATTATTTGCTTTTTGTTTGTTAAGGTGCGTGAGTTCTTTATATATTTTGGATGTCAACCCCTTATCAGATACGTCATTTATGAATATATTCTCCCATACTGTAGGATGTCTTTTTGTTCTACTGATGGTGTCCTTTGCTGTACAGAAGCTTTTCAGCTTGATATAGTCCCACTTGTTCATTTTTGCTTTTGTTTCCCTTGCTCGGGGAGATATGTTCATGAAGAAGTTGCTCATGTTTATGTCCAAGAGATTTTTGCCTATGTTTTTTTCTAAGAGTTTTATGGTTTCATGACTTACATTCAGGTCTTTGATCCACCTTGAGTTTACCTTTGTGTATGGGGCTAGACAGTAGTCCAGTTTCATTCTCTTACATGTAGCTGTCCAGCTTTTCCAACACCAGCTGCTGAAGAGGCTGTCATCTCCCCATTGTATATCCAAGGCTCCTTTATCAAATATTAATTGACTGTATATGTTTGGGTTAATGTTTGGATTTTCTATTCTGTTCCACTGGTCTGTGGGTCTGTTTTGTGCCAATACCAAATTGTCTTGATTACTGTGGCTTTGTAGTAGAGCTTGAAGTCAGGGAGTGTAATTCCCCCTGTTTTATTCCTCCTTCTCAGGATTGCTTTGGCTATTCGGGGTCTTTTGTGGTTCCATATGAATTTTAGAATTATTTGTTCCAGTTCATTGAAGAAAGCTGTTGGTAGTTTGATAGGGATTGCATTGAATCTGTAGATTGCTTTAGGTAGTATAGCCATGTTGACAATATTTATTCTTCCTAGCCAAGAGCATGGGATGCATTTCCATTTGTTAGTGTCCTCTTTAATTTCTCTTAGGAGTGTCTTGTAGTTTTCAGAGTACAGGTCTTTCACTTCCTTCGTTAGGTTTATTCCTAGGTATTTTATTCTTTTTGAAGCAATTGTGAATGGAATTGTTTTTCTGATTTCTCTTTCTGTTAGTTCATCATTAGTGTATAGGAAAGCAACAGATTTCTGTGTGTTAATTATGTATCCTGCAACTTTGCTGAATTCTAATATTAGTTCTAGTAGTTTTGGAGTGGAGTCTTTAGGGTTTTTTATGTACAATATCATGTCATCTGCAAATAGTGACAATATGACTTCTTCTTTACCAATCTGGATGCCTTGTATGTCTTTGTTTTGTCTGATTGCCATGGCTAGGACCTCCAGTACTATGTTGAATAACAATGGGGAGAGTGGGCATCCCTGTCTTGTTCCCGATCTTAGATGAAAAGCTTTCAGCTTCTCGCTGTTAAGTATGATGTTAGCTGTGGGTTTGTCATATATGGCCTTTATGATGTTGAAGTAGTTGCCCTCTATACCCATTTTGTTGAGAGTTTTAATCATGAATCGATGCTGAATTTTGTCAAATGCTTTTTCAGCATCTATGGAGATGATCATGTGGTTTTTGTTCTTCTTTTTGTTGATGTGGTGGATGATGTTGATGGATTTTCGAAGACACCGCATTCTTAATCTGCTTGCTACATTACCCTCCGAGGCCCACAAAAACATACTTAGTAAAAATTGCCCTTCTAACAAAAAGAAAGGAAGTGAACTGTGTCAGGGAATGCAGCATTCATTCAGCTGATTGGTCACTCAACAAGACTATTTATTGTCAGCCATGTGCCCGACTCTGTGCTAAAGCTGGTGATACAGCACACCCCTGCCCTCATGACATTCAGGAGAGTAAATAAAGATGTGACCACAGACTATTCTTAAGTGAAAAGAACGGTAGTAGAGATGGGGTCAGGGGACTGTGCAGGAAAGGGAACAGAGGGGAGCAGGAAGAGCAAGGTTAGATGGGAAAGGGCCTATCCTGAACTGGAAGGTCAGGAGGACTTATATTTAAGGATGAAGCGGAGCGAGCCTTTGGAAGGGAGAAGGAGGTACAGAGGAGCATGATGGGCATGGGTGAACACACAGAGAACGCCTGAGAGGGAAAGCACTTGGGGTCCACAAGGAACTGCACAGTGGCAGAGGTGATCTAAGAGAGAGTGAGAGGACAGTGAGTCAGGATGAGGGTGGAGGGTTAGGCAGATTCTTCAGGGCCTTGCCAGGCATGCTAAGGCATTTGGATTCAGTCTAAGGGCAAACAGGAATCCACCGGAGGATTTCAGGCAGTGCCATGGAATTACCTAATTCTGTTTTATAAAACTCTATGTGTTGCACATCATGCTGAGCATGATGACCACCAAGCTGAACATCCCTGCAGGGGCCGGGAGTAGGACAGGAAGCAGAGGAGCCGTTTGGAATGAGGAGCGAGTGGGATACAGGTGGGCAGACATGACGCCGAGGAGCTGATGGCTGTTTCCTCTAGACGAGGCCTTCTGTCAGGCATTTGACATGCAGTTTCTCTAGTCTGCACAGCTCCAGCAGTCTGGGCACAGGAAGCCATGGGACAAGTTCCCTCCAAACCCCTTCTTTTGAACAGAAAGCTCACTAGACATATACCTGACCTAGTGGATTAGGACTGGACCACGGAACCTCAGCCAACAACCGGTGAAGCCTGTTCAAGTGCCAGACATGGGCCGAGGGCACACACATATGCTACCTTATTTAATCCTCACTGGGGCAGCATGAAAGAGGTGTTAAGACCACAAAAACAGTGACAAGATCTAACAAGTTGGTGTCTGAACCGTCATTTGAGACCCTGGTCTCTTTTCCAAATCTGTAACCCATTTTCATTTCCTCATATCAGTTAGATAACAACATTTAGGCTCCATTTTGCAAATGATGGTTTCAACCAGCAAAGGCCTTTTAGTTCATGAGATAATGGGTCAGATATGCTTTTTTAACAATAATTCAGAGTTTTTTCATGTGCTTCAGGATACCAGGTGAAACGTGGATGAGAGAAAAAGATTTCATGCTGTTGGCTTGGAAGGATCCCACAATCACACTGAGTTAACTGTAAGGTATTTCAGCATATTGCACAGGGTGAGGAAAACGATGGGAATTTCTGCATGGGTGAAATAAAATAGATCTAATTCTTAAAATGAAGTTTTTGGAAGATTTTCTTTGAAATATTGCCTTCGGGGGCCTTTTCCGTGTAATTATCGTGGATCCATTAGGGGCAGCTACAGGCCCAGGATTACTTAAGAGACTCAATGACACAGCCCCAAGTCACTCCCTGGATCATATATGCACTGTATCTTAGAGCCTTTTGCTCTGCTTTTCATCCTATATTTTCATTATCCAATAATAAAGTAATGAACCTGACTGCTAAAGGCAATTTATGGTGTAAAAGAGGAGTAGGGAGGGAAGTCCTTCTAAATTCCCTTTTCTGTCATCGCAGAAGACTAAATTCATAACTTCTTGTGTGTAATTCATGTGTACTAGTCCAGAGATTCTCAACCAGAGGTGATTTAACCCTAAGAAACATCTATTTGGCAACGTCTGTGCAAATGTTTTCTGGGGCTGCCATAACACAGTGCCACCACCTGGGCGACTTAAACAACAGCAGTCTATTGTCTCAGCTCCGGAGGCTGGCCGTCTAAGATCCAGGTGTTGGCTGGGTTGATTTCTCCAGAGGCCTCTCTCCTTGGTTTTCACATGGTCTTCCCTGTGTACCCATCCATGTCCAAATGCCCTCTTCTTAGAAAGACACCAGTCATATTGAATTAGGACTCACCCTAATGAGCTCGTTTTAACAGAATTACATCTTTAAAGACCCTATATCCAAGTACACAAGTCATAGAGTTACTGAGGGTTAGAATTCCAGTATTATGGGATTTCAGCCCATAATAGTCCAAAGAAGTTCTTGGTTATCACAACTTGGGGGAAATAGGTCCCCCTGGCATCTAGTGGGTGGAACCCTACAGGGTGTAGGACAAACCCCCACCCCCTCCCCACAACGAAGAAACATTACACCTCAAATGTCAATAGTGTCAAGGTTGAGAAACTGTGTTCTAGTTCCAAAACCAGTTGTTTGATTTTTCTTAAGCATAAAGAAGGATGGTATATATTACTGAAATGAGCAATACTATTACTATTGTGAATTACAGCATAACCTTAGTTAGGACTCTGGAAATACCCAAGCTCAAATCTCTCACATAGAGACATATTTGTGGGCATGAAAGAGCTTTGTAAACTGTAAAGTAGACAAACAAATGGAGCTATTGTTACAAAAACAAGGAAACACAATATAAAATATTAGCTCCTTTATCCTTCAGGAAAAAAATTAAGATAACTCCAGAAGGACTGGGAAGAGGAAAGAATGAAGGCAGAGAGGACCATTAAGATTTCAATGTAACTGCTTGACCTCTCCTCCCAGATAATTGGGAAGCCCAGAGTTCGGAATGGAATTCGGGAATCTGGGCTGGGAGAGAAATGGACCGGGGGCTGCAGACCATGGAGCACAGAACGACCCAAAAGAGGATGTCCAAAGGCTGAATGGAAGCAGAGTCGATGGTCCAGAGAAGAAGTCTGGGACAGAGTCACTCCGAAGGGACAGCCAAGAGAAAAGCAGCCAAAGACGCCACAAAAGGGTAATCAGGTTCAGAAAAGTGCAGAGGTGATTCTCCCTGAGGTATCGTCTTACATGTGGGATACTTCTTAAGAGGGAAAAAGGTCAAGAAAATATTAGGACCTGAACTTAAGCTATAGGCGGCAAGAAATGGAAATGAAAGCATGGATTCCAGGATACCGTGTAGTCGCATGGGGCTGATCGCACAAGCTCTGGAGTCCGTCGGACCTGGGTCAGATCCGGATTCTGCGCTGAGTGCCGGCACCGCCCTGGGGAAGCTGTAAATTCTATGTGCCTCTGTTTCTTCATCTATGAAGTGGATTATATCTGAAGAGCCATTGGATTGTGTGTGCGTGTCAGATAAATATTAGTTATTATTATTTGGCACAGATAAATGTTAGCTATGATTCCAGGAACATTTCAGGGATATAATCAATAGGGCTAATGACCACTTTGAAGAGGTTAGGGATGAATGATAGGATGACATTAAAAAAATAAATAAACCTGAGCTTTCTAGCTAGTTTGCTTGCGAAAACGGAGACACATTGCTCAAGAGGAAGAGCCCAAAGAGAAAAGCTGGTTTGGATAAAAGAGAGAAAATAATGAGTTCAATTTGAAATGTGTTGAGTTTTAGGTAACTGGTCGACTAAACACATGGAGAAGGTCAGAAATAAAACGGTCACAAAGATCTGCAGCACAGATGCAAGTTCAAGGCTAGAAGTCGTTCACAGAGAACAGAGAAAAGCAGAAGAGACAGAGCCTTAGGGGGTAATTCCTAGACACTTAAATTTCTCCGATGGCTTTTGATGATCGCATAGTCCTTAAAATATATAAGGCACTACACTGTCTTGAGGGGGGAATGGTTCCAAATTGGTTTAAATCTTTTGAAATATCTAGAACACTAAATGATCAAGAGTGTGTGTTTGTTGATGATGGTAATGATTTTAGGTCTTAAATCCGCTTTCCCACACCATTGCCAACCTTGTTGAGTTCTGCCTCCCACTGGTAATTTGCTGCTAGGGATTTCAGAACAAAACAAAAACACCAAGACTGCCCACATGAAGAATACTTTCCTTCTGATTGGGATCTTTTCCTCTGAGAAAAGTGTTTAAATACTCACG
>JAVSCE010021784.1:0-11588 GCA_032199065.1 Smutsia gigantea | reverse complement strand
TTACCGGCTTGCTGTCCCAGCTTCATGTTCTTCCCAGAAGGCCCACAGCTGTGGCTTAGGGAAGGGCCCCAACTCAGCTGCACTTGGATCAGTTAAACCACAGTCCCTGGCCACTCATTCGTGGCTTCCTCCTCTGGGGGAGGCTGTTGTGTGGTTTTGACCTCCCACTGCTGTGCCCAGTAAATCAGGAGAGAAACCACTATCTACTCTGCTTTGTGCTCTTGTGGGGTACAGGGAACGAAATAAAAATTCACTTTCAAGGCTATGCTGGGACCACTGGCTTCCTGCCCTGGGCCAGTCAGCAGTGCTGGCCTTGTGGTTTGTGTCCAACAAACAGCAGTAGCTGACCCCCACCACCCCATGGCCCCACATCACCTTATTAGATCCTCACAGCCATGGAGCTGTGGATGTCCAATGCCCGCATCTAACAGTAAAGAATCCGGACCCGAATCCAGGCATTCTGAGCCCCAAGCTGTGTTTTGGGGGCCCCCATCTAAGCTAGTTATGCATTGGAATCCCCTGGGCCTTGTGTTAAAAATACCAAACCAACTAAATCAACTCGCCAGGAATGAGGTTCCAGAATTGGTTTTGCAAAGCAAGCTCTCCCAGGAATTCAAAATCAGACAGAGCCCGGTGTTCAGGGACCCAGTGCTGAAGAGGGCCCTGTCATCAGAGAGACACCGATTCAAACCCCACTCTGCCCTGTGCTGGCTGTGTGACCTTGGCAAGTCACTCACCTGTCTGCGCCTTGGCCTGTTATCTGCAAAACGGGCATATAGTGATAGTAAGGGGTTCCGGGGGGCACAATGAAGCCCCAGGTGCCCTTGAGCAACATTTCCACAAAAGGGGCATGACAATGGAACCTGGATTATTGTGTGGATAAAACAAATAAGTGCACACAGGGCACTGAGAGAAGAGCTTGCATGTTTACTAGGTGCTCAATCAATGTCGGATGCCACTGTCATTATGAGACCACTGCCAGCACAACAGCCAGCCTGCATACAGCACTAGCCTGTTTACAGACGCTTTCGCCTGTAGGGTCACAGAGACCCAGGGATGTGCTAGAGCTGGCTCATGACAGCAACTGTTGAGTCTGCGGGAATTTTGCAAGCTAGTTGTTAAACAGAGCTATGGAAGTGTATTATTTTCATATCAAAAATGAAATGATATAAACATATTTAAATGTTATGTTAAAAACAAAACTTAAAAACTCATTGCTTTCTAATTTTTTAAATGACATTTTAGTATTGTATATGCTTTTGAGGTTATTTCGGCCTTTTCTCTCTGCATTAGGGAAATAGAACAGGCAGGTGTGCCCCCCCTTCCCAATCTAGTCAGTGACATCATGTTAGCACCTTGAAATTGGCTACAGTGGGTGTATTTACACCACAGAAATGGGCAGGCACTACAAATCAGGGCTTGATTTACTGTCTTCTTGATTCTAGACTTGAGAAATTCTGGAGAAGATCACTTAATAATGCAGATTAAACTTAAAAGGGCTCTGTGTCTGCAGTGGTTATTTTGTAAATAGCACAGGAATAGAGGAAATATTTTTTCAATATTCAGAAACTATCATCAACAAACCATTATCCAATTCAGCATAGAAGTCACTCATGCCATTGACAAATGAGCAAAGTTCCAACACACATCTTCACTGTTCATTGTCAGCTTACCTGTTAATGTAAGTGGAAATATCGACCAACATTCTTGTTGGAACTACACTCATTTGTCCTACTGATGGAAGAGTCTGGCAATAGCCAAAGGAAGTGTTCTATGAGAATCAGTTGGCTCTCTGGAATTTATAGTAAAAAATATTATATATTTATTATTTGTAAACTCCATTACAAACCTTTATATAATAAAATGTACAATAAGTGTGTGTGTATATGCATTGTTTTCTGGATACCTGGCTCTTACCAGAGTACCACTGTACAACCTCAGTAAAGCAGGTTACTGTTTGTGTTTTCCAGATGAGGAAGTGAGAGGAAGAGAAGTAAAGTAACTCATTCAAGGCCACACAACTCAGCAGTGGAGCTAGGTTTGAGCCCAGGTCCTCTTAATGCCAAGATAACTGCTCTTTCTACCACCCTTCACTGTGTCCAGAATCAGATTCTTTCATGGCTCCTGGGATCAGCTGCAGTGGAGGGCTAATGGTGGAGCTATGAACAGAACTCAAAAGGTACTGTCTGAACACATGATACTTCAATGGAGGTCAGGCCCGGGCAGGGTCCAGAGGGGCCCTATGGGCATCTGGGAGCAGCAAGAGGCCTGTAAGCACCTGACAGTATGAAATGGGGATCATGATATCAACTCCAACTCCTGTCAGCCTTACACGGTGTCCTGCTACCCTGGGACTCTGTCCAGCCTGCTGGCTATATAGTTCCACCTCACTCATTCCCCCATTGGATGTTTCCATGCCTACCTCGCTATCTGAATCCCTTTGGGGGAAAGAGAGAAATAGAGAGAAAGATGGTCTAATAGGAAAGCTATCAAAAATTCACAACCAGCACTTGTGAGGAGTTTTAGAGTTTGCAGGGCCCTTTTGTAAACACTAATCTCCCTGGTCCCTCACTCCACTCCTGTGGCACAGGTAGGAGAGGCAATATTATCTCCACTTTCAAGGCCAGGAGAGGTCAGAGAGGTGACCTCCCCAATTATCACACAGCAGAAGTGGGACTCCATGCAGGCTCAGCCCCCAGTCCTCTCCTCTTTCAGGTGGGCCATGTGGCCTCCTGCAGTACCTTGTAAGAATCAGCTGGTTGGCTTAATGTTCCCCATTTCAAAGCATCTATATTTCAACTCTTATTAATGGCTCTCCATAGCTTAATTTTTGCTGTATTTTTTCCTTCCTTCAAATATTTAGTTCTGTGTCCTCAGTTCCCTTCACCTCGAGTTACCCTAGGAGGCCTTGCCATACTTGATAAAGGGTCCACCCTTCAGAATTTATTAAAAGAATAAGAAAATACAAGAAATAACTTCTATTTTAAAAGAAAAAGCAATGTAACCAGGTGAGAAACTAACTATGCAAAGGATAAATATGTGACACAGTACAGACCTTTGGATTAAAAGGCGTGTAGAAAAGATGTGTGGCCCAAGGAAGTTATAAATCTGCATTGTTAGAATCTGGTGAAATAAAAGTTGGTGACACCCAGCTTTGCTTAGTGTTTCCTCACTTGGCTCAGTCCAAGCCCCAGCCCTGCCCTTTAACACCTGTGTGATCCTGGACACGTTTCTTGACCTCTCTGAGTCTTAATTGTCTTGTGTATAAAAAAGTGACCATACCTTGCACCTCGACTGGTGACCATGAGGATCAAATAAGAGAACAGCTGTGTAAGCATGCTGCCTTAAAGGAAGCACCAAAACACACTTAAAGTATTACTAGTATGATTCTTATGAAAGCTTAGGAGGAGACCCCATCACATCATGAATGTATGGACAGCTCATAAGATGACTGGAGCGTAGAGCAATTTGGATATTTCGGGTGTCTTACTCAGGAATTCATTCCCCTTCACATTGTTTATATAAATCAAAAAGCCCCTTAGAGTTCTGGGCTCCTGGCTTACATACAGTGACTCACTTCTCATGGCTGGTTCTTTTTGCTTAAAAATATCAGTCAGACTTGAGGACTACCTTCCATTTCTGAATTCTTCAGTTGGATTGGTGGGGGGAAGGAGGACACACCCATAACTCAGAAGGGAGACTCCCGAATCCAAAATAAACACAGCACCACACAAAAACGCCCTCTACAAGCCTATATTTGTGTTGGGATGACATACAGGGTGAGGTTCCTGGGTGGCCCCGAGCCCCATTTCCTGGTAATCCATCTGCAAAAGGCACGTCTGAAGGCACATCAGGGGCTGCCTGGTACCGAGGACAGCGGCCCCAGTGTCCCTTCCGTCTGCGTGAATACACAGCAACATCAGCTACCTTCACCCCTACCTGCCCACCTCAGCAGGCCCTTCTGTGGTGAATTCACAACACACACCAGGATGGTATTTACTCTGCTGAGGCAGAGAACTTACCCTTTGGAAGTGACTGTTGGCAAAAGTTATGGTTAGATTTTATTTCAGGTGGCCTCCCCACCGAGGCTCACTGCGGCCATAGCCTGGTAGATGGTGAGCCCTTGGAAAGCAGGTACCATATCACATTCATGCTTGTCACTTTACCCCTGACCTACAAACAGTTCTTCAATAAATGTTTACATCATTGAATTGAAATCTGCCTGCAACCTCTTTTACATTTTCTAGGTGACACAAAAGGGACTTTGCCATCTGTGCATGCATCTGGTCTTACTAAGGCATTCATTCATTTACTCATTCACTCAACACTGAGTAACCTGCCATGTGTCAGATATAATCAGCAGGAAGTAATTCACAGTGATAAATGCTCTCGGCAGAAGTTTGTACAAAGGGCAACAGAAGCATAGAGGCAGCTTAGTTTTTTGGGGAGGTGACAGGGATGGGAAAGGCTTCCCAGGGGAAAATGGCATTTCTGCTGGGCCTTGAAGGACAAGCAGGAAGTCCATGGGCAGAGAAAAGGAACAGCAGAGGCTTCCTGGATTGGAACAGCGTGACCAGAGGAGGAGAGAGGCCAGAACATACGTCTGTCATCTTGTTGCCTGGAGCTAGACTTTTGGAGTGGGGAAAGGTGAATGAGATCAGGACAAAGGCAGTGTAAGAAGGCCTGAATGTCATGCTGAGAAGAGGTTCATTTATCTTACAAATGATAAGGATCCATCACAGATTTCTAGGCAACAGCTTACCATGATCTGTTTTACCAAGACTGCTTATCATACATTAATTTGCTCGTTCATCTGCCCTCTGCCACAAGGCTGGTAACGTGACTTAAGCAGGGACAGAGCCTCCCCATCTTTAGCACAATGGTTGAACATAGGAGGAGCTTATTGGATAGTGGCCTGAGGAGAGATCGATCACATTCCAAATGCAGACCAGAGCGGACCCTCCTCTACCACCTGCTCTTTGAGCAAGGAGAACAGGTCATGGTAAGGGCTCAGAGACAACATGGTGTCTGTGTTCATGGGGAAGCAAGGCCAGCCTGCCTCACTTGGTGAGAAGTAATAGAATTTACAAGAGTTGAGGAAAGCAGAGGCCTCTATGGAGAATGAAAAT
The DNA here is from genome assembly GCA_032199065.1 of Smutsia gigantea. NCBI lineage: Eukaryota > Metazoa > Chordata > Mammalia > Pholidota > Manidae > Smutsia > Smutsia gigantea. The sequence continues at coordinate 6,459 of JAVSCE010021784.1, read as the reverse complement.
CAGGAAAAAAAAATCATATAAAATGAATTTCATGTGGTGGGAAATACCACAGAACCAAGAAGGCTCCCCTAAGCCGGCAGCTGGACTTTCTGTCTGATCCTTCCAGTCGGTGAAAAGTTCCAGCCACGGGGCACACATACTCCCATTCTGGCCCCGCAAAGTGTCTCCCCAGCCACGAGGTAATCCCGCTGAGTTCCTGCTACTCACTGCTTTCTGAAGTTCCCCAGCTGGGCCCAGGCCCAGGAACCCATGGGTGAGGGAGTCAGAGCCTCAGAGCCCGCACAACTCCAAGGATATGAGGCCGGGGCGGGGTTAGCAGCATCCTCACCCTACGCATATCCAGAGGAAACTCAGACTGTCTCTGGGTCAAGGAAACGTCCTGACTGAGCCCAGGAGCCAGACATGCCCCACCTAGCAACCGATCTCAGCTATCTGCTGGGCAGTTCAGAATCGCATTAGCTAGATTTTTTTCCTAGTCTATTGGGGCCAAAACACGGTAACAACAGTTGTATTTTCTTTCCCTCTGTTCTGGGAAGGAAAATAACAATATCAGCTGCTATTACAGAGCATCGATTGGATATTCAGCACTTAATGCTGCCTCCCTCTAACCCTTACAGCTCAGCCAGGCAGGTATCATTATTTGCCCCGAAGCTGAAAAACAGAGGTTCGGTTGTATCCAGGTACATGGTACAGTGAGAATTAAACCCCGACTTAGCTCACTCCAAGCAGCGCTCCCGACCACAGTGAGATGCCAGAGACGCAAACGGAACAGCGTGAAGCTGCTGTAGTCATCGGGCCTGCCGGACTCCCCAACTCCTACCGCTACCAAAGGAGCCTGTTTTGAGGCTCTTCTCCCAGAGCCAGCCAAGACACAGAAAACATCAAGTTAATTGTCTGTAGCATTGCCGGGAAGGAGACACACTGCAATCCAGGTACTCTGTTTCCTTCTGGGTGTATCACCGCTCTGAGGTCCAAAGGCCTACCCAGGCCACACCCCTTGGTGCCCTCGACTTTTACCCTGTGACACCTGAGTGAAACTTGGCAAGTCACCTCTGTTGTAGGAATTCAAAATACGGCAACAATTGGCATGAGGAGGGGGGACCTTGCTGAGGGGATTCACAACAGGTCACCCCTCTGAGCAGAGTAGGAGCTGGGGTGGGACCCACCGCAGGAACTGAGCCCCTGCCCTGGTGCTGCGGCTCTGAGGCTGTGGGCATGCCATCCCCTCCCTGGGCCAGTCGGCCAAGTCACAACATGGGCGTCAGCCTGGACGCGGCCCTCTTCCTCGTCTCCTGCATCTAACCAGGCACTTCATCGGTCCTCACATCAGCCTCTGCAACAGGTCTTGAATCCGTCCGCTCCACAAACTAGTTTGGCACTTGCCATATCTCACCTGAATCACTGCACTAGCTTTCCAGCTGGGCCCCCAGCCTTCAGGCTGTCCTCGTTCTGCCCACCCTCCCAGCTGGAGGGATCCTTCTGAAACACGCATCTGGCATCTCACCTCCATGATCATCCGGTCCCCCATATCCTTCAAGGTAACATTCAACTCCTTGGCTTGGCCCCAGCACCCAGTGCCTGCCTTCTGCTCTCCTCCTGGCTTCTCCAGCCATTCAGCACATTTACACTTTGCCTGAACTTCCCTGAACGTATTGTGTTTTGTTAGGACCATGTACACTGTTGGCCTCTCTTCCTTAGGAGGCCCTTTCTCTCTGTTAACCCCACCAGTCCTTCAAAACTCAATTCAAATACCACCTCTTCCAGGAAGGTCTCTTGGATACCCCAGCCTGACTTAAATGTCCTCTCCCAGCCTCCTGAAATTCCTTCTATCTCAGCATTTAGAGTTGGTTCTTTCTTTTCTATCTCCTGAACTAAGTTTCCTGGAAAAGAGGAACTAAGCCAGACAGGGTCATAGTTGATTCTGTATCTGTGGCAATACCCAGGTACCCAGCACAGTGCTTGAAACCACAACAGGAATTTCTGGATAGAATAGTGGGTGGGTCGTCTTCCCAGTAACCAAGTCCTTCTGATCACGGGTCAGAGGATTATTGTGCTTTGGGTGTCTGTACAAGCTCATCAGTCCATACAACTGAGTTCAGTTACCATGGGAACCGAGCCTTCTACCTTGACCACACCCCTGCTTTATGAGGTCCTATATGGTCACACTGAACTTTCTTGACCCTGAATACCAGTTACCACAAGATGAGTGGCCCCTGGAAGCAGATTTATGGCCACAGTATGGAGCAGGACTGTGGAAGGCAGCAGAGGTCCCCCGGCTCCAAGATTTACAACCTCCGTTCAAGGAATGCTGGGGTCTGTGCGTCCTGCATCCGCAGGGCCAGCCAACCTCAGCAGTCCTCATCTGACTGCTTCTGGTTCCGCCTGCTTGGGAGTTAGCTCTTGGCTACTGAAAAGTTCAGCCTTGTAAAATCTGTTTAGTTTCAAGTTTCCTGTCATTGGTCTACTTATTTAAAAGTTACACCCCACCTGTTCCCTGAAAGAGATAAAATACCTGTGGTCTGATTAAGAAGTTTCTTGCAGTCAGCCTACATGAAGCAACCCTGACATGTGAGATGAAACTGAGGAGGTAGATACTTTCCGTGGCATCATTTATTTCTCAGGAGCTCAGTGTTTTCAACCATGAGACAAGGCAGGAGGGCCAAGCGGGTGCTGAGACCCTCCCGGCAATAATAGTGGGAGAAACTAGGCCCATTCTTTCTGAACGGATTCTTTTCCCTCCCCCTTCCCCCCATCACTGACCTTGAGATCAAAGTGAGCGATTTTCTTGTCATGAAGATAGTTCACCCCGTCCAGGATCTGTTTTATGAAACTGGTGGCTTCCTCCTCACTCAGAGATTCCTTCTGGGCCAGGAAGTCGAAGAGCTCTCCTCCAGACACTCTGCAAGATACGACGGGGAGAGCCCAGGTCCAGTCAGTGCTGTGTGTCATGGGGCCAGGCCAGTGGGTGCAGCTCCTGAACCTGACCCCCAGGCGCACTGTCTGGCAGTCCCCCCGCTCCTGTCCCTGGGGCTTTGTCCAGCCAGCCCCAGGGCCTGACTCTGCTTTTATTTGCTGTGTTCTTCTTCCCTTTGGGTCAGCAGGGCAGGAGCCACCCCTAGGGTGTCACCACATGGGCCTCTGCTCACATGCCAGGCCCCTGGTTACTGTGGATGTTACCCACCCTGGACATGACTGCAGGGGCAGAGGACAGAAACAAGTGCTGTGATGACAAAGAAGTACATATTCTGGGACAGAAACTAGAGACAGGGCTTCCATGTCAGCCCTGCCACCGACCTGGGATAACTCACTTCCCCACTCCAGGCAGGCCTTTGTTTCCTCACTTACAAAATGAGCAGATTAAGCAAGATGGCCCCGAAAGCCCCTTTCTTTGACTCTATAAAAGATGGCCTTTTCCAAGGCCCGAGAGAGTCTAGACGCTGTCCCGAATAAAGACCCATTAATTATATTCCTCTCTAAAAACTCTAAAATACTACTTTGCCCTTACACTCCACACTCTTACACCCTATAGTTGATGTGACAGGAATGGAGGATCCACAGAGGAAAAGAAATCTCCCCTGTAAATACTAGTTTACAGCTGAATCTGAATTAGGGATATAGGGATGCCAGATAAAATAGGAGATTTTTATTTGTAAATCTGGCAACCCTACTGGACTTCTTTAGCCTCTAACAAATGCTGGGTTATCTAGCCAGCAGGGGCTTCTCTGGGGCTGGGACAGAGCCAGGGGTCACTGCAGGAAAGCTCTCAGGAAGGGGTCTGGGGCAGGGGGCCCAAGAACGCAGGGTCACCTGGAGAACTTATGCAAAATGCAGATTCTCAGGCCCCACCGCAGACCCTACCAAATTAGATTCTCTGGAGGCAAAGCCTATATTTTTATGATAAAACAGTATCATAATAGTAATTAATATTCATTAAATACTTATTCTGTACAAAATGTTTACTTTATGCACATGATCTTATGCCATTATCACAATACCTGATGAGCTATATACTATTATTTTCCTATTTTGCAAGTGAAAAAACAGAGGCTCAGTGAGATTAAGTGGCTCGCCCAAGGTCTCCCAGCTAGTAAGCAGCAGAGGCAGGCTTCAAACACACGCAGAACGACTTTCAATCACAGTATCAGACTGAGTGTCCTCAGGTGATTCTTACATGGCCAGAATGGCTTCGGCCCCAGTTTGGGGAACAGAATCACTCTTTTCCACCTAGTTCATCCTAAACAAACAGCATCAAAATCTTTTCTCCTTTCTTAGAAAATGTTCAAATGGACCCACTAAGCAATCTTAGTATCAAGAAAAGTAGAACAACTGGACACGATGTGGCACAATACGAAGTACACAGCAATACCTGTGAAGTATTGCAACTTAAAAAAATTGGACCTAAGTATGCTTAAGCCTCTTGTTCAATGTGGTCTAACAGAACTTTCTGTAGGGATGGAAATGTTCTTTATACATGCTGTTTAAGCTACTGAGCATTTGAAACATGGCTAGTGCAATTGAAGAACTGAATTTTAAATTTTATTTCATTTTAAGTCATTTTAATTCAAAAACTACATGTTGCAATATGGCCCTGTAAATACAACTTTATTGTTTTAATAGGATTGCATTTCCCTCTAACCATTGCATTGCAAATGGACTGAGACATGCTCTAAGTGTAAAACACACACTGCATTTTAAGGCTATAGTGTGAAAAAAAATAATGTAAAATAGGCCATTAATGATTTTAATATTGATTACATGTTAAAATACGATTTTGTATATATTGGGTTAAATTAAAAATATTATTGAAATTAATCCACCTATTTCTTTTTAATTTTTACTCAATGTGTCTACTAGAAAATGTAAAATTGCATCTGTGGTTTGTATTATACTATTCCTGAACAGTGCCAGTAGAAAGACTATCTCATTTAGCTTACAGGAAATTCAGGAGATACAGGGACAAGTTAAATTACACCATGAGGAATAAGCCAAATCCAGCCTATAAGACAATCAATGGGACAAATGACCTAGTTTTTCCAACAAATCAAAGGCATCAAAAAGAGAGGCAAAGAGACCTGCTGTAGAAGAAACAAGACATTAAGAGACAAAAGAGCCAAATGCAGTGTGTAGATCCAATTTGGATGCTAATTCAAATAAAACACCTGCGAAAAGGTATCTTTGGGTCCATTAGGGAATATCACTAAAGACAGGAGCACAGGCAGCCTTAATGGTCCCGAAGGCTGGCTGGGTAATTCTATCAGTGCAATAAATATATGACAGCCGTAATTTTTAAAACCATCATCAGTTAGAGAGGGACACTAAAGTATTGATATGTAAAGTGATATGATGTCTGAGCTCTGCTTTAAAATATTCCAGTTGGAGTTGGGGGGAGTAGGGGTTTTATATAAAACAATCTTGGCAAAATGTTGATAACCTGAAGCATGATGATGGGCATGTGAGGGTTTCCTACACTATTCTCCCTACCTTCATATGTTTAAAATCTTCCATAATAAGAATAGTAAACCTCTAGAGGAGGAGGCTGCACGTTCTCCTTCAGCTGCCTCCCCAGAACAACCATCGTCACATGGAAGTTCTTCCATAACAGATGAGGAAACTGAGGCCTGTAGGAGAGGAAGTGGCCATATAAGTTCTCCCGGCAGGTAGTGCACAGTCGAGACCACGTCCAAGCCCCAGCCACAGTCTAACACTGTCTCCATACGCTAACATGTGATTGGAGCGAGCTGCCCTAAGCCTCCCAACAACGTCTCCCGGGCGGGTGGTAATGAGAATGTCTACACGCGAGACTTGTTTGGAGGAACAAACGCGCCAGTGCACCGAGCCAGGCACTCTGCACAGTGACTGGCCCACGACAGCACTCCACCAGTGGGGACTTCCGCCATCATGTGATCGTTTGTTACGCATGGTTAGCATGGACTTAACGGGGTGGCAGAAGTGCTGAGAATGCGGCGGGACTTGGGCAGGCCCTGGATGGAGGAAGCGAGGGAATGAAGACAGGCATTGGCACAGAGGTGGGACGACTGCGGGGCACGAATGTGGCATTAAGTTGGCCCTGGAGAAGGTGAAGCCCTGCTGGGATGCTGGTTCTGCCCCTTAATAGCAAGTCTCTTCACCTTTGTCTCTTCTCATGATCAAACGGGGTTACAAATACCTCCCTTAAGTAGATGGTGAAGGCCAGAATTATATATTCCTGCTGGGATGTGAGTTTCTCTTGGGCAAGGAGCCATGAACTATGTACTCGTGTTTGTGTCCAGAACCTCCACAGAACAGATGCTTAATAAATATTCAGAGGAAGAGAGAGGGGCCAGAAAAGGGAGAAGGAGGGAGAGTGAGATAAGATGGCGAGAAGATCATGGGCACAGCTGCTCCTCTGCTCAGAGAGAGCTGGGTGTGGCCCCAAGGGGCTGCCTTGGTGTCGGGCCCGAGGCTGGTGCACCATTTCCC
>JAVSCE010021782.1:0-12346 GCA_032199065.1 Smutsia gigantea | reverse complement strand
GTTCCAAAAATATCTCTTGCTTTTCTCAGACTTGTTTCTTTCTGTGAAGCCCTCATGCCTTTCTCAGTGGCAGGAAGGTATAGAACAATCATGAGCACATCCTTGCATGTGGGAAATGTGGTAACAACCTTATGTGGGAGACATATATGAAGAAATATATAATGCAAGGGAAAAGAATGAGTGTTGTAAGAGAAATATGGTAGAGAGAGACAGAGCTAGAGAGACTGAGTGTGAAATCAAGAGAGAGGGAGAGATCATTTCCTGTTTGAGAGACAGGGATAATTTTCAATTTGTGGAGGATGAATAGAAATAGAACTAGAGAATACTTTATGTATATTGTGACAGTGGAGCTATGTCATTAATTAAAAAAAATTTTTTTTTAATCTCCTTACTTCTTTGTTTTTTTTTAATTTTTTTCTCTCACCAGACTTTTGAACACTGGTCTTAAATTATGGGCTAGGCTATGTCATTAATAATAACAGAATTTGGACATGCATAAACAGGGCTGGAGGGGTAAGGGTAAGATTTGAGGCAGAGCCAACAGCGTAAGGCATGTAGGATCTAAAGTTTGGAGAATGTATGGAAAACAGTGAATACTTCAGTTTGGAATGGATAGCATACAGGATGAGAGTGAGTAGGGAGTGGAGGTAAGGAAGATTGAAATGTGGTTTGGTATCATATTGTGAACTCCTCTGAACTCTGGGCATAGAAGGCCAATGAATGCATTTGAACAGGGTACTGGCTAGAAAGATTATATGTACCAGATCAGATTAAACTTTGGGCATGATGAGTCACTATGTCTGCCCTTTATAAAATGAAGATTAGTGTGTGTGCAAACTATAATCTTATCCCACCATTGCATGTTGGTATAGCAAAATGAAGTATGTGCACCATGCCCTGGAAGAAACATTAGTGATGTACTCCCACACATATCTAAGCACATCATGATATTTATTTCCACAAAATAATTGCCATATAAATGCATATTTGTTGTGTCTTTTTGTCTAGGATTGAGTAGAAGATGACCCAAGTGGAAAAATATGATTTAAGAAATGAGGGAGAATAGCAACAATTAGCTCTCAGGAAATTAAAAATGAAACAAAAGCAAGTAGACTTCTTTTTGATATTTTGACAGTTTATTGCAACCACTTCTTTTATAATTTATTTTGGATCAATCTACAATTAAAATGTAATATTAAAATTCCACTCCTAGGAATTTACCCTAAGAATACAGCAGCCCAGTTTGAAAAGATAGATGCACCCCTATGTTTATCGCGCACTATTTACAATAACCAAGAAATGGAAGCAACCTAAGTGTCCATCAGCAGATGAATAAAGAAGATGTGGTACATATACACAATGGAATATTATTCAGCCATAAGAAGAAAACAAATCCTACCATTTGCAACAACATGGATGGAGCTAGAGGGTATTATGCTCAGTGAAATAAGCCAAGCCGAAAAAGACAAGTAGCAAGTAGACTTCTTTTTAAACAGTGAGATTTTGAAATGTCTCCCCAAGTGTTCCTCCAGGTATTTCCCACACTGGTGCACATTTGAGAAGGGAGATTAACCTGCATTTCACTTAGAAAATGTGCCAAGTGTCCCTTACTTCCTGAGACATGCACTTCTAATTGAGACTACTTGAACTGGCATGGGTTTCTCTTTGACACAAACAGAAAAACAAAATGAAGAGTATCCTTTTATATGGATCCCCAGAAGTTGGATAGCCCTTTATTTCCTGGGCATGCAAAACCAGAGATCCATTTGAGCCAAAAATGAGTGGGTAAACATCTACGTATTTTAAGTTGGGTGTACCAGGAAGGCGCTTTGCTTCTCTGGCATATACCAGCCTGTCTGTGGCTGTTTACTCATTCTAAGATCCTGGACACACAGGCAACGCCCCTACTGCCCTTTAATGGTTGATTACTTTTTCTGGGAAGACCAAGGCCATTTGCTGTGTTTGGCCTTTCAAAAGAAGCATCATTTTCAACGTTACCATAGCATTTGTCTTTCCCTTCTCTCTCTCTTCCTCCTCCTCTTCCAGAATAATCTATTGAGCTGCATCATCAATCTCATCACTTATGTGATTCCACCACTCCTCTCAACACAGACTCCTTGACTTCTACCATCTGTACATGCTCAATTACCACACATCCTGAAAATTTTCACATTCCTTCTCCCTTTTCTTTTGCTAGCTTCCTTTATTCTTTCATTGCCAAAATACTCATTTTCTCTATTTGCTCACTCCCCAAAATACTTAATGCCTCCATTCCCTTGCTGTACACACACCAATCATAGTTAATGTTTATTGAGTGCTTTACCTATCTTAACTAATTAGTTTGAACAATAACTTCATAGGTTGGGTGATACTTATTATTACCTTCCCAGTTTTAAAAATGAAGAAAAATAGTCATGAAAAGTCAAGTAATTTGTCCAAGGTCAGACAGATAGTAAGTGATAGAACCAGGATTCAAACCCAGACTGTCTGGCTCATGAATAAATGTTCTTTACCACTATGTTATACTGCTTCCAAGTCACACTTTTGGAGAACAGTGATCTTTCAGTACAATCCAGTAGTGAGTGTGTTAGTGTTTTTCACCTGTTCTCAAAATTCTTGAAGTCAGTTCCCAAGTTGATTCTTATGACCCTACACTATCTTGGGTTTCCTTTACTTCTACTGCTGTATTTTCTTGAGATTTTGTGTTAGTTCCTCTTACATCTATTTCTCTGCCTTAATTAATTATATATTTCAGTTGTTATTCTTTTATTTATTATTGAAATATAGTTGATATACATTATAGTGGTTTCAAGTATACCACATAGTAATTTGAATTATATACATTATTAAATCCTCACCCCAACTAGTGCAGTTATCTATCAACATAGAAAGATGTTAAAGAATCATTGACTATATTGTCCATGCTCTACTACTATCCCCATGACCAACTTATATTTGATTAAGACTGTTGTGCCTCTTTATCTCCCTCACCCTCCCCACCAATCCACCCCAATCCATTCCACATGGTAACCACCGGTCATTTCTCAGTGTCTATGAGTTTATTGCTGTTTTGTACATTTTGTTTTGTTTTTAGATTCCACATATAAGTGCAATCATATGGCACTTGTCTTTATACACCTGGCTTATTTCACTTAGAAAAATACCCTGTAAGTCCATCCATATTGTTGCAAATGGAAGGATTCCTTTCCTTTTCATGGCTGAATAATATTCCATTATATACATGTACCACTTCTTTATCCATTCTTCTATTAACAGGCACTTTGGTTGCTTCCATATCTTGGCTATTGTAAGTAATGCAGCAATAAACATAGGGTTCATATAACTTTTCAAATCAGACATTTTGTTTTTGTTGGGTAAATTCCTAGAAGTGCAGATAACTGGGTCATTTGGTATTTCTATTTACAGTTTTTTTTCTATTTATAGATTTTTGAGGAACCTCTATATTGCTTTCCATAGTGATTTTATTAGTTTATATTCTCACCTACAGTCTAGAAGGGTTTGATTTTCATCATGTACTCACCATTTATTGTCTTTTGGATAGTGGTCATTCTCACTGGTGTGAGGTAATATCTCATTGTGGTTTTGATTTAAATTTTACTGCTGATAGTGATGTGGAGCACCTTTTCATGTGCCTTCTAGCCATAGTATGTCTTCTTTAGAAAATTGTCTATTCAGGTCCTCTGCTCATTTTAAATTGGGTTATTTGTTTTATTGTGTTGAAGTATATGAGTTTGTTAGCCCTTATCAGGTATATCATATGAGAATATATTGTCTTATGTGGTAGGTTGACTTTTCAGTTTGCTGAGGGTTTCCTTTGCTGTACAGAAGTTTTAAGTTTGATGTAGTCTCACTTGTTCACTACTGTTTATTTTTAAAAATTTACATATAAGAAATTTTATTTTATTTCCAATATATTTTATTGAAGTATAGCTGATATATAATATGGAGACAGGACTATGGGTGTAGTCAGAATAGGGTGAAGGCCTCCAGAAAAAGCATGGCAGGATAATTACAGTCAGAGCAGTGTAACTACATGCAAGGAAAACCCTACCAAAACCTGTGTTAAACATTAAGCTCTAGGGTCTTTCTTCAGTGAGATCAGTTGATATTCCCCATATAAAAGAAAGTAGCCCCCCCCAAAAGAAAGTAGCCTATGTTTTTATTATGCTAATCATTTATAATCATGTGTAAGATTCACTTTAGAATGCTAAAAGGGACTTAATGTCTCAAGTACAAACATCCTAAGATCACTTTTTTATGCTATTTATATTTTTGAAATTTTTTATTAAAGTATTATTGATATACACTCTTATGAAGGTTTCACATAAAAAAACAATGTGGTTACTACATTTACCATATTATCAAGAACCCACCCATACCCCAATGCAGTCACTATGCATCACTGTAGTGAGATGCCACAGATTCACTCTTTGCCTTCTCTGTGCCACAGTGTTTTCCCCGTGATCCCCCACACCATGTGTAATAAACATAATCCCCCTCAATCCCCTTCTCCTTCCCTTCCAACCCACCCTCCCACAACCATCCCCTTTGGTAAGTACAAGTTCCTTCTTGGAGTCTCTGAGTCTGCTACTATTTTGTTCCTTCAGTTTTGCTTCGTTGTTATACTCCACAAATGAGGGAAATCATTTGGCATTTGTCTTTCTCTGCCTAGCTTATTTCACGGAGCATAATAACCTCCAGATCCATCCATGTTGTTGCAAATGGTAGGATTTGTTTCCTCCTTATGGCTGAATAGTATTCCATTGGGTATATGTACCATTTCTTTATCCATTCATCTACTGGTGGACACTTAGGTTGCTTCCATATCTTGGTTATTGTAAAAAGTGCTGCAATAAACATAGGGGTGCATATGTCTTTTTGAATCTGAGAAGTGGTATTCTTTGGTTAAATTCAAAAGAGCGGGATTCCAGGGTCAAATGGTATTTCTACTTTTAGTTTTTTGAGGAACCTCCAAATTGCTTTTCACAATGGTTGAACTAGCTTCCAGTCCCACCAACAGTGTAGGAGGGTTCCCCTTTCTCCACATCCTCACCAGTATTTTTTTTTTCTTAGTCTTTTGGATGCTGGGCATCCTTACTGTAGTGAGGTGATATCTCACTGTGTTTTTAATTTGCATTTCCCTGATGATTAGTGAGGTGGAGAATCTTTTCATGTGTGTGTTGGCCATCTGAATTTCTTCTTTGGAGAACTGTCTCTTCATATCCTCTGCCCACTTTTTAATTGGGTTATTTACTTTTTGGGTGTTGAGGCATGTAAGTTCTTTATATATTTTGGATGTTAGCCCCTTGTTGGATATGTCATTTACAAATATATTGTCCTATACTGTAGGATGCCTTTTTGTTCTGTTGATGGTGTCCTTTGTCGTACAGAAATTTTTAGTTTAATGTAGTCCCATGAGTTCATTTTTGCTTTTGTTTACCTTCTTTGAGGAGATGCATTCAGGAAGAAGTTACTCATGCTTATATTCAGGAGATTTTTGCTTATGTTGTCTTCTAAGAGTTTTATGGTTTCATGACTTACATTCAGGTCTTTGATCCATTTCGAGTTTACTTTTGTGTATAGGGTTAAATAGTTATCCAGTTTCATTCTCTTGCATGTAGCTGTCCAGTTTTGCCAACACCAGCTGTTGAAGAGGCTGTCATTTCCCCATTGTATGTCCATGGCTCCTTTTTCATAAATTTATTGACCATATATGGTTGGGTTTATATCAGGGTACTCTAGTTTGTTCAATTGGCCTATGGGTCTGTTCTTGTGTCAGTACCAAATTATCTTGATTACTGTGGCTTTGTAGTAGAGCTGGAAGTTGGGGAGTGTAATCCCCCCAGCTTTATTCTTCCTTCTCAGGATTGCTTTGGCTATTCAGGGTCTTTTGTGGTTCCATATGAATTTTAGAATGATTTTCTCTATTTCGTTGAAGAATGCTGTTGGTATTGTGGTAGGAACTGCATTGAATCTCTAGATTGCTTTAGGCCGGATGGCCATTTTGACAATATTAATTCTTCCTATCCATGATAGGTATCTTCTTTAATTTCTCTCATGAGTATCTTGTAGTTTTCAGAGTACAGGTCTTCCATTTCCTTGGTTAGGTTTATTCCTAGGTATTTTACACTTTTGATGCAACTGTGAATGGAATTGTTTTCCTGATTTCTGTCTCTGCTAGTTCATTGTTAGTGTATAGGAATGCTACAGATTTCTGCATATTAATTTTGTATCCCACAACTTTGCTGAATTCAGATATTAGATCTAGTAATTTTGGAGTGGATTCTTTAGGGTTTTTTATATACAATATCATGTCATCTGCAAACAGTGACAGTTTAACCTCTTCCATGCCAATCTGGATGACTTTTATTTCTTTGTGTTGTCTGATTGCCATGGCTAGGACCTCCAGTAATATGTTGAATAGAAGTGGGGAGAATGGGCATCCTTGTCTTGTTCCCAATCCTAATGGAAAAGCTTTAAGCTTCTCACTCTTAAGTATAATGTTGGCTGTTGGTTTGTCATATATGGCCTTTATTATGTTGAGAGTTTTAACATGAATGGATGTTGAATTTTTTCAAATGCTTTTTCAGCATCTATGGAGATGATCATGTGGTTTTTGTCCTTTTTGTTGATGTGGTGGACAATGTTGATGGATTTTCGAATGTTGTACCATCCTTGCATCCCTGAAATAAATCCCACTTGATCATGATGGATGATCCTTTTGATGCATTTTTGAATTCGGTTTGCTAATATTTTCTTGAGTGTTTCTGCATCTAGATTCATCAGGGATATTGGGATATTAGTCTGTAATTTTCTTTTTTTGTGGTGTCTATGCCTGGTTTTGGTTTTACAGTGATGCTGGCCTCATAGAATGAGTTTGGAAGTATTCCCTCAACTTCTACTCTTTAGAAAACTTTAAGGAGATGGATATTAGGTCTTCACTAAACGTTTGATAAAATTTAGCAGTGAAGCCATTTGGGCCAGGCATTTTTGTTCTTAGGTTGGTTTTTGATGACCAGTTCAATTTTGTTGCTGGTAATTGGTCTGTTGAGATTTTCTGTTTCTTTCAGGTTCAGCCTTGGAAGGTTGTATTTTTCTAGATATATGTCCATTTCTTCTAGATTATCCGGTTGGCTAGCATATAATTTTTCATTGTATTCTCTAATAATTCTTTGTATTTCTGTGGTGTCCGTAGTGATTTTTCCTTTCTCATTTCTGATTCTGTTTATGTGAGTAGACTCTCTTTTTTTCTTGATAAGTCTGGCTAGGGGTTTATCTATTTTGTGTATTTTGTCAAAGAACCAGCTCCTGCTTTTATTGATTCTTTCTATTGCTTTAGTTTTTGAATTTAATTTACTTCTGCTCCAAACTTTATTATGTCCCTTCTTCTATTGACTTTGAGCCTCATTGGTTCTTCTTTTTCTAGTTTCGTTAATTGTGAGTTTAGACTGCTCATATGAGATTGTTCTTATTTCCTGAGGTAGGCCTGTATTGCAATATACTTTCCTCTTAGCATGGCCTTTGCTGCATCCCACAGATTTTGTGGTGTTGAATTATTGTTGTCATTTGTCTCCATATATTGCTTGATCTATTTTTATTTGGTCATTGATCCATTGGTTATTTAGGAGCATGTTGTGAAGCCTCCATGTGTTTGTGGGGTTTTTCATTTTCTTTGCATAATTAATTTCTATTTTCATATATTTGTGGTCTTAGAAACTAGTTGGTACAATTTCGATCTTTTTGAATTTACTGAGGCTCTTTTTGTGGCCTAGTTTATGATCTATTCTTGAAAATGTTCCCTGTGCACTTGAGAAAAATGTGTATCCTGCTGCTTTTGTGTGTAGAGTTCTGTATATGTCTGTTAGGTCCATCTGTTCTAATGTGTTCTTCAGTGCCTCTGTCTCTGGCTTATTTTCTGTCTACAGAGTGAGTGGAGTGTTGAAGTATCCTAGAATGAAGGTATTGCATTGTGTTTCTCCTTTTAATTCTGTTAGTATTTTTTCACATATGTAGGTGCTCCTGTGTTGCGTGTAAGGATATTTATAATTGTTATATCTTCTTGTTGGATTGACCTCTTTATCATTATGTAATGTCCTTCTTTGTCTCTTGTGGCTTTCTTTGTTTTGGAGTCTATTTTGTCTTATACAAGTACTGCAACTCATGCTTTTTTCTCCCTATTAGTTGCATGAAATATATTTTTCTATCCCTTCACTTTTAGTCTGTGTATGTGTTTAAGTGTAAAGTGAGTCTCTTGTAGGCCGCATATAGATGGTATTGCTTTTCTATCCATTCAGTGACTTTATATCTTTTGATTCTTGCATTCATTCTATTTCCATTTAGAGTGATTATCGATAGGTATGTACTTATTGCAATTGCAGGCTTTAGATTCATGGTTACTAAAGGTTTAAGTTAACTTCCTTACTATCTAAGAGTCCAACATAAATCACTTAATATGCTATTACAAACACAATCTAAAAGTTCTTTTTTTCTCCTCCTTTTCTTCCTCCTCCATTCTTTATGTATTAGGTGTCATATTCTGTACTCTTTGTCTTTCCCTTGATTGACTTTGGGGATAGTTAATTTAATTCTGCATTTGCTTAGTAATTAGCTGTTCTTCTTTCTTTACTGTGGTTATATTACCTCTGGTAACAGCTAATAAACCTTAGGAACACTTCCATCTATAGCAGTCCTTCCAAAATACACTGTAGAGGTGGTTTATGGCAAGTAAATTCTCTCAGTTTTTCCTTATCTTGAAATTGTTTAATCCCTCTTTCAAATTTAAATGATAATCTTGTGGGATAAAGTATACATGGTTGAGGCCCTTCTGCTTCATTGCATTAAATACATCATGCCACTCCCTTCTGGCCTGTAAAGTTTCTGCTGAGAAGTCTGATGATAGCCTGATGGGCTTTCCTTTGTATGTGATCTTATTTCTCTCTCTGGCTGCTTTTAATAGTCTGTCCTTATCATTGATCTTTGTCATTGTTATTACTATATGTCTTGTTGTTGTCTTGGGTCCCTTGTGTTTCGAGATCTGTGCATCTCCATGGCCTGAGAGACTATCTCCTTCCCCAGATTGGGGAAGTTTTCAGCAATTACCTCCTCAAGAACACTTTCTATCCCTTTTTCTCTCTGATCTTCTTCTGGTACCCCTATAATGCGAATATTCTGTTTGGATTGGTCACACAGTTCTCTCAATATTCTTTCATTCTTAAGAGATCCTTTTTTTCTCTCTGTGCTTCAGCTTCTTTGTATTTCTCTTCTCTAATTTCTATTTCATGTATCATCTCCTCCACCATATCTAGTCTGCTTTTAATACCCTCCACTGTGCTCTTCAATGATTGGATCTCTGACCGAAATTCATTCCTGAGTTCTTTAATATCTTTTCATACCTCCATGAGCATGTTAATGATTTTTATTTTGAGCTCCCTTTTAGGAAGAGTCATGAGCTGGATGTCATTTAAATCTTTCTCAGGAGTATTAATAATTTAATTTGAATCAGGTTCCTTTGGCATTTCATATTTTATATGGTGCCCTCTTGTGCCCAGAAGTTCTACTCTCTTGAGCTGCTCAGCCCCTGCAGCAATGTCAGGGTCGCAGGGTAGTGGTATTGGTGCCTGGGGGCAGGAAAGAGCTGTTTCCAGCTTTCTGGCTGCTATGCTGACTCCACTGCCTGAACCAGTGGGTGGAGCACACAGGTATAAACCTCTATTCTTTTCATTTGTATTTGCTGTAGACAGAGCTTCCCTTTGGCTGGCCTAATGCCAGCATAGGGTTTGCTGATTTGTGAGCCAGGTGGGGCTGGCCAGGAGAAAGGCTCAGTAGGTGCGTATCATGGAGGGGTCCTTCCAGCTGTGTAGCCAGCCAGGGAGCTGGAGAACCTGAAGATTGTGAAAGCTCCCAACCTGCTTGACAGGTGCACCAGGGCAATTTTGTCTACCTGTCCTTTCTCCTGAGCAGTAAGCTCTGTGAAGTCCTTGCCTTGTTAGCAGCCCTCTTGCTAAGAGCTTCCTTGTTAGGAAGACTCTCAGACTGCCCACCTTTCTTTTGTCCCAGAGCAGTCGGATATAGGTCCCTTCTTTCCACAAGTGACTGGAATCCCAGTCTCTCCAGGAATTCTGCTTGTCTTAGCTTTCCAGTGCCCTAAATGTGAGAGTACCATGCAAGCACCATGAAATGTAGGTTTGTGCTCCCAGAGCAGATCTCCGGAGTTAGGTATTCAGCAGTCCTAGGCCTCCACTCCCACCCCACTCCATTTCTCTTCCTCTGGCTGGTGAGCTGAGGTGGGGGAAGGGGTTGGGTCCCGCTGGGCCACAGCTTTTGTACATTACTCTGTTCCATGAGGTCTGCTGTTTTCTCCAGGGGTATGCATTCTGGCTCAGTCCTCTTTTCTTTTGCTCTTTCAGGAGTAGTTGTATTAATTATATTTTCCTATTACATGCGGTTTTAGGAGGAAGCCTCTGTCTCACCTCTCATGCTACCATATTTAATCCCACCATCCTCCTAAGACCACTTTAACAAGTCCACACCCTAAGCCCTTTATCAGTTTCCAAAAATCCTCAGCTGCCTATTAATCCCCTAGACAATGCACCACCCCCGCTCTCTTGTTCCCTTCTGGTATGAGCCAGGAGCGCTGTTCTCTCAGTGTATCTCTAAATAAAAGCCTCTCTCTGGCTTTCCTACCTTTGGTGTTTGCTAAGTTCATTCTTGGACTCCAGGAACAAGAACCCTGGCATCAGTATCATGTTGGTTTCAAGTACAAAACATAGTGATTTAATAGTTATGTACATTATCAAATGGTCACCCCAACTAGTGTAGTTGCCATGTGTCAACATCGAAAGATACTACAGAACTATTGAGTATGTTCTCTATGGTTTACTTTCACCCCCATGACCAACTTCTATTATGATTGAGATTTTCTGCCTCCTTATCCCCTTATTTCACTCACCCACTCCAACACCTTCCCCATAGTAATCACCAGTCACTTCTCAGTGTCTCTGAGTATTGCTGTTTTGTTCATTTTCTTAGTTTTGTTTTCAGATTTCACATACAAGTGAAGTCATACAGTATTTGTCTTCCTCCACCTGGATTATTTAACTTAGCATAATACCCTGTATGTATATCCATGTTTATTTTTGTTTTGCTTCCCTGGCCATGGAGAAATATTCAGAAAAAAAATTACTCATACTTATATTCAGGAGACTTTTGGCTATGTTTTCTTCCAAGAGTTTCATGGTTTTATGTCCTGTATTTAGGTCTTTAATCCATTTTGAGTTTACTTTGTGTATGGTGTTAGACAGTAATGCAGTTTCATTCTCTTGCATTAGGTGTCCACGTTTCTCAAAGCCATTTCTTGAAGTTCCCCATTGTATATTCTTGAGTCCTTTGACAAGTACCAAGTGATTTCACTCATCTGTGGAGTATAACAACAAAACAAAAACTGAAGGAACAAAACAGTAGCATGATCACAGAACCCAAGAATGAACTGGTGGTTACCAAAGGGAAAGGGATTGGGGAGGGTGGGTGGGAAAGGACAGAGAGGGGTATTAAGGGGCATTATAATTAGCACACATAATATAGGAGGGTCACAGAGAAGGCAGAATAGCATGGAGAAGACAAATAATGACTATAGCATCTTTCTATGCTGATAGTGACTGTAATGGAGGTGTTTGGGGGGGGGCTTGATAATATGGGTGAATGTAGTAACCACAATGTTGTTCATGTGAAACCTTCATAAAATTGTTTATCAATGATACTTTAATTAAACAGATAAAATGAAAATAAATTAAAATATGTTATTTGGATATTTGTGATGTTTGTTTTAACTTCTTAATTTCTGATTTTGTTTATTTGTGTCCATTTTTCCTTGATAAATCTGGCTATTGGTTTGTCTATTTTATTTATTTTCTTGAAGAACCAGCTCTTGGTTTCACTGATGCTTTCTATTTTTTTCTTGTTCTCTATTTTATTTATTTCTCCTCTGATCTTTATTATGTCTCTCCTACTTATTTTGTGTTTGTTGCTCTTCTTTTTCTAATTCTTTTACTTGTGAGTTTAGATTGTTTACTTGGGAATGTTTATGTTTCTTGCTGTAGGCCTGTAATGCTATATATTTCCCACTTAGAACCACTTTTGCTGCATACCACATATTTTATATTGCTGTGTTTCTGTTTCCATTTGTGTGCATGTATTTGATTTAATGTTTGATTTGTTCATTGATCCATTGATTATTTAGAAGAATGTTGTTTAGACATCTTGTGTTTGTGGGGTTATTTTTTTGTTTTTTTCATATAATTAATTTCTTGTTTCATACCATAGTTTTCTG
>JAVSCE010021781.1:0-45691 GCA_032199065.1 Smutsia gigantea | reverse complement strand
TTTAGATTCGTGGTTACCAAGGGTTCAAGGGTTGCTTCTTTACTATCTAACAATCTAACTTAACTTTCTTGTTAAGTTATTGTAAACACAGTCTGATGTTTCTTTCTTTCTCTCCCTTCTTATTCCTCCTCCTCCATTCTTTCTATAATAGGTGCTTTATTCTTTGCCTTTAGTTGGTATTTGGATGGTCTGCTTTCTTTGCTATGATTTTTTTTTCCCTCTGGTGATATCTTTTTAGCCTTAGGTGTGCTTCCATCTAGAGCAGTCCATTTAAGATATCCTGTAGTGGTGGTTTATGAGACGCAAATTTTCTTAACTTTCGTTTATCTGGAAATTGTTTAATCCCTCCATCATACTTAAATGATAATCGTGCTGGATACAATATTCTTGGTTCGAGGCCCTTCTGTTTCATTACGTTAAATATATCATGCCATTCTCTTCTGGCCTGTAAGGTTTCTGTTGAGAAGTCTGATAGTCTGATGGGTTTTCCTTGTAGTGCATCTTTTTTCTCAGCCGCCTTTGGCCAATTCTGTCTATCTCTTTACCTGCCATTTTAATTAGTATGTGTCTTGGTGTTGTCTTCCTTGGTCCCTTGTGCTGGGAGATCTATGAGCTTCGGTGTACTGTGAGACTACTTCCTTCCGCAGCAAGGGAAAGTTTTTAGCAATTATTTCTTCAAAGACACTTTCTATCCCTTTTTCTCTCTCTTCTTCCTCTGGCACTCCTATAATGCGAATATTGTTCCGTTTGGATTGGTCACACAGTTCTCTTAATATTCTTTCATTCCTAGAAATCCTTTTATCTCTCTCTGCCTCAGCTGCTCTGTACCCCTGTTCTCTGTTTTCTATTCCATTAACAGTCTCTTGCATCTCATCCATTCTGCTGTTAAGCCCGTCGATCGCTTGTCTGATTTCTGTATTGTCTTTCCTCAGTTCCCTCACTTCCTCCCTCAGCTCTTGCACATTTCTCTGTAGGTCCATCAGCATGGTTATGACTTTTATTCTAAATTCTTTTTCAGGGAGGCTGTGCATTTCCATCCCTTCAGACTCCCTCTCTGGGGTTGTCTGGTTGATTTTGGTCTGAACCATATTCCTCTGTCTTTTCATGGCTGTATAATTTGGTCACTGATAGTTGCCACGTATGTCAGCTGGGCTCTTTAAGACTTTAAAAAAGAGAAAAAAAAGAGAAAAAAAAAAGAAAAAAAAAAAAAAGAAAAAAGAAAGAAAAGAAAAAAAACAAAACAAAACAAAAAAAACAAAAAAAATGCCCACCGGACGTAGATTCTGTGGGAATGCTCTAGGTGGCGCTATTGCCCCACTATTCCACAGCTGTGACTGTGCCGCTCCGCAGGGCCCTTTATCGCTCTGGCAGGGGTGGGAACGAATAGGAGGCTGTTGATCTCAGTGAGAAGTGTTAAGTATGGCTACGCTTCCTCAGTCGCCAGCTAAGGCGTCTGAAACTCCCCAGGACTCCCAGCCTGCTGTGCTGAGTGTGCTGGGGCGATCCGGCTCCTCCGCTGGGCTCCTGTCTCTTTAAGACCGCTGAGGAAAGCGCGCACTTTTTTTTTCCTTCCCGGAGCCGGCTGCAAGCCCCCTGGCGCGTTCCCCGCTCAGATCCTGCCCCTCTGTCTCTCCAATCTCCGCTGCACTGCGCAATGTGGGTCAGCGCTCCCCGCGCAGATCACCGGGGCTGGCTACTACTTCGCGGGGTGTGCTTCCACTCCCTCCCGGCTCTGAATCCTCTCCTCCCGCCGGTGCGCTGGGGTGGGGGAGGGCTCGGGACCCGCCGGGTCGCAGCTCCGTATCTTACCCACCTCTTGGGGAGCCGAGTCCTCTCGGGTGTAGCTGCACGCTGTGCACTTTCCTGTGTATTCTCGTCTCTCTTTTAGGAATAGATGTATTTTCTGTGTTTTCGTAGATAAATTTAGTGTTGGGAGGAGATTTCTGCCGCCCTGCTCACACCGCCATCTTCCCGGAAGTCTGGAGCTCTATTTTGAATTGAACATTTTTAGCTCAGGAGGAGAGGAGGAAGGAAAAAGAGGTCAAAGTTTATTGGAAATAAACCAAGACTATGGAGGAACATATTCTGTATTTTTCTTTTCTGGATTATTCTCTCTGTTCATACTTCTTTGAATCATTTATGGACTGTATTTGATAGTACCCTGGCTACCTGGGGTAAAAGTCACAGACAAGACTCTCCCGTGGCAGCCAGCTCACTGTGGGACTTTCCAACAGTTTTCCCAGAATGCATTCAGAGTAGTGATGATGAAACATGTTCTTTGCAAAATAGCTCCACGTTCAGAGGCAGAACAGTTCCAATGTTCATGATTCTATTTTAGGCTTATACTAAAGTTATCTGCCCACCACAGTTCCAAGTCTTTAAACCTTGTCTAATTTTTTTCAGACTTAGTTTGATCACCATACTAATTTCCTAAGATAAAGAGATTATACTGCCTTCCAGGGTTAGAGCTAAATACTAGATACAATATTGTGTTAAACCATACATTTTCAAACACGATAGTCTCCCTTTAATTGGTAAATGTCTATGAGGCTATCACTGGTTTTCCTACAAAATGTCAAGTGAAAAATAGTTGATAACATGCTCATGATTTGGAAGGCATCAAAAAGTGCTTCCGAAATGTTTTACATTTTGCTCCTGTGCATTAACTGGTTTTAACTTTTCTTAGTGGGCTTTGGTTCTGCACCATAGGCTGGCCAAACCAAATTCCAAAAGTTTGACAAATAATGTGTGATGGGTATCAGAAAAAATAAAAGATAATATGAAAAGCAGACAGTTCTTAACTTTCACAAGTTAATGTCTCAAAAAAAAAAGATGTCTCATACTTTCATTCATTACACAGGAACATTCCCCTTGGAAGCACACACCTATTGATGGGTGAAGAAATATTTTGAATTCTCCAGTGATGGTATTTGTTCACCTGTCAACAGTTCATGTTTAGAAACATTTTTGTCTCTGTAGCTGAGTTTTATTTCTTTCAATCTCATTCTGTCCTTATTACTTTATTAAATGAATGAAAGTGAGTAAGTGAAAAGAGTATTATGAATTGCAAACTTTGTAAGTCCAATATGATTATCATAATCATTACCATCAAATATAATTGGGTAGGTATACTAAGTCAGGTCAACTGTTAAAGAAAAGGACAGAATTAAAGAATAACATAACTTAATGGAAGTAGATCTCCAAAGATCATTCTAATAGGAGAGATTTCTAAACCAAATCTGTGAAACAGGAATAAGATACCCCCAGCAAAGGTCTGTTAGGATTGTTGTAAGAATATTAAATCATGATGCAGTTGATGTGTTTGTACCTGGCAGTCACTGTGTATTCAGTAACTAACAGCATCTTCTCCTGGTGAAAATAAAAGAAATCTGGTTAAAAGAGGACAAGTTCAGAAAATGTGTTGATGGCTCTGCCTTGGTTGTTTCTTATCCATCTCAAATTCTATTTCTTCTAAAAAATGCCTTTTCTTGTTGTTAAACTAAAATAAATAAAATATTCCATTTCAGACTTTGTAAAATGCACTCTTCACACCCCGTTTGCCTTCCTGTACCTTTTCCATCTTATCTGTCCGTTCACTGCTGGTCTCTTCTGCACATTTTTGTCACAGAGAATTGCCAGGTGTAGGTCAGCAGATGTCACGGGGATAACAAAGAAAAGGAAAAGCTTTCTAGCATTGTAAGCACAAAAACTAATCACACTTCTTTCTCTGTAAAGAGGCCAAGTCAGTCAGCCCTGCACTTGAACTTGCTCTCCTCAAATAAATAGTTGAGATGGGAATGTTGATTAATGTATTTAAACAGAAATATATTATTGTCACTTTCCACAAAGGACTATTCTCTCCATTTCCATACAATTAAACCCACAAATGCACATGCACACACACACAACTCGCAGATCACGTAAGTGTTGCATAATCTCCTAAAAACGGCATGTTCCACACAAATGGAGCAGCAGCTTTCATTTGCATGCTAATCCTCAGATTAACGTTGCCACAATCCATTCCCTATCCCAACTCACATCCTTAGAAAAGTGTGAGTGACAAAGGAAAAAATATTTTAGCTTAAGACTTTACCCAAGTTTTGTATAGTTTTATATGAGCATGGACATTGCTGTTAGATTAGGGAGTTCAGATAACAAATCATGGTAATTCTTAGTAACCATGGAGTTTAAAATAACAGCAGCCACTACATCAACAACAAAGTCTCCTATAAAATGATATAAAGATTACAAAATCTGGGGCATGAGCCATCAAGACTAAATGGGTTGCAAATATATTATTATGTTTGTGTAGCTGAAAAGGCCCTGGGCTAGGAGACGACACTCGGATTCTAGTTCTTGATTTACTATCGACTGTTCATCTTAAATAGGTCAATTAACTTTCCTGGGCCTCAGTATTCATCCCGGCTTCAGGATCCTTTTGCAGGTTGAAATAGTGTAAGTGAAAGCACTGTATAAACTTAACTTGTATACTAGTAGAAATAGTGAGTAATAGCAATGAATGTTCACTGAGCACTTTGTATGTGTGTCAGATACAGTTTTAGTAGTGTGTGTGTGTTTCTTGCTTAGTTTCATAATCACACTCTGAAGGAGGAATTATTAGGCCTATACCACAGATGAAAAAACTAAGGCTTATAAAGGCAAGCAGCGGGACAAGTTCACAGCAATAGTAGGTGCTAGAAAGAGGCCTCAAACCCAGGCCTTTGGGCAGCAGGAGTCCAGGGCCTCGTGTCCCGGTCTTCAAGGTTAGGACCTGAAAGACCTTCCACATTGGAGAGCCCACCCTCGCTTGTTTTACAGAAGGTGACACTTGGGCAAAGTGAATGTAAAGTTCACACCATAAAATACTAGACACCTAAAAGACATTTCTCCTACTGCCAACATAATGTTTTCTTCTCTGAGAACCAGGAGAATAATATGTAGGACTGGTTAACCTGAGTGGGGCACCAGACCCAGACAGGAAGATCAGAAGCCTCAAAATGGGAATGTTACAAAGACAGGTGGTGGGACTGATGGAGAAAAGATCATGAAGGATATAGATGTTTCAGAAGAGGATACAGACTCTAGAGAGGTGATGATTTTATTTCCTGGATGGCTTTTTCCCTGTGCTATTCTAGAAGGAACAGCCAAAAGCTGGGAAATTCATTGTGAGCTTTAGAGTCAGGCCTGACCCCAATTCCCTGGTTTATGTGGCTCATGAAGTAAGATACTACCAACTGGAGAATTTCCACTCCATGCTTAGATTAATAAAGGGACCTTTTTTCCTTTCTTTCTGGATATACTGTTTTGAGTTCTTTTCAAACTTATCTGCTGCCACAGCCACAGATACAATGAGAAGTAAAAAGAAAATTAATGAGATGATGCTTTTAAGATTTTCCTGACAAGTTTGGAAAGCACATCTAACCATAGATGCTCCTCTGGGACAAACTGTTGAACCCTGGAGAGTGTGAGAGGTTGAAACCTTGTATCTGTGAGCAACAGTGATAGATACAATATCTAATCGCTTATTATAATAAAAACCCAATTTTGTTCCAAATATCACAATCCAGGGAAGGATAAATAATTTGCATTGGGTCATTTATTCATACAATTTTTAAAATAATGCCCTTCTCAGTACGATCCCAGGCATACGTACAAAAACAAAACAAAACAAAACAAAACACACAACTATTGTGTAATAGTCAATACTGTTACAATTTTATGGCTTAAAATAGATCATGGAAATAGCTTATTAAAATACTACCATATAAAAAGTTCCCTTCTCTTGTATTCTAATTTTTAAAAGCTATTTAGCATTGAATCCTGCAACCAGAAGCTGTGTTTAAGTCAAACTGACCCAGGGCTATAATCTAACTTCTCTTGACAGAGAAAAATAAGAGCATGGTAATCACTGGGACTAGTTCACCAAGAATAGCAGAGCTGCATTTATTACCATCCTAATGGTTAGTTATTCTGTGAGCAGTTTTGCTTATTTCTTTGCAGGCTTGACTCCCTGGGGAAAGAGTTCAACTTGATCACATCTGTAGCTCTCTGAAAGTGAACAAAAGTCCTATGTAATACAGAGGCATAATACTAATGAGAGCAACTATCCTTTATTAAGCATCTACTATGGGTCTGTAATTACATAAATTTTCTCATTTAATTCGTGTCACTTCACTTAGGAGAGCATTGTTATTCTCATTATACAGATGGGGAAACTAAGACCTCTACATCTATAACTTGCTTAATGGTGGTATCTATTATATAACTATTACAGTAATTATGTCCAGAGTCATTATGAATAAAATGAAACGGCTTGATCCTGGGACTGTGTTGTAGCTTGAAAGCTAGAAGCTCACCACTTCACACAATGGAACGTTCTCGATTGACACATTAACACCCATCTGTGATTTTGCAGGTGAATAACAGTTCCTGGTAAAGCAGGCAGGAATCCTTCCTGACATTTAACCTTTCAAATATATACTTTGATATGTTTCCTGGGAATAGTAAACCTCAAAAGCAGAAGGTCCATCCATGCTGTAAATAACCGACTGCCCTCAAATAGGAACCTCTGCATTCATAAAGGATCATTGCTCACGGGGTGTAAAAGGAAAATCTCCTAATTGAACATGTTCTTCAATCGGAACTGAACAAATGATCAGACATACAGTGATAGGAACTTACTTACTTTCCAAAGAAAGCTAGACAGACAGGTTACCACTGAATAACAGAATCTGTGCCTACCATATAATAAGGCTGTTTAGAGTTTTTCTGCCTGAAACCTCCACACCTATCCCTGGAGGTCTGCAAAGGGATGGGATGGGATATTTTCTGCCTTTGAGAAAACTAAAAGAAAAATTAACCCAATTTGAACATAAGAATGGAAGCAAAATGATTCCCAATGAACCACATGCCATTTTAAAATAATGTCTTTGACCAGTTTGACATGAAATATACAACGTGTCACATGCACTTCTTTCCTAATGACAAGGGCAACCCCATCGGCCACATCCCTGGATCCATTTCTTTCTTTTCCTTCCTAGCTTTTACCTCCTTTGTGTCAAACCTCTCACACACTTCTGGTCTCTCTAAGGTCATTGGGTGCTTATTGCTGGTTTTTAACCCTTTAAATAAAGCCTTATGAAGGGAAAACATGCTTCTTAAAAACCAAGATCATTGATATTCATGTATACACATACACACATACAAAGCAAATGAAGAAGAGTTTAATCAAAGTGATGCTGTTTGCTGCTAAGAATTAGATTGACTGATAAGAGACTAATTTGTAATCTTATCTATTTCTTTTATAGATTTTTTAAAAATGCATTCTTTTCTAAATCTTACAAATAAGCAACTATGCTCTTTTGGGCAAAGCATAATTTATACAAATCCATTCAAATGGAAAAATTATAAAAATGTTTCAATACTGCTTTTAGAATACACTTAAAACTGAGCTTAAGAATGTTCTATTTGGAATCTTCAACTTGAATGTATGTTCTAATGGCTCAATTTCTGAAAAAGGAATGCAATATTTGAATGTTAGCCAATAGTTGAGAGATTATTCATAAATACAGCAAATCCCAGATGTGCCAGACATTATACTCATTCCCAACAAACTGTTTCAGAGTTTAGCAATGTATTTGGAGGAAGGAGGTCCTGTCTGATAGAGGCTCTCCAAATTGTAAAATTCCATCCTATTTTCATTTTCATCAAAATGAAATTTACCGTGGTACAGCAGAGACCTCAGGCACTATTCAGCTGTTCCGTGGGACAGATGTTTTGGAATTCACATAATAACAGACAGACTTCCTTTATGAAAGGCTTCTGGAATGAGGGCTTTGGTCAAACTGGTCATGCCTCTATTAAAACCTTTCACTCCTCAGGACAATATTTGCATTTTTACACTTATCTCATCTGGCAATCTCATCTCCATAAAAAGTCAAGTTTCCTTGAACTTACTTGAAATATCCCGATTTTCAAATCCCATTCCAAACATTTAGAACATTGAATCATCACGATTGAATTTAAGGTTTAACTTTTTTTTTTTAGCTATCTCAAATAATAGGTAAATGGAGAAATAACATCAATCAAAATCCATTATAGAACAAAGACCTTTGAGTAACTAGCACCCCAGCCTCTAAAATAAACAAGAGACACAATGGGTGACCTTTCCTAGGTTAAACTCTAGATGGTCCCCGGCCACCTGTCTATTGTGCGCCCTTAAGAAAGTAAAATGAGTCTTTCCCTCTGTGTCCAGGACTGATGCCACACTCACCAGCCACACAGACCCATGAGCCAATCCCTCCCAGATTTCTTGGCCTGGATTGTTGATGAGATTGTGGAGAGTTTGGGTATTTTTTGTAATCATCTGATATTGCTAATGTTTACTTTGCCTGACCCATCCAGTCCCTGGGTGTGAGGTATTTTCAGAGGCACACTGACTCATTCAAGCACGGAAGTACCATTTAGGACCTCGCAGCAGTAATCTCCTAGAGGCCACCTGGGTCTGTGTGGAGCCAAGTAAACATCCCCAGTTCCCATCTTTGATTTCACTGAACGTGGGGAGGGGCAACACATGGCCTTTACAATAAAAGGGTTTGTATTCAGTCTTGTTTGTGAGTTGGAACTCAAAATTTCCCAAAGGTTTCCTTTCCCTGACTTTAACTCCCACTACCCTGGCACACTCAATAGATTATTTCTTGATACGACATAATTCCAAGGAGTGCAAGTGTGGGGCTGTGCCCCTGGAGTTGGAATACATTTATAGAAGGAACTAGATTTGCCAAAGGAAATTTGCTACTTTTAACTCTTCTCTGGTCATACAGATAACATCATTAAAACCTACTTGTGTGGGACAGGTAACCTTGAAGGGTTGCCATTTATCAGTCCAGAGAATGGACTACAGGTTTGCCTGCTGGCCTCTAGAGTTTTCTCTAACACATTTCTACAAATATGCGTATTGTCATATTTGCATAATATCTGAGTTGCAGGAATTCAGTTGCAAAGAAGACATGGTCCTTATTTCTTAAAGAGGTTTCAGTTTAGTTGGAGACAATTTAACTCCAGGTAACAGATAATATCAGGATGCAAATGGAGTTAAAAGATTTCATCTCACAATATCTTAGGGGATTTCAGGAAGAGATTTTCAGAGGAATACTTCCTGACTAGAAAAATGTTGCTTAAGATACCTTTTACTGTATACAACCTGACTACAAGAAAAAGGAATATTTACATCATTCATGCTAATTACTCAGATACTTGCTTCTGGGCTTTTATGGAATTCCCTGTTAGGTACACTGTCCTAGGCAGCAGATTTCCTATCAGAACCAAATTTAACCTTCACAAGAAAAGGGAAATCTTTAAACTGTAAAAATTAATCTTGACTTTCTAATGTATATGCATAAAGCATAGAGTAATAAATAATATGGCAATAACTAAAGATGGGAGTTCAGGGTTCTAATCTGTATCACAAACATGACCTTAGGCACGTCACCAGACCTCCTTGTTACCAGTTTTCAAGCGGAAATTACAGGGATATTAAGTCAGAAAAGCCTAAATTTGAATCTCACTTCTCCCCTGTTATTATCTGGGCAAACTTAAGATCAAAATACCTGTTTGCTTTCAAATTTTTACCATGAGCTAGCAGGAACCATCTGAAAGAGTTGTTTTGTGAATGAAATGAGATAACCTATGAGGTTCCTTGCACCATTTGCACTCTAAATAAATGTTAATTTCCCCTTGAAAATATCTAGATGAAAATATTTTGAGTAATTTATAGGATCTATTCAAATGTAAATGATTAGTTATTATTTACAGCTTATGCTTAATAACTAAAAATTACTAATAGCAAAGAAGAGTATTCTTATACAAAAAGTATTAATAATTTTATGGTTGGGAATACAGTTTCAATATCTATCACCTTGCTCAGTGACCCATTTGTTTTTAAATGAGATGTTCTACCTTAATGAGAAGAGCCATGAGTAATTCCATATTAGTCTACACTTCAGAAAATGTCATAATTCCACACTTTGCAGTTCTTGACAAGAAACCAGCCTCAGACTACATAAATACCAATGTTATGTGACTACATTTGCAGCAAGATTTTAAATTTTACTTGAATAAATGATTATCTTAAACATGAACATTTGAACATAGTTCTAATCATTAATGGCTGTATGTCCTGCTATGGACCATGGTTGGCATTTGTTTCTAGGGATGACTTTCATGAGATTTTCACTCTTATTTTTAGTCCAAATACATACACACATATATAGATATAGATACAGATATATGGAATTACTTTATGGTAAAATATGAAGACAGAGTGGTTCTTCTACCCTGTTGCTGATTGCTGATGTTCACACTGAATTACTTTGGAAGGATTATAGAATGGTGATCATATTAATTTATATATATATATATATTCTATTTCCTATTCAAATATATAGAACACTGGTTATAGCCAAGAATGGCAATGAGTTTGCAGCTTCCAGGAAACCCTCAAGATTCCAAAATTTTTATATAATTTTGATTCATCCTGGGCCTAATTGTTTCTGCCCTTAGGTGTTCTAACTCCATTCTTTTCATCTTCAGCCAAAAGCTCTAAAAAGCTTTCTCTTGTTAAAAGCAAGAGGAAACTACATGGTGCTAAAGACTTAGTAGTATTTAATAAAGCTTTCCCTACTAGATGAATTGAAATAAAACTCTCAAAGAAGGAAAAACCTTCACAATGAATACTGGCAGCCTTCCAAAGCAGTTTGTGACAGCAACTGAAGCATAATGAATTCTCTAATTGAGGGTATCCCCAATTATCAACTCTTCAATATATGGGACAGTAGCCTATGTGTGTCATGTGCCTGCAGTCCATTTTATTAAAAATGCAATTGTTGGTGAGGCTGTTGGATGTGGCTGTGTGATTAGGCAGAATGGAATTACACTTGAGTCTCTGCTGAGTACCTGTGAGCAAGTCTCTCTGCTAAGTGCTAGGAGAGACACAAAGATGAATCAGCCAAGAGCTGACACTCAAGGAAAGCTAGACCTTACCACAATTAACTGTTGTACCAGGTACAAAGTGGCACTCACTAAATTTTCTTTTAATGAATGTATTATTGCCAATGTTCTGGTAGAAATATAAACAACACACTAAGGGGCACATAGAAAAAATGAGATGTGTGTACTAGAAGATCTGAGAGGAAGTGGCATTTTGGACTGAGCCTTGGAGAACTAGTAAAATTTTAACAGGGAAGATGGAGTGGAGAGAAGATGTGCAAAGGCAGGAAGCTGAGAGGATCTGTGTCCACATGTGTTCTTTCAATGGTAGCCTAGCACAGCTATGTGCTAGGTAGGAAAAAATCTAACCTCATCTCTGATTGTTACAACTAAAGATGATTTCTCTGCTGACTTAATCAAGCCTCTTCAGTTTCCTTGTGTATAACCTAAGGGTCATAGCCTCCATCCTGAAAAGGTGTCTGAGCATTAACTGAGATGGTAGGATGATGACAGTTCTGCACCTACAAAGGCCTCAATAAGCTGTAATAAGCCATCCCAGCAAGGGCAGCTGTAGATTGTTTGAAACATTATCTGCTTCCAAAGAATAATTGTGGGAATGCCTGAACATAATCAAAGCAACTATTTTTTCTTTGAATTCAGCTTAGCTGTACTCTGATACTCTCATAGTATCCTTTCTTTTTTTTTTTTAAGACCTTCTAGATTTCCTCTCAAGTTAAGGGGAAGCATAATGTTTAGTTTCATGCTTTCAGAGTCTTACATGAATGTTGTAACTCAGATCAACAGACACACATCTTAAAGATTAAAACATATCTTCATGATGTGTGTAACAAAAAGGTGGCTTCATCTGTTATTAACCCTTTTTGGAATATTCATCTCCAGTGTTATATTTCAGAGAACTTACAGTGAAAGGCTTTCAGTTACAAGTATTTATGGTATATGTTATAGAACTGCATAATATTTTAAAAATGTATTTATAGATAAACTCATAAAATATCTAGACTCCAGGCTTGGCTAGAATGTTAAAGTAGAGAAATACATAATCTCCAAATGGCAGAAATTGGATTGCCAAGGCATTCTTTGATTCATTGTTTACAACAAAATGGCACTTTCATTATTAAATGCTTACAAACATAATAAGCCATATATCAATTGCTTCATATGCATTAAAGTATATAAGCCAAATGGATTGTTTTGAAAACTATTACATTTATTTGTCAATCAAAAGAGTATTTAGATTTCAGCTTATAAATTGGAAAATATAAATCAAATATAGTAACTAAGAAAGAGTGGGAAATTTAAATTTTAAAAACTTTGACAGATGACCATAATAAAAAAAAGACCTTCTTTATTAAAAACATTCTTGTGAAATTTCAACAAAGTGAAAATTCACTTAGGCATTCTCAAAGTATGGAACATGACAAGGGAGGTGCATATTCTTTTGCCCTTTGGAATAATGTGCTGTCATTTGGGAATGACTTAACAGACTCATTTACACAGCAGCAGAAAAAGAAAGGCAATAGCTAAGTGTCTTGAATTATAACTGTCCCCATAAATCAAAACAGTAAGGATTTACTGTGGGTAAGGAATTTTGACTAAGTGTGGTGATTTTCTCCATTTTCCTTAATCTTTGACTCTGCCAGACTGGAGATGTCACTGGCCCTGGAGGCTTTGACAAAGGACAGATTACGAAACAAGATACCGGGTGAGTCATGAGGAATGAAGGGAAAAGTTTATCGTGCTTTTTCTGATACATCCTTTTACAACGAAAACAGAGGTGGGAAATTATAAAGTTGAAGAGCCTTAGTTGAAAAAGCAAGGCACGTATGTTAAGATTTAGTTTCCAAAACAAGACTGCTTTGTATCACAGCAGAGCCCACTGACACACACACACACACACACACACACACACACACACACACACACACACACACACACACACACACAGATATTTCTATGGGTTAATATGAGAGCAAACCCTGCCGTGCTTAGTAGCATAATTGTTCCTTTTTCAGAATTACTTTATGATAAAAGGTGCTGACAGAGTGGTTCTTCCCCTGCTGCTGAATTACTTGGAAGGATTACAGAAGGATGATAATGTTAATTAAAATTTCAACAACTATCATCCATATAGTATTTTTTAAAAGTGTTTGCTTCTATTTTATCTTGTTTAGTCCCAGAAACCCTGTGGGGCTAGTCTGAGTGGGCGGTGGTGTCATTCCTAACATACAGGTCAGGAACCAAAATTTGGAGAGATTAAATAACTCATCCAAGCTCATATGCTATACTGATAGCACTGGAACTCAAGCTTGTCCCTCGATCTATGCTCTTCTAAGCCTCCAAAGAGCTTCTGCATATAAAGTACCTCCTCTCATACATACAACTTTTGAAGGTTTGTGAAAAATATTTGGAATAAATGGATTCTACTTGTCATTTCCTTTTCTTTTTCAGCAGCGAAGTCACTTTCCCCTTTCATAACGCTTATCAAGCTGACCGGGTATCCCAAGAATTGTTTTCCAGGATTGCTGTCAAGTGGAAATGTTACGGAGAGATAGTTTAATAAAACAAAATTAAGTTTATGTCTTCTGTCTGTTATCATTCAAACATCAAATAATAGGAATGGTATGAACCCTTATGTCGAAATAATAAGAGCAGATGCTTTAAATCTGTTTTGCCCAGTACAGGAACCCCAACCATATGTGGCTATTAAAATTTAAACTAATTTAAATAAAATAAATGACAGAAAAATAGCAGTTCCTTAGTCACACTAGCCACATTTCAAAGGTTCTATAGCCACAAGGGGCTGGTGGGTATTTTATTGGACACTGTGGATATAGAACATTTCTGTCATTGCAAAAAGTTCTACTGGACAGCGGTGGTCTAAATTCTAGCTGTTGTTATCAGTGTCAGCCTGTTTCCTTCTCAAGCACCTCTAACTCTATGAAGCTGTCCTTGAGGGTGAGTGGTATCAGGGGTGTGTGTGTGTGTGTGTGTGTGTGTTTGTGTGTATGTGTGTGTATGTAAAATAAACCAGGATTTCATTCTCCCAAACAAGGCTAGGAAAACAGTGAGTCACAGATAAACATGGGCTATTTATGTGGTTTCTCTAGATATGGGAAGACACCCAAATCTTCATGTTAAATTAGTATCAGTCAACCCTTACTACCATGTCAGTGATACGCTGCTATATTAACAGCTCCGTGTGATAGAAAGGGGGATGAACAGAGCATCTCCAGTTTCTGAGGTGTGTGGATAGGGAGATCAAACCAGAGCGATTATTAGCCTTTGGAGATGGAGTAGTTGGAGTAAAAACCAGGAGAAGTGATCTTTCCTCCAATGAGAGAGCTCTGGGCAAAAAATCCATCAGGATCTAAAAACACCCAGGAATTATGTTCTATCCACTCCACCTGGGGATTTTATTTAAGGAACCAGATGGTTGCCTTGGCTGAGAGAGTGAAAATAGGGAAAAAAGATGGAAAACTCAATAGAAAGGACTGAATATTGTTCTTACTGAACTATGTGCAGATGGCCTGATTTGTATTCCTGAACTTGGAAAGTAGGTTAATCTGAAGAGGCAGTGGTTTGGGAAACAGGAAAGCATTCAGGCTAGAAACCTCCATCTGCCACTTGCTACCTTTCTAGCTTTGGTCTCATTTAAACTCTATGAGCCTTAGTTTCCAATCTTCTTCCTTCTACTGAGGGCTAACCATATAAAAGGCATGGTGCTTAGGGAGGGTGACAAAGATGATTAAATACAAAGAACTCACACAAATGGGTAATTATTAAATTATTTCATCAGTGCAATGCCAGACATATGCCCAGAGAAAGTATAGGCCTGGGGAGGTTTCCAAAGTCTTGAAAGACTGTGGGGGAGAAGTGGTATTTGGGCTCAATCATTAAGGATGAAGAGCAGTTGAGGAAGGAATCAGTATTTCATGAAGAGAAGGGAGCATGAATAAAAGAATGGAGAGAAACATATATGAAAACATTTCTGTTTTAAAAACCAGATCTTTTTCCAGTTTGAAAGGAGAGAGGCATTCATGAAATAGGAAAATACTCTATGCCTGAACAGGTAAAGAGTTAAAAGGAGTAGAGAAAAATTATCACTTCAAAGGGAAAAGAAAAAAAGGAGTGGCTGGAGATCCCAAATAAACCCTTTCCTACCAAGAAAAAACTTTTCTGTCTTTATATTCTGCCTCTAACTCTGTGGTTTATTTGCATCTACACAGGAAAGTTAGCAGCTGTGTTCATAGAAACTCCCTCTCATTTTTGGTCAGACGAGTCGTACCAGCAAATCTCTGATAACAGACACACTAGGCAGGCAACTCCCTGGGATCTCAGCTGCAGCCAGCACAACCCCACAGACGGCCTTCTCCCTGGCTGGCCTGATGGATCACTTTTTGCCCACACGAGGAATCCCTCTCCCTTTGCTCTTAAAATGAAGGCTAGACAATATATGGCCCCTCTCTGGTATGGCCTGTTTGGATTACTGAGAGACAAGTTGCCTTTGGATTCCCTTAGATTTAGATTAATCAGAACCCACAGACCAAATATTCACCTCTTTCTGATTTCAGATGTCTCACGAGGCTCCAGTTTTTCGTATCTAGACATGTATTATTTGTGACCACAGGGTCCCTGGGTGATGTTCAGAAAACAGCCCCTCACTCTCTGTCCACATGAGTCATGTATCCATTCCAAGGGCCAGGTGAAGTGCCCTCATGGACAGCTGCCCCACCCTGTGATCTTGATTTAGTTCTTTTTTTATTAACAAACAGCAAAAACACCCTGAAAAACACGATTCATTTCTTACACTACTTGCTACTGGCTATTTTTGACACGTGAATAATGAAACTTAAGTTTCCCTGCGACTGTTAACAAACTTGTGGATAAAAACAAGATATTCATATTCTCCCTGGGATGTTGGTGGAGAGGGTTTGTGGGAAGAGGAAATCTATATTCTTCATCACAACTCTCTTCTCCCTGCTACCACTACCACCCCGAAGCAGTAACATTCCCATTTTGGGAGAGAATGTGGGTGTATGGCAAATGTCAACTAAATCTGGTCTACAGGCCAAATTCAGCCCATCACCTATTTGTGTAAATAAAGTTTTACTGCAAAACAGCCATATTCATTTGTTTACATATCATCTATGGCTTCTATCCTGCAGGGAAAATTGCAACATGGTCCACAAAGCCTAAAATATCTACTCACTGGTCCTTTCCAGAAAAATTTGACTTGATCCAAGGTAAAGCAGAGCTATACATAGGAAACTGTTTGCTCAATAGTATCATGTATTAGTTCATTTGACAAACACTTGTGGAGTACTTCCAGGGTACTAGGCTCTGAGGATACAACAGAGCACCAAACCAATATAGTCCTTCACTTCAAAAGCTTACAATTTTCTCAGCTTTATTGTAACGGTTCTGCTTTTTTTTTCTTCAATATTTGGTAGAGGGCACAAACAAGTATCTATATAATATAGTATTACATTACGTAGACTAGTGTTTCAGCTAGGGTTACCAAATAAAATATAGGATTTGCTGAATAAATTCAGTAAATATGTACTAAATTGAAAGAGCAACTCTGAATGAAGTCAAATGCTGCAAAATTATTATCTCCCTGAGTAATGCATCAAGAGAGGGTCAAAGAGAAGTGTTCAATGGATTTAGTGTTTTGATGCCATTACCAAGACAAAATTATGTTGTGATGGACAGAGGAGGTGGACTTGAAGCATTAGGACAAAGAAGTCTCTTGTGTGAGATATGAGTCATGTTATTTAAAAATGATATTAACAAACATTCCACTTTTTAGAATAATAATAATAATACAAGGAGATACAAAAAAGAAGAAAGAAGAAGAAAGAAGAGGAAGAGAGGAAGAAGAAGAAGAATGGAAGAAGAAGAAGAAAGGAAGGAGAAGGAGAAGGAGGAGGAGGAGGCGGAGGCAGAGGCAGAGGTGGAGGTGGAGGTGGAGGCAAAGGAGAAGGAGAAGGAGAAGAAGAAGAAGCTGCTCTTTTTCGGTAAAAGGAAGAAAAGAAGAATCTGTACCTGGTACACAGAGGAAAAAACCAAGTTGAATAATTCATGAGTGCTGAGAAATGTGAGGAGGGCTCATGTGCACAAGCATATATCCCATAGTAAAAACACCTGGCTTAACAAATCTGGGTTCTTAGTCTTGTGATAAAAGGAAAGGGAATTTCGTACATATTTGCTGAATTTGTTCAGCAAATCCTGTATTTTATTTGGTAACCCTAGCTGAAACACTATCCTATATAATACTGTATTCTACAGATACTTTTTTTGTGCCCTCTAACAGATATTGAAGTAAAAAAAAAAAAGAGAGAGAGAATCTAGTGGTGGCTGAACTGATCCCAGCTGTGCAAGGCCTAGACCCAGAGTGTGCACGTGGGCAGAATGGAAACCCTCCTAGCAGCATAATGGTGAGTCCTGCACAGCCAGACCCTAGAGAGGCATGCAAGAGGAGCCGTGGTGTTTGCTATCCGAAATAGATGAAAGCAATGATCCTTCTCATCAAATTAGTATTTGTGTTGATGGCAGTAGCAGCTATAATTCACACACAGAGATAATACATAAAACCAAGCACAGAGAAAGAGTTTATAGTGGGTGTTTAAAAAAAAAACCAAACCTGGACTATATTAGCTAAATCTTAAGCAACCTCTAATCTAAAACATAAATGAGAAGTGGCTTGTTTTCAAGTCACCCCTGAAGGGCCTTCATCAGGTCTTCAGTTTGTCACAGTAGCAGACTGCAGATTTCTCCTCCCAAGCATTTCCCAGGAATGGTTTTCTGATTTGTCACACATGGTCCCATTAATTGGTCCAATGCCCTGGCAGAACCAGAGATTCTAAACTTGTCCGGAAAATGGTTTCATAATTCATCATGCATCCATCCCACTCTGCTCGGAGCCAAGAGCAGTGGTCTGATCCAAGTACACGCTCTTGGACATTCACGGTTGACTAAAGGGACTGGATTTCTGATAAACTAATGTAGGACAAAGGGGAAGAGCCTGCTAGCACAGGTCCTGCGGCTGAGATTGGAGGTAAGAGAGAGGGAGTTGTGGGGCTCCCCTTGATGGGTGTCCCAAGAGACAAATCAGTGGCTGCACCAGCTGAGGAATGTTACTCCCTGCTGCCAAGGAGGGCTGTGCTGGAACAGTGGTGAGGGGCTTAGAAGGATCCGAGAAGGGAGGACAGGAAAAGGGAAAAGGAGGGCCTGGGGAGAGAGCAAACGTTCCAGGACAGATCATCTTGGAAAACATGGTGTCTGCCAGCCAGCCCAGGAAGTTCATGTCGAGGGCCATCCGCCATCTAGGGCATCCATTAACCTTGGCTTTGACAAGGCTGGGGGAGGGGGAAGCGAGGTGATGGAAATGATGCATGGTCATGTTCGTTGAAAGTGCCAATTTATCTACAGAGGTAAAATATTCTGAAAAGTTTCCCATTTCCACTGTGCTCATAATGATTTCAGCAGTGAGCCACCTGAATTCAAAATTAAGATTTACGTTGCTTGAAATGTTTCACCTTAGAAAAGATGGGCAAAATCATAAGAAAGGAATATATTTAACTATAGTTGTTAAATCTAAGTATTCAGTCAGCCTTCTTCTCCTGCTGAATATTCCGGTTGGAGAGCCTCAGAGGACAAAGAGAAAAATAAATGCATTTCTGATTAGAAAATGCAAATTAATGACTGCATTCTGCCTAAATTCCTCCAGTATAGCCTTTCAAGTTGTTTTCTTTCATTACCATCTAACTAGAAAACTTACGTCATTTTTTGTTGTTGTTGGTAGGTGAGTGGGAGTCTCTTTATAAATTTCCTTATTTAAAAAAATGCTACTGATAATTAAAGAAAAGCAAATTAAAGCTACAAAAATCACAATTAATCTATAAAAATGGTGAAGATCCAAAAAACTGATAATTCCCCAGGTTGGTATAGTTGCTACAAAACAGATGTTCCATATAGTCTTGACGGCCTTATTCATTGAAATCACAGTTTGGAAGGACAACTTAGAAATTTATCTACACTCAAAACCCTTTTGTCCTAAGAATTTATATCACTGGACTTACTCTACAGAGATAGTTGTCCAGCTGATCAAACATACATGAATGAAGATGTTCACTACTCAGTATTTCATGGATGCAAAGAAATAGAAATGATTAAAATATCCACCATGAGAAAACCGGCTTATTAAGTTAATGGCACAACCTTTCAACAAATATCCTAAACAGCCTTTAAAGGAATGAGCTGCATTTACATGGTTTGGCATATATCATATATCCTTTGAATGGGGGAGGGAAAGAGTCACAGAATAGCATTATAATATGATGATTGTAACCTTATTTTTAAAAATGTACCAATGGATAGATTTCATGAATATTTTATAGGTTTGTTATGCAAAGAAAACCTCTGGAAGGCCTCACAACAAAGTATAAGCAGTCGCTTCTTCTGGAAGGAGCAGGTTGAGTTTGGCAGAGATGGGAGACTTACTTTCTCTTCTTACTACGCTGTACTTTTTTCCTTTTTTTTAATTTAGGCCTGTAGTCTTTCATAATTCAAAAAAGTCAATATTCAGATATTTTAATTCACTACTTTTCAGGAGACTCCTAGGATTTTCAGATTCCCCCAGGTTAAGTGTCATCATATTCAAAAAATTCAGTACTGACCCTGCCACTTTCTTTCAGTGATTTTTACTGCAGGTTCCCAAAAGTCCCTGGAATCCATAGCACCCTCTCAATTCAACTCTCCCTCCCTGCTCCATTCCTGCAACCATACACTCTCTCTACTAACATCACACACAAGCCTTTAAGGACTCTAATACAGAAAACAGGGTGAAATTCCTTCACTCACTCCCAAGCTCTCACCATGGCAAATCTGCGAATTTTATCTCTAAAAATAAAGGTTGATGATCTACCATTATAAAAGAAACATCACTGAATCTTATAATAGAGCTAGAGGGCTAACGATATCCACTTGGGTGATTCTTAATGTTCACTGCACAATAGAATTACCTGAGCAACTTTGAAAGCATGGAGACACTTGGGCTATCCCCAGCCCAGCTGCAACCAAGTTTTTTTTTTGGATGCATAGCAATGATTGAGAACCTTGTCTAGCCCCTTATCAGAAAGATAAGAACACTGAGAGGATGAATGACTTGCCAAAGGTCATTCATGTACTGGTTAGAAGATGTGTTATTGACAAGATTTTAATTGCTTGTCTAGATTGCATGGTAATGAATAACCCAGAGAGTGGAATTAAGCATAAACTTGGTCTTAAAATTAAAAGATCAGAAGGTATTTTTTTTCTATTCCAAGGCATATATTGCTTGAGAAGTACCATTATGGATGATACTTGCCATGTTAGTCCCTTGGAAAAACAGATCTCATGTTGCCTTGATTATAAGTAAATAATTTCTCAGGACATTATGTCTAGAAGAGTTTAATTACCTTAACTGCTTGCATCATAACTCATTAGCCCATCAGATGCATGGTAGGAAGGCTCAACAACAGATTTAAATGTCATAATAAAAGACTATTAAAACAAACTGTGTTATCTCTGCTTATAGCTCAGCATAAATTAGGTCAGCAAAGTAATTTTTTAAATCATCCCATTATGTTTAAGTCTAGGAAACCATCTAAAATGTATCAAATACCGACAGGGATCAACACACAAGTCTTAAATTTTGAATTGTCCCACAAACAAATCCCAGGGTATGCCTAATTATCATGACTATTTTTAAGAAGCCATTGTTCATTCAGAAATATTTGTACTGTAACATTTTAAACAATGAAGAATGTGATTTAACCAGTGAAGAATTCACTTCAAGTTCTCATGCTAAAGGTGAAGGTATCCCTCCCAGCTACAGATACATACATTACTGGTGCACAGCTCAGAACATATAATTGTTCAGCTTTCCCTTTAAAGCAGTTTGGAGCCAGAGGCTGCTACTGACTGTTTTCAGGCAAAATTCTAGAATTTCCTGTGTTGTAGTAATTAAATTTCAAAATCTCAGATACTTGCTCCA
Source organism: Smutsia gigantea (assembly GCA_032199065.1). NCBI lineage: Eukaryota > Metazoa > Chordata > Mammalia > Pholidota > Manidae > Smutsia > Smutsia gigantea. The sequence continues at coordinate 24,648 of JAVSCE010021781.1, read as the reverse complement.
TAAAGCCCTGCCATGAGCATACTCCCAGTTGACTAATGAGAGAAGGGTAGAATAAAGAGGCTCTAACCCTTTCTAATTCTTTGGGATATCTTCCATCAAATCTGTCTTAATCTAAACAGGGCTCAAGCTGGGACAAAGAGCAATAACACATGAAAAGAGGAAAACTCCCTGGTGAAGTTCATAACACACTTAGACATACAGAGATCTGAAAGTCAATTTCTAGCACTTGCCTTAACGTGTACAAATAAGCCGTTCAAAAAAATTACAGGAAATGACTTTGATCTGCTGCTGCTTTTTGTTTTTTTTCAGAGAAAATATCAATCTTAGTGAACACTTCATAATTCTCCATCGACAATATAAGTAAAGCTAGATACCAGCTTTAACCAGTTTTAGTTTTCCTTCCTTCCAATAGGGAGTCTTCAGTCACGGCCCTGGGAGAATCCATCATCTTGCTATTGTTCTGTTTCAAGAGTCATTGTTTTTGTTTATCTTTCCTTGTGGTTGTTTATTGTTTCCCCACATGAGGAAATAGTTAATTTAAAATATTGGTGTATTTGGGGCAGCCTCATTAAATCTTTCAAAACATTACATCCTCTGTTTTCCTTGCAATAATACAATAATCCTATGGGTTTTGCCAGAGCTAGACAATGTGGCATTTATTGATTCAAAAACATTTCCCAAGAATCTCTTTAAAAAGTTTCTAAATTTCATAATAACATTATCCTAATCCATCATGTTGCTTGCTATTTGCAGTCATTTCATTGGATAGTTTATGATAAATGGAAGTGAAAGGATGTTCTTACATTGCCATTTTTCACAAGACCTGCTTTCTTAACAGAACAACATTAGAGGCAGTTTCCTACTGAGACCTCTTCAGTTGGTCCCAACTTTCTGAAGCCTGCCTGGCTAACTGCTGATCTTGTGTACTGATTTCTGTGCTCTCTGCTCAGCTGAAGGCTGTCTTCTGGAAAAAAAAAGGCCACGAGATCTCCCATTCAAGTTTATGCAGCCAAGAGCCAAGTGCTCAAAATTTTGTCACAGTCAAAGCTTCCATGAGTCACTGATTTTTCTTCTGTTGTCACCTCTTTCCAAGTAACTTATGGCTCAAAATGGCCTGCCCAAGCATCCCAGACCATATTCACCAGTGGTTAAACATTACTGTTATGGGTTAAACTGTGTCCCCTAAAAATGTGTATGTTGAAGTGTTTCCTATTCCCCAGTACTTCAGAATACGACTGTATTTGAAGAAAAGATATCTAAAAGTAAATTAGTAAAATGAGATCATATGGATGGTCCCTACTCCATGAAGAATGCTGTCTTATAAGAGGAGGAGCTTGGGACAGACATGCACAGAGGGGAGACTGCATGAGACACAGGGGATGGTCATCTATAAGCCAAGGAGAGAGGCTCAGAGGAAACCCTGCCAACACCTTGATCTTAGACTTCAAGCCTCCAGAACTACGAGAAAGCAAATTCCTATTGTTCAAGCCTCTCAGTCTGTGGTACTCTGTTATGATAGCTATAAAAACAAATCAACTGGAGGTCCTAGCCACAGCAATCAGACAAAACAAAGACATGCAAGGCATCCAGATTGGTAAAGAAGAAGTCAAATTGTCACTATTTGCAGATAACATGATACTGTACATAAAAAACCCTGAAGACTCCACTCCAAAAGCACTAGAACTAATATCTGAATTCAGCAAAGTTGCAGGATACAAAATTAACACACAGAAATCTGTTGCTTTCCTATACAATAACAATGAACTAACAGAAAGAGAAATCAGAAAAACAATTCCATTCACAATTGCATCAAAAAGAATAAAATACCTAGGAATAAACCTAACGAAGGAAGTGAAAGACCTGTACTCTGAAAACTACAAGACACTCCTAAGAGACATTAAAGAGGACACTAACAAATGGAAATGCATCCCATGCTCTTGGCTAGGAAGAATAAATATTGTCAAAATGGCTATACTACCTAAAGCAATCTACAGATTCAATGAAATCCCTATTGAACTACCTACAGCTTTCTTCAATGAACTGGAACAAATAATTCTAAAATTCATATGGAACAATAAAAGACCCCGAATAGCCAAAGCAATCCTGAGAAGGAGGAATAAAACAGGAGGAATTACGCTCCCTGACTTCAAGCTCTTCTACAAAGCCACAGTAATCAAGACAATTTGGTATTGGCACAAAAACAGACCCACAGACCAGTGGAACAGAATAGAAAATACAAACATTAACCCAAACATATGCAGTCAACTAATATTTGATAAAGGAGCCTTGGATATACAATGGGGAGATGACAGCCTCTTCAGCAGCTGGTGTTGGAAAAACTGGACAGCTACATGTAAGAGAATGAAACTGGACTACTGTCTAACCCCATACAGAAAGGTAAACTCAAGGTGGATCAAAGACCTGAATGTAAGTCATGAAACCATAAAACTCTTGGAAAAAAACATAGGCAAAAATCTGTTGGACATAAACATGAGAGACTTCTTCATGAACATATCTCCCTGGGCAAGGGAAACAAAAGCAAAAATGAACAAGTGGGACTATATCAAGCTGAAAAGCTTCTGTACAGCAAAGGACACCATCAGTAGAACAAAAAGACATCCTACAGTATGGGAGAATATATTCATAAAAAACGTATCTGATAAAGGGTTGACATCCAAAATATATAAAGAACTCACGCACCTTAACAAACAAAAGCAAATAATCCAATTAAGAAATGGGCAGAGGACATGAATAGACACTTCTCCAAAGAAGAAATTCAGATGGCCAACAGGCACATGAAAAGATGCTCCACATCGCTAATCATCAGAGAAATGCAGATTAAAACCACAACGAGATATCACCTCACACCAGTGAGGATGGCCAACATCCAAAACACAAACAACAACAAATGTTGGCGAGGATGTGGAGAAAAGGGAACCCTCCTACACTGCTGGTGGGACTGCAAATTAGTTCAACCATTGTGGAAAGCAGTATGGAGGTTCCTCAAAAAACTCAAAATAGAAATACCATTTGACCCAGGAATTCCACTCCTAGGAATTTACCCTAAGAATGTAGCAGCCCAATTTGAAAAAGACAGATGCACCCCTATGTTTATCGCAGCACTATTTACAATAGCCAAGAAATGGAAGCAACCTAAGTGTCCATCAGTAGATGAATGGATAAAGAAGAAGTTGTACATATACACAATGGAATATTATTTAGCCATAAAAAGAAAACAAATCCTACCATTTGCAACAACATGGATGGAGCTAGTGGGTATTATGCTCAGTGAAAGCCGAAAAAGACAAGTATCAAATGACTTCACTCATATGTGGAGTATAAGAACAAAGAAAAAATACTGAAGGAACAAAACAGCAGCAGACTCACAGAACCCAAGAACGGACTAGTAGTTACCAAAGGGAAAAGGACTGGGGAAGATGGGTGGGAAGGGAGGGATAAGAGGGAAAAGGGGGCATTACGATTAGCAGATGTAATGTTGTGGGGGCATGGGGAGGGCTGAACAACTCAGAGAAGACAAGTAGTGATTCTATAGCATCTCACTACGCTGATGGACAGTGACTGTAATGGGGTTGGTGGGGGGACCTGATGAAGGGGTAGTTTAATAACCATAATATTGCACATGTAATTGTAGATTAATGATACCAAAATAAATTATATAAAAAAAAAACCAAATCAACTATTTTTCTCTAATTCAAGTTTGAGCACCTATTTGAGGCCATGGAGAAGTGTGGCAAAAGTAAGAGTAGAGAGAAAGCTCTGGTCGAGATCATGCATACTCTTAAGCATATGTGAGGAATTAGAACCTATTCTAAATGAGACAGAAGAGAGTTGTGGAATTCAACAGTAAGGACAAATCGCCTTCAGAAGGTAAGATTTGTGCAGTTTTGATAGGCAATGACATAAACCAGATGGGTAGTCGATTAAAAATTAAGTGGGCAGTAAGAACATGGGTTCAGGGAGTATAGGTGATGAAACTACCAATTTTCTTCCCTCTAACAACAGCCCATGTAATGTTAGCTGTTATTTAATAAGAGGAATCAAATACAAGCTAAATGGTTTTATTTAATACAAATAATTCTGTTTCCTCAGTAGAAAGAGAAATAGCAGCACCTTGACAAAGGGCTTACAACTATTACCTAAATATGCACATTCTTTTTTCTCTTCTAAAGTTGATTACTCACAGAACAAATTATAATTATAATTTCTCTACATCTTATATTTAGGATAATCTAAAAATATGTTTTCTTTGGAGACTGACATTTACAGCCTTGCACCATTATGCTATATAGACATAGAATGTTGGGTAACAGTAACTGAAGAGATTTTTTTCTCTCTCTCACCATCAGGCATGAGGTACCATTAGCCTTATATCCCTCATCATTGATATTTCACAAGTGGAAGCTAAAAATCATATTTGTGATATATTGTGATTTTTCTTTCCCACATCAGAATTCTCCAGGAATTATACGAAACCTTAAGTAGGTCATAATAAGGGCTACAGATTATCATCTGCTTGCAATCTTGGAAGATAGCACTACATTTATGTAAACTTTTACACATTTTATAAAATGCTGAACTTTCGTTTCAGCTCACCCAGTTGAGAGTAGTCACAATACAATTGGGACTTCACTTGAAAATCAGGTCTCCAAGTTTTCCTGAGATGTTGTCAGAGCATATTAAATGTTAGCCCCTGTTTTACTATTTGGTTGGTTGGTTCTGGTTTAGACTTCTAATTAAAATTCAGTGAGATAAAAAACGCAAAATTTTAACACAATGTGGATTAAAGATGGCGGCGTGAGAGATGAGACAGAGGCTTCCTCCTAAAACTGCATATAATATGAAAATAAAGATACTACAACTACTCTTGAAAGAGCAACGGGAAAGAGAACGGCAACAAACTGCATACACCTGGAGACAAGAACAGCCCTCACAGAAAAGGGTAACATACTAAAGCTGTGGTCCTGTGGGATCCAAGCCCTTCCGCCACCCCAGCTCACAGGAAGGAGGAACAGGAATGGAGCAGGGAGGGAGTGGAGATCTGGGACTGCTGAATACCTAACTCTGGAGATCTGCTCTGGGAGCACAAACCTACATTTCATGGTGCTTGCATGATACTCTTGTAATTAGGGGCTTGGAAAGCTAAGACAGGCAGAATTCCTGGAGAGACTAAGAATCCAGCTGCTTGTGAAAGCAGGGATCCATACCCAGCTGCTCGGGGACAAAAGAAAGGCAGGCAGTCTGAGAGACTTCCTAACAAAGAAGCCCTTAGCAAGAGGGCTGCTAAAGGGGCAAGGATTGCACAGAGCTTACTACTCAGGAGAAAGGACAGGCAGGCAAAATTGTCCAGGTGCACACTGCCCAGCAGGTTGGGAGCTTTCAGGGTCTTCAGGTGCACCAGCTCCCTGGCTGTCTACACAGCTCCAAGAACCCCTTTTGTGACAGGCAGACTAGTACGCCTGTCTTCTGGCCAGCCCCACTGGGCTTGCAAACTGGGAAGTCCTTCCCTGGTGTTAGGCCAGCCAGAGGGAAGATCTGTCTACAGCAACTAACAACGCAAAGCACAGAAGCTTACACCCGTGTGCTCAGCCCACTGGTTCAGGCAGTGGAGACGGGCATAGCAGCCAGGAACCAGCAAACAGCCCTTTCCTCCATGGAGGCAACCAAACCACTCCCCTACAATTCCCGCATTGCTTCAGGGGCTGAGCAGCTCCAGAGAGTAGAGCTTCTGGGCACGAGAGGGTGCCATACACAAATATGAAACGCCAAAGAAACCTGGTCCAGAGTAAAATTATGAGTACAACTCCTGAGAAAGATTTAAATGATATGGACCTTATGACTCTCCCTGAAAGGGAGTTCAAAATAAAAATCATTAACATGCTCATGGAGGTACGGAAAGATATTCAAGAACTCAGGAATGAATTCCGGTCAGAGATCCAATCATTGAAGAACACAATGGACGGCATTAAAAGGAGATTGGATACGGTGGAGGACACAATAAATGAAATAGAAACTAGAGAAGAGGAACACAAAGAAGCTGAGGCTCAGAGAGAAAAAAGAATCTCTAAGAATGAAAGATTATTGAAAGAACTGTGTGACCAATCCAAACGGAACAATATTCGCATTATAGGGGTACCAGAGGAAGAAGAGAGAGAAAAAGGGCTAGAAAGCGTCTTTGAGGAGGTGATTGCTGAAAACTTCCCCAATCTGGGGAAGGAGATAGTCTCTCAGGCATTGGAGGTGCACAGATCTTCCAACACAAGGGACCCAAGAAAGACAACAGCAAGACATATAGTAATTAAAATGGCAAAGATCAAGGATAAGGAAAGGCTATTAAAAGCAGTCAGAGAGAGAAATAGGATCACATACAAAGGAAAACCCATCAGGCTATCATCAGACTTCTCAGCAGAAACCTTACAGGCCAGAAGTGAGTGGCATGATGTATTTAATGCAATGAAGCAGAAGGGCCTTGAACCAAGATTACTTTATCCAGCAAGATTATCATTTAAATTTGAATGAGGGATTAAACAATTCCCAGATAAGCAAAAGCTGAGAGAATTAGCCTCCCACAAACCATCTCTACAGTGTATTTTGGAGGGACTGCTATAGATGGAAGTGTTCCTACAGATTAATAGCTGTCACCAGAGGTAATAAAACCACAGTAAAGAAAATACAACAGCTAATTGCTAAGAAAATGGAAAATTAAATTAACTATCCCCAAAGTCAATCAAGGGATAGACAAACAGTACAGAATATGAAACATAATATGTAAAGAATGGAGAAGGAAGAAAAAGGAGGAAACAAACAAACAAACAAAAAAAGAACCTTTAGATTGTGCTTGTAATAGCATACTAAGTTAGTTGTTAGACTTTTAGATGGTAGGGAAGTTAACCTTGAACCTTTGGTAACCACGAATCTGAAGCCTCCAATACCAATAAGTACATACCTATCAATAACCACCCTAAATGTAAATGGACTGAATGCACCAATCAAAAGAAATAGTCACTGAATGGATAAAAAAACAAGACCCATCTATATGTTGCCTTCAAGAAACTCACTTTAAACCCAAAGACATACACAGACTAAAAGTGAAGGGATGGAAAAAGATATTTCATGCAAACAACAAGGAGAAAAAAGCAGGAGTTGCAGTACTTGAATCAGACAAAATAGACTTCAAAACGAAGAAAGTAGCAAGAGATAAAGAAGGATATTACATAATGATAAAGGGGGCCAGTCCAGCAAGAAGATATAACCATTATAAATATATATGCACCCAACACAGGAGTGCCAGCATATGTGAAACAAATACTAACAGAATTAAAGGAGGAAATAGACAGCAATGCATTCATCTTAGGAGACTTCAACACACCACTCACTCCGAAGGACAGATCAACCAGACAGAGAATAAGTAAAGACACAGAGGCACTGAACAACACACTAGAACAGATGGACCTAACAGATATCTTCAGAAATCTGCACCCAAAAGCAGCAGGATACACATTCTTCTCAAGTGCACATGGAACATTTTCCAGAACAGACCACATACTAGGCCACAAAAAGAACCTCAGTAAATTCACAAAGATTGAAATCCTACCAACCAACTTCTCAGATCACAAAGGTATAAAACTAGAAATAAATTTTAGAAAGGAATCAAAAAGGCTCACAAATACATGGAGACTTAACAACATTCTCCTAATTAATCAAGGGGTTAACAACCAAATAAAAACAGAAATCAAAGAATATATGGAGACTAATGACAACAACAACATAAAGCCACAACTTCTGTGGGACGCAGCAAAGGCAGTTCTAAGAGGAAAGTATATTGCAATCCAGGCCTATTTAAAGAAGGAAGAACATTTCCAAATGAATAGTCTAAAAACACAATTACTGAAATTGGAAAAAGAAGAACAAATGAGGCCCAAAGTCACCAGAAGGAGAGACATAATAAAGATCAGAGAAGAAATAAATAAAATTGAGAAGAATAAAACAATAGAAAAAAATCAATAAAACTAAGAGCTGGTTCTTTGAAAAAATAAAATAGATAAACCCCTAGCCAGACTCATTAAGAGAAAAAGAGAATCTACACACATAAACACAATCAGAAATGAGAAAGGAAAAATAACGATGGACACCACAGAAATACAAAGAATTATAAGAGAATATTATGAGAATCTATATGCTAACAAGCTGGAAAACCTAGAAGAAATGAAGGACTTCTTAGAAAAATACAAGCTTCCAAGACTGACCAAGCAAGAAACAGAAAAACTAAACAGACCAATCACCAGCAACGAAATTGAATCGGTAATTAAAAAAACTACCCAAGAACATAACCCCTGGGCCTGATGGATTCACCTCTGAATTCTACCAGACATATAGAGAAGAAATAACACCGATTCTCCTTAAGGTTTTCCAAAAAATAGAAGAGGAGGGAATACTTCCAAACTCATTCTATGAAGCCAGCATCACTCTATACCAAAACCTGGCAAAGACCTCACCAAAAAAGAAAATTACAGACCAATATCCCTGATGAATGTAGATGCAAAAATACTCAACAAAATAATAGCAAACTGAATTCAAAAATACATCAAGAGGATCATACACCATGATCAAGTGGGATTCATCCCAGGGATGCAAGGATGGTACAACATTCGAAAATCCATCAACATCATCCACCACATCAAAAAAAAAGAACAAAAACCACATGATCATCTCCATAGATGTTGAAAAAGCATTTGACAAAATTCAGCATCCATTCCTGATTAAAACTCTCAACAAAATGGGTATAGAGGGCAAGAACCTCAACATCATAAAGGCTATAAATGACAAACCCACAGCTAAAATCATACTTAACGGCGAGACGCTGAAAGCTTTTCATCTAAGATCGGGAACAAGACAGGGATGCCCACTCCCTCCACTGTTATTCAACATAGTACTGGAGGTCCTAGCCACGGCAATCAGACAAAACAAAGACATACAAGGCATCCAGGTTGGTAAAGAAGAAGTCAAATTGTCACTATTTGCAGATGACATGATACTGTACATAAAAAACCCTGAAGACTCCACTCCAAAACTACTAGAACTACTATCTGAATTCAGCAAAGTTGCAGGATACAAAATTAACACACAGAAATCTGTTGGTTTCCTATACGCTAATGATGAACTAACAGAAAGGGAAATCAAAAAAACAATTCCATTCACAATTGCACCAAAAAGAATAAAATACCTAGGAATAAACCTAACGAAGGAAGTGAAAGACCTGTACTCTGAAAACTGCAAGACACTCCTAAGAGACATTAGAGAGGACACTAACAAATGGAAATGCATCCCATGCTCTTGGCTAGGAAGAATAAATATTGTCAAAATGGCTATACTACCTAAAGCAATCTACAGATTCAACGAAATCCCTACTGAACTACCTACAGCTTTCTTCAATGAACTGGAACAAATAATTCTAAAATTCATATGGAACCACAAAAGACCCCGAATAGCCAAAGCAATCCTGAGAAGGAGGAATAAAACAGGGGGAATTACACTCCCTGACTTCAAGCTCTTCTACAAAGCCACAGTAATCAAGACAATTTGGTATTGGCACAAAAACAGACCCACAGACCAGTGGAACAGAATAGAAAATACAAACATTAACCCAAACATATGCAGTCAATTAATATTTGATAAAGGAGCCTTGGATATACAATGGGGAGATGACAGCCTCTTCAGCAGCTGGTGTTGGAAAAACTGGACAGCTACATGTAAGAGAATGAAACTGGACTACTGTCTAACCCCATACAGAAAGGTAAACTCAAGGTGGATCAAAGACCTGAATGTAAGTCATGAAACCATAAAACTCTTGGAAAAAAACATAGGGAAAAATCTGTTGGACATAAACATGAGCGACTTCTTCATGAACATATCTCCCTGGGCAAGGGAAACAAAAGCAAAAATGAACAAGTGGGACTATATCAAGCTGAAAAGCTTCTGTACAGCAAAGGACACCATCAGTAGAACAAAAAGACATCATACAGTATGGGAAAATATATTCATAAATGACGTATCTCATAAGGGGTTGACATCCAAAATATATAAAGAACTCATGCACCTTAACAAACACAAAGCAAATAATCCGATTAAGAAATGGGCAGAGGACATAAACAGACACTTCTCTAAAGAAGAAATTCAGATGGCCAACAGGCACATGAAAAGATGCTCCACATCGCTAATCATCAGAGAAATGCCAATTAAAACCACAACGAGATATCACCTCACACCAGTGAGGATAGCCAACATCCAAAACACAAACAACAACAAATGTTGGCGAGGATGTGGAGAAAAGGGAACCCTCCTACACTGCTGGTGGGAATGCGAATTAGTTCAACCATTGTGGAAAGCAGTATGGAGGTTCCTCAAAAAACTCAAAATAGAAATACCATTTGACCCAGGAATTCCACTCCTAGGAATTTACCCTAAGAATGCAGCAGCCCAATTTGAAAAGGACAGATGCACCCCTATGTTTATTGCAGCACTATTTACAATAGCCAAGAAATGGAAGCAACCTAAGTGTCCATCAGTAGATGAATGGATAAAGAAGAATGTGGTACATATACACAATGGAATATTATTCAGCCATAAGAAGAAAACAAATCCTACCATTTGCAACAACATGGATGGAGCTAGAGGGTATTATGCTCAGTGAAATAAGCCAAGCCGAAAAAGACAAGTATCAAATGATTTCACTCATATGTGGAGTATAAGAACAAAGAAAAAATACTGAAGGAACAAAACAGCAGCAGACTCACAGAACCCAAGAACGGACTAATAGTTACCAAAGGGAAAGGGACTGGGGAAAATGGGCGGGAAGGGAGGGATAAGAGGGAAAAAGGGGCATTACGATTAGCAGATGTAATGTTGGGGGGGCACGGGGAGGGCAGTACAACTCAGAGAAGACAAGTAGTGATTCTATAGCATCTCACTACGCTGATGGACAGTGACTGTAATGGGGTTGGTGGGGGGGACCTGATGAAGGGGGTAGTTTAATAATCATAATATTGCACATGTAATTGTAGATTAATGATCCAAAATAAATTATAAAAATAAGTAAATAAAAAATAAAGTACTAAAAAAAAAGGTTTAGCACAATGTCAGATGGCATTCAAAAAATGTACAGTGTATTGAACTTCCGGGAAGATGGCGGTGTGAGCAGGGCGGCAGAAATCTCCTCCCAACACTATATTTATCTACGAAAACACAGAAAATACATCTATTTCTAAAAGAGAGACGAGAATACACAGGAAAGCGCACAGCGTGCAGCTACACCCGAGAGCACTCGCCATCCCAAGAGGCAGGTAAGATACGGAGCCGCGACCTGGTGGGAACCGAGCATTCCCCGACCCCAGCGCACCTGCGGGAGGAGAGGATTCAGAGCCGGGAGGGAGTGGAAGTTCACCCTGCGAAGTAGCCAGCCCCAGTGACCTGCGCGGGGAGCGCTGACCCACATTGCACAGTGCAGCGGAGATTGGAGAGACAGAGGGGCAGGATCTGAGCGGGGATCGCGCCAGGGTGCTTGCAGCCGGCTCCCGGGAAGGAAAAAAAAAAAAGTGCACACTTTCTTCAGCGGTCTTAAAGAGACAGGAGCCCAGCGGAGGATCCGGATCGCCCCAGCACACACAGCCCAGCGGGCTGGGAGCCCTGGGGAGTTTCAGACGCCTTAGCTGCCGACTGGGGAAGCGTAGCCATACTTACACTTCTCACTGAGATCAACAGCCTCCTATTCGTTCGCACCCCTGCCAGAGCAATAAAAGGCCCTGCGGAGCGGTGCAGTCACAGCTGTGGAATAGTGGGGCAATAGCGCCACCTACAGCATTCCCACAGAATCTACGTCCGGTGGGCATTTTTGTTTTGTTTTGTTTTTTGTTTTGTTTTTGTTTTTTCTTTTTTTCTTTCTTTCTTTCTTCTTCTTTTTTTCCTTTTTTTTCTCCCTTTTTTTCTTCTCTTTATAAAGTCTTAAAGAGCCCAGCTGACATACGTGGCAACTATCACTGACCGATTCTATAGCCATGAAAAGACAGAGGAATAGAGTTCAGACCAAAATCAACCAGACAACCCCAGAGAGGGAGTCTGAAGGGATGGAAATGCACAGTCTTCCTGAAAAAGAATTCAGAATAAAAGTCATAACCATCCTGATGGACCTACAGAGAAATGTGCAAGAGCTGAGGGAGGAAGTGAGGGAACTGAGGAAAGACAATGCAGAAATCAGACAAGCGATTGACAGGCTTAACAGCAGAATGGATGAGATGCAAGAGACTGTTAATGGAATCGAAAACAGAGAACAGGAGTACAGGGCAGTTGAGGCAGAGAGAGATAAAAGGATTTCTAGGAATGAAAGAATATTAAGAAAACTGTGTGACCAATCCGAACGGAACAATATTCGCATTGTAGGAGTACCAGAGGAAGAAGAGAGAGAAAAAGGGATAGAAAGTGTCTTTGAAGAAATAATTGCTGAAAACTTTCCCTCGCTGGGGAAGGAAGTAGTCTCGCAGTCCACCGAAGCTCATAGATCTCCCAACACAAGGGACCCAAGGAAGACAACACCAAGACACATAATAATTAAGATGACAAAGATCAAAGATTAAGACAGGGTATTAAAGGCAGCTAGAGAGAGAAAAAAGATCACCTACAAAGGAAAACCCATCAGACTATCATCAGACTTCTCAATAGAAACCTTACAGGCCAGAAGAGAATGGCATGATATATTTAACGTTATGAAACAGAAGGGCCTCGAACCAAGAATATTGTATCCAGCACGATTATCATTTAAATATGATGGAGGGATTAAACAATTTCCAGATAAACGAAAGTTAAGAGAGTTTGCCTCTCATAAACCAACACTACAGGATATCTTAAATGGACTGCTCTAGATGGAAGCACACCTGCAGCTAAAAAGATGTCACCAGAGAAGATGAAATCATAGCAAAGAAAGCAGACCATCCAAATACTAACTAAAGGCAAAGAATAAAAGACCTATTATAGAAAGAATGGAGGAGGAGGAATAAGAAGGGAGAGAAAGAAAGAAACATCAGACTGTGTTTACAATAACTTAACAAGAAAGTTAAGTTAGATTGTTAGATAATAAAGAAGCAACCCTTGAACTCTTGGTAACCACGAATCTAAAGCCAGCAATGGCAATAAGTACATATCTATCGATAATCACCCTAAATGTAAATGGACTGAATGCACCAATCAAAAGACACAGAGTAAGAGAAAGGATAAAAAAGCAAGACCCATCTGTATGCTGCCTACAAGAAACGCACCTCAAATCCAAAGATATACACAGACTAAAATTGAACGGATGGAAAAAGATATTTCATGCAAACAACAAAGAGAAAAAAGCAGGTGTTGCAGTACTTGTATCAAACAAAATAGACTTCAAAACGAAGAAACTAGCAAAAGATAAAGAAGGACATTACATAATGATAAAGGGGTCAGTCCAACAAGAAGATATAACCATTATAAATATATATGCACCCAACACAGGAGCGCCAGCATATGTGAGACAAATACTAACAGAATTAAAGGAGGAAATAGACAGCAATGCATTCATCTTAGGAGACTTCAACACACCACTCACTCCAGAGGACAGATCAACCGGACAGAAAATAAGTAAAGACACAGAGGCACTGAACAACACACTAGAACAGATGGACCTAACAGACATCTACAGAACTCTACACCCAAAAGCAACAGGATACACATTCTTCTCAAGTGCACATGGAACATTTTCCAGAATAGACCACATACTAGGCCACAAAAAGAACCTCAGTAATTTCAAAAATATTGAAATCCTACCAACCAACTTCTCAGATCACCAAGATATAAAACTAGAAATAAATTTTAGAATGAAATCAAAAAGGCTCACAAATACATGGAGACTTAACAACACTCTCCTAATTAATCAATGGGTTAACGACCAAATCAAAACAGAAATCAAAGAATATATGGAGACTAATGTCACCAACAACACAAAGCCACAATTTCTGTGGGACGCAGCAAAGGCAGTTCTAAGAGGAAAGTATATTGCAATCCAGGCCTATTTAAAGAAGGAAGAACATTCCCAAATTAATAGTCTAAAGACACAATTACTGAAATTGGAAAAAGAAGAACAAATGAGGCCTAAAGTCACCAGAAGGAGGGACATAATAAAGATTAGAGAAGAAATAAATAAAATTGAGAAGAATAAAACAATAGAGAAAAAATCAATAAAACCAAGAGCTGGTTCTTTGAAAAAATAAACAAAATAGATAAACCCTAGCCAGACTCATTAAGAGAAAAAGAGAGAATACACATAAACACAATCAGAAATGAGAAAGGAAAAATCACGACGGACCCCACAGAAATACAAAGAATCATAAGAGAATATTATGAGAATCTATATGCTAACAAGCTGGAAAACATAGAAGAAATGGACAACTTCTTAGAAAAATACAACCTTCCAACACTGACCAAGCAAGAAACAGAAAAACTAAACAGACCAATCACCAGCAATGAAATCGAATTGGTAATCAAAAAACTACCCAAGAACAAAACCCCCGGGCCTGATGGATTCACCTCTGAATTCTACCAGACATATAGAGAAGAAATAACACCGATTCTCCTTAAAGTTTTCCAAAAAATAGAAGAGGAGGGAATACTTCCAAACTCATTCTATGAAGCCAGCATCACGCTAGTACCAAAACCGGGCAAAGACCTCACGAAAATAGAAAATTACACACCAATATCCCTGATGAACGTAGATGCAAAAATACTCAACAAAATATTAGCAAACCGAATTCAAAAATACATCAAGAGGATCATACACCATGATCAAGTGGGATTCATCCCAGGGATGCAAGGATGGTACAACATTCGAAAATCCATCAACATCATCCACCACATCAACAAAAAGAAGAACAAAAACCACATGATCATCTCCATAGATGCTGAAAAAGCATTTGACAAAATTCAGCATCCATTCATGATTAAAACTCTCAACAAAATGGGTATAGAGGGCAAGTACCTCAACATCATAAAGGCTATATATGACAAACCCACAGCTAACATCATACTTAACGGCGAGACGCTGAAAGCTTTTCATCTAAGATCGGGAACAAGACAGGGATGCCCACTCCCTCCACTGTTATTCAACATAGTACTGGAGGTCCTAGCCACGGCAATCAGACAAAACAAAGACATACAAGGCATCCAGGTTGGTAAAGAAGAAGTCAAATTGTCACTATTTGCAGATGACATGATACTGTACATAAAAAACCCTGAAGACTCCACTCCAAAACTACTAGAACTACTATCTGAATTCAGCAAAGTTGCAGGATACAAAATTAACACACAGAAATCTGTTGGTTTCCTATACGCTAATGATGAACTAACAGAAAGGGAAATCAAAAAAACAATTCCATTCACAATTGCATCAAAAAGAATAAAATACCTAGGAATAAACCTAACGAAGGAAGTGAAAGACCTGTACTCTGAAAACTACAAGACACTCCTAAGAGACATTAAAGAGGACACTAACAAATGGAAATGCATCCCATGCTCTTGGCTAGGAAGAATAAATATTGTCAAAATGGCTTTACTACCTAAAGCAATCTACAGATTCAACGCAATCCCTACTGAACTACCTACAGCTTTCTTCAGTGAACTGGAACAAATAATTCTAAAATTCATATGGAACAATAAAAGACCCTGAATAGCCAAAGCAATCCTGAGAAGGAGGAATAAAACAGGGGGAATTACGCTCCCTGACTTCAAGCTCTTCTACAAAGCCACAGTAATCAAGACAATTTGGTATTGGCACAAAAACAGACCCACAGACCAGTGGAACAGAATAGAAAATCCAAACATTAACCCAAACATATACAGTCAATTAATATTTGATAAAAGTGCCTTGGATATACAATGGGGAGATGACAGCCTCTTCAGCAGCTGGTGTTGGAAAAACTGGACAGCTACATGTAAGAGAATGAAACTGGACTACTGTCTAGCCCCATACACAAAGGTAAACTCAAGGTGGATCAAAGACCTGAATGTAAGTCATGAAACCATAAAACTCTTGGAAAAAAACATAGGCAAAAATCTCTTGGACATAAACATGAGCAACTTCTTCATGAACATATCTCCCCGGGCAAGGGAAACAAAAGCAAAAATGAACAAGTGGGACTATATCAAGCTGAAAAGCTTCTGTACAGCAAAGGACACCATCACTAGAACAAAAAGACATCCTACAGTATGGGAGAATATATTCATAAAAAACGTATCTGATAAAGGGTTGACATCCAAAATATATAAAGAACTCATGCACCTTAACAAACAGAAAGCAAATATTCCAATTAAGAAATGGGCAGAGGACATGAATAGACACTTCTCCAAAGAAGAAATTCAGATGGCCAACAGGCACATGAAAAGATGCTCCACATCGCTAATCATCAGAGAAATGCAGATTAAAACCACAATGAGATATCACCTCACACCAGTGAGGATGGCCAACATCCAAAACACAAACAACAACAAATGTTGGCGAGGATGTGGAGAAAAGGGAACCCTCCTACACTGCTGGTGGGACTGCAAATTAGTTCAACCATTGTGGAAAGCAGTATGGAGGTTCCTCAAAAAACTCAAAATAGAAATACCATTTGACCCAGGAATTCTACTCCTAGGAATTTACCCTAAGAATGCAGCAGCCCAATTTGAAAAGGACAGATGCACCCCTATGTTTATTGCAGCAGTATTTACAATAACCAAGAAATGGAAGCAACCTAAGTGTCCATCAGTAGATGAATGGATAAAGAAGATGTGGTACATATACACAGTGGAATATTATTCAGCCATAAGAAGAAAACAAATCCTACCATTTGCAACAACATGGATGGAGTTGGAGGGTATTATGCTCAGTGAAATAAGCCAAGCCGAAAAAGACAAGTATCAAATGATTTCACTCATATGTGGAGTATAAGAACAAAGAAAAAATACTGAAGGAACAAAACAGCAGCAGACTCACAGAACCCAAGAACCGGCAATTAGTTACCAAAGGGAAAGGGACTGGGGAAAATGGGCGGGAAGGGAGGGATAAGAGGGAAAAAGGGGCATTACGATTAGCAGATGTAATGTTTCGGGGGGCACGGGGAGGGCAGTACAACTCAGAGAAGACAAGAGGTGATTCTATAGCATCTCACTACGCTGATGGACAGTGACTGTAATGGGGTTGGTGGGGGGGACCTGATGAAGGGGTAGTTTAATAACCGTAATATTGCACATGTAATTGTAGATTAATGATAATAAAATAAATTATATTTAAAAACAAAAAAACAACAAATATACAGTGGATGCATTATCAAATGAATATATGGATGTATCATGGACCAGAAATGCAGCTGGTTATCAAGGAGACCACACCCATGTCCTAGAAAGTTCTCAGGGACTCTGCTATACCTCTTCTCTGCTTTGTTGTTCCCCTTCACTTACTGGTTTTCTCTGTTTCTCTATTCTCTTGGGAATGCCAGTGTCCCTAAGTTTATATCTTCTTAACATATCAATATATTATTTATCCAGCCTTCAGAGACTGTCTCTTGCACCCAGGTCCACATCTCTGGGGTGATCCAACTGGCTCAGCTTAAATCAGGTGCACCCAAGGTCCATTTGGCCTTTACCGGGAGGACAGGTTTATGCACAAAAACATGGCATATGAGTAAGTATTCTAGGTAAAATAGAAGGTCAGTTCCCAGAGAAAAAAATAATTGTAAATTGAGCAAATAACCAAAGGGTGTCTTCTGATGATAGGTGGGGGATGTAGGATAGGTGGGAAATAAATTTAAAAAAATTTTGCTTATTTATTTAAAATCAGGTAACTTGGGTTTCTGTTGAAGTAGCTGAGGATCCAAGATGCTCTAAGCTACAAGCTGAAGTTTGGGAACAAATTCAACCTGCTGACTTCTTTCCTCTCCTTTATACAAGATGGCTATGGGCAATTTGGGCCTCTGGCTATGAAGCATGAACCTGTCTATCTGCATTATTAGTGGATGCTTGATGCGATGGGAGAACAGTGACTTTGGTTTCTTTCAAAAAGACCAAAAAGAAATTTCTTGAGAAATAGTAAGGTGGACAGAAATAGGGTATAAAATAACAATTAACATTTGTAGATTGCTTATGACATGCTGTGCATTGTGTTGAGTATTTTAAATGGTTTATTTGACTTAATACTTCAATTAACCTATGACATAGATACTGTCATCACCCCATTTTAAAGGTTAGAGAAGCAAGGCTCAAAGAAATTAACAACTGCTCAAGGTCACAGCACCTAGGTATATGGTAGAACTGAAATTTCATCCTGTATAATACAACTTCAGAACCATCATTCCCCTAGAGATCTTAACTTATATTTTACTGCATCCTTCATATTAAGGAGTAAGTTCCAGGCAGAGCGAACAAGTCATGGAAGTAATGGGCCTGAAATGCCTCATTCTTTAATTCTTTTAAGCATGAGATGAGGAGAGGGAGATAGGCAAAATGATGCTACATACAGATTAATAAAACCACTTCACAGAATCCCCAAAACAGTCAAAAAGGTTTCATGTGAATTTATTCCCTGGTTAATATAATACACAAAGGGCATTTAGATATTACTATGCATGTCAGCTGTTTCAATTGAGCTTTAAAGCTGGAATATCTTATTCATGGATAGGGAGAAAAGCAGCAGGGAGAAACTGGTAGAGGGGTTATACCAAGACTAGAATTAATTCTCTGCAGAAAACCCCAAGGAACAACTCCATAACAGGGGAAGACATTTCTGACCTTTCTTCCTCTCTTACTCCATAAAAGGGGACTATTTCTAGGTAGACTATAAACCCAGATGGAAATTTACTTACAGTCTCCAGCCACTAATGATAAAAATCCTCCAATGACCTCCACCCAAGGTGAAATCATATTACCACTTTCTTTTGCTTTATTTTGGATAGAAATGGGCACATTTCTCTTTAATCTCTGTATATAAATATGGATATATAAAGTTATATCAAAGAAATCCTTAACAAAAAAGGAATTTGTATCTTTTGCATATTTTCATCATTCCTAAATGAGATAGGCAGATATCTTAAAAGGGAAATCTAAGTGATCTTGATTGTCATATATTATTTAAAATAATGGCCATAATTTATCATTTTAATCTATTCTTAAGAGAAGAAAAAAATACCTGGGTGTTTCAGATCTCAGGCCCATTTGTTTATTTTCCCAGTGATATCCATATACTTCCCTTCTACAAGCTTCTAGATTTGCTCCTAGTGTCTGAATGGGAATAAGGGGAGATAGAAACCTTCTCCCAGGGGCACACTAAATATGGGAAAAGGGAAACAAGGTCAAAGAGATTTTCATGGGAAAGAGCAGTTAAACCAAAATCCTGAATCACAAATTCTTTTAACCCCACCACAGAAGTCTTCATCAAGAACACTCTTGATCCTAAATTAAAGTAAACAACACTCATCCCAAGCCTTCTTCAAAAATTTTTTTTAGGCTAATGTATAGATTCAGAATTGGAAAAGATAATTGAATTGTACTACATCAAGTGTTTTCAAGTATTTTTTAATTCAAATTTGAAAAGACTTCAGTGTATGTATTGGCTTTTAAGCTATGCTTTTGTGCATTATATTTTAGTGATTGCTTTTGAATCACAATATACCCCTTTAACTTTTCAGTCTTCTTAGAGTTAATATTATGCCATTCCATATAAAATGCAGGAATTTTCAATCACATAGGTCCATTCACCACTCTCCCCTGTTCTTTATAAGTGTCATATCCATTACGTCTTCATACAGTAAAAAATCTCATAAACAATATTGCATCTTTTCCTTTAGTCATGTTTTAAAGAAATTGTGAATTAAAAAATAGTCCCTATGTTTATCCAGACATTTTATAATGTTCGTAATTCCTTCCAGAGTATCTGAATTTCTATCTGCTACATTTCCCTTAATTCTGAAGAATTTCCTTCAGCATTTTTTTTGTAGCACATGTCTGCTAATAATTGATTCTCTTCATTTTCTTTAATCTGAAAAAATATTTATTTTGCTCTATTTCTTGAAGGATATTTGGATATTTTTTCTAGATATAGAATTCTGGGTTAAAATTTCTTTCTTTCAACATTACAAATATTTTGTTAAACTGTCTCTGGCCTTCCTAGCTTTTGTTGAGAAATTAATGGGATTTAATTACTGTTCCACTATGTGTAATATGTCGTTTTTCTTTAGCTGCTTTCAAGACTTTCTTCTCAACTTTGATGTTGTAACAGACTGACTATAATGTGCGCAGTGGTACCTTTCTTTGCATTTGTCCTTTTGGGATTCACTGAGCTTATCACATGTGAAAATTGAGGTCTTTCACCAAATTGGTAATTTTTTGCCATTAGTTCTTAAAGTGTATTTCCTGCCTAAATCTTTCTCTCCTCTCCTTCTAGAACTCCAATTACACATATACGATACATTTTATAATATTTCAAAGGTCTCACGGACTCTTTCTTTTTTTTTGTTTATCAGATTAGATAACATATACTGTTGTATATCACAATTTACTAATTCATTTCTCTCTCATCTTCATTCTCCTGTTAATCTATCCAGCATATTTTAATTTCATATTTGGAAAATGTTAGTTGTAACTTTCCATATGGTTCTTTCATACAGTTTCAATTTCTTTGTTCAGTTTTCTATTTTTCATTTCATGAGAGTAGAGTTGCCTTTATATTATCATGCCTTGTTGAAACGGCTGCCTTCAACTTCTTAACCTGCCAATTATCCTTTAAGTTGGTCTTCATTATCTTTCCTCTTGAAACCAGCTCATACTTTCCCAAATCGATCTACCTCCAGTCATTTTTTTTTTGGTATTGTTAATGTACAATCACTTGAACAACATTATGCTTACTAGACTCCGCCTATTATCAAGTCCCCCCTACATACCCCACTATAGTCACTGTCCATCAGCATAGTAAGATGCTACAGAATCATTACTTGTCTTCTCTATAAATACTGCCTTTCCCATGTCCCCAACTGCTGCATTGCATGTGCTAATTGTAATGCTGCTTTTCCCCCTTTATCACTCCCTTCATACCCATCCTCCCAGTTCCTTTCCCTTTAGTAACTGTTAGTCCATTCTTGGGTTCTGTGAGTCTGCTGCTGTTTTGTTCCTTCAATTTTTTCTTTGTTCTTATACTCCACAGAGGAGTGAAATCATTTGATACTTGTCTTTTTCAGCTTGGCTTATTTCACTGAGCATAATACCCGCTAGCTCCATCCATGTTGTTGCAAATGGTATGATTTGTTCTCTTCTTACGGCTGAATAATATTCCATTGTGTATATGTACCACCTCTTCTTTATCCATTCATCTACTAATGGACACTTAGGTTGCTTCCATTTCTTGGTTATTGTTAAGTAGTGCTGTGATAAACACAGAGGTGCGTATGTCTTTTTCAAATTGGGCTGCTGTATTCTTAGGGTAAATTCCGAGGAGTGTATTTCTGGGTCAAATGGTATTTCTATTTTTAGTTTTTCGAGGAACGTCCATACGGCTTTCCACAATGTTTGAACTAGTTTACATTTCCACCAGCAGTGTAGGAGGGTTCCCCTTTCTCCACAGCCTCACCAACATTTGTTGTTGTTTGTCTTTTGGATGGCAGCCATCCTAACTGGTGTGAAGTGATATCTCATTGTGTTTTAATTTGCATTTCTCTGATGATTAGCGATGTGGAGCATCTTTTCATGTGCCTTTTGGCCATCTGAATTTCTTCTTTGGAGAAGTTTATGTTCACCTCCCTGCCCATTTTTTAATTGGCTTATTTGCGTTTTGTTTCTTGAGGTGAGTGAGCTCTTCATATATTTTGGATATCAACCCCTTATCGGATACTTCATTTATGAATATAGTCTCCCATACTGTAGGATGCCTTTTTGTTCTACTGAGGGTGTCCTTTGCTGTACAGAAACTTTTTAGTTTGATATAGTCCCAATTGTTCATTTTGGCTTTTGTTTCCCTTGCCCAGGGAGATATGTTCATAAAGAAGTTGTTCATGTTTATGTCCAAGAGATTTTTGCCTATGTTTTTCTCTAAGAGTTTTATAGTTTCATGACTTACATTCAGGTCTTTGATCCATTTTGAGTTTAATTTTGTGCATGGGGTTAGACAGTAATCCAGTTTCATTCTCTTACATGTAGCTGTCAAGTTTTTCCAACACCAGTTGTGGAAGAGGCTGTCATTTCCCCATTATATATCCATGGCTCCTTTATCGTATACTAATTGACCATATATGCTTGGGTTTATATCTGGGCTCTCTATTCTGGTCCACAGGTCTATGGGTCTGTTCTTGTGTGTCAGTACCAAATTTTCTTGATTACTGTGGCTTTTTGTAGAGCTTGAAGTCAGGGAGCATAATTCCCCGTTTTTTTCTGCCTTCTCAGGATAGCTTTGGCTATTCAGGGTCTTTTGTCCTTCCATATGAATTTTAGAATTATTTGTTCCAGTTCATTGAAGAATGCTGTTGGTATTTTGATATGGATTGCATTGAATCTGTAGATTGCTTTAGGCAGGATAGACATTTTGTCAATATTAACACTTCCTAGCCAAGGGCATAGGATGAATTTCAATTTGTTAGTGTCCTCTTTAATTTCTCTTAAGAGTGTCTTGTAGTTTTCAGGGTATAAATCTTTCACTTCCTTGGTTAGGTTTATTCCTAGGTATTTTATTATTTTTTTGATGTGATTGTGAATGGATTGTTTTCCTGATTTCTCTTTCTGCTAGTTCATCGTTAGTGTATAGGAACGCAACAGATATCTGTGTATTCATTTTGTATGCCACAATTTTGCTGAATTCAAATGTTAGATCTAGTAGTTTTGGAGTGGATTCTTTAGGGTTTTTTATGTACAATATCATGTCATCTGCAAACAGGGACAGTTTGACTATGTCCTTACCTATCTGGATAACTTTTATTTCTTTGTGTTGTCTGACTGCCATGGCTAGGACCCCCAGAACTATGTAGAATAAAAGTGGGGAGAGTGGGCATCCTTGCTTTGTTTCCGATCTTAAAGGAAAAGCTTTCAACTTCTAGCTGTTACATATAATGTTGGCTGTGGGTTTGTCATATATGGCCTTTATTATGTTGAGGTACTTGCCCTCTATACCCATTTTGTTGAGAGTTTTTATCATGAATGGATGTTGAATTTTCTCGAATGATTTTTCAGCATCTATGGAGATGATCATGTGGTTTTTGTCCTTCTTTTTGTTGATGTAGTGGATGATGTTGAAGGATTTTCGAATATTGTACCATCCTTGTATCCCTGGAATGAATCCCACTTGATCATGATGGATGATCTTTTTGATGTATTTTTGAATTTGGTTTGCTAATATTTTGTTGAGTATTTTTACATCTATGTTCATCAGGGATATTGGTCTGTAATTTTCTTTTTTTGTGGTGTCTTTGCCTGCTTTTGTATTAGAGTGATATTGCTCTGCTAGAATGAGTTTGGGAGTATTCCTTCATCTTCTACTTTTTGGAAAACTTTAAGGAGGATGGGTATTAGGTCTTCACTAAATGTTTGATAAGATTCAGCAGTGAAACCCTCTGGTGCAGGGGTTTTTTTCCTCGGTAGTTTTTGATTACCAATTCTATTTCTTTGCTGGTAATTGGTCTATTCAGATTTTCTCTTTCTTCCAAGGTCAGCCTTGGAAAGTTGTATTTTTCTAGAAAATTGTCCATTTCTTCTAGGTTATCCAGTTGTTACCATATAATTTTTCATAGTATTCTCTCATAATTCTTTGTATTTCTGTGGTGTCTGTAGTGATTTTTCC
The DNA here is from genome assembly GCA_032199065.1 of Smutsia gigantea. Taxonomy (NCBI): domain Eukaryota; kingdom Metazoa; phylum Chordata; class Mammalia; order Pholidota; family Manidae; genus Smutsia; species Smutsia gigantea. The sequence goes on along the minus strand of JAVSCE010021781.1, from coordinate 773 downwards.
TTTCTCATTTCTGATTCTGTTTATGTGTGTAGACTCTCTTTTTTTCTTGATAAGTCTGGCTAAGGGTTTATCTATTTTGCTTATTTTCTCGAAGAACCAGCTCCTGCTTTCATTGACTCTTTCTGTTGTTTTTTTCTTCTCAATTTTATTTATTTCTGCTTTAATCTTTATTATGTCCCTCCTTCTACTGACTTTGGGCCTCATTTGTTCTTCCTTTTCTAGTTTCATTAATTGTGAGTTTAGACTGTTCATTTGGGATTGTTATTCTTTCCTGAGGTAGGCCTGTATTGCAATATATTTCCCTCCTGGCACGGCCTTCGCTGCGTCCCACAGATTTTGCAATGTTGAATTATTGTTGTTATTTGTCTCCATATATTGCTTGATCTCTGTTTTGATTTGGTCATTGATCTATTGATTATTTAGGAGCATGTGATTAAGCCTCCATGTTTTTGTGGGCTTTTTTGTTTTCTTTGTGTAATTTATTTCAAGTTTCAGACCTTTGTGATCTGAGAAGCTGGTTAGTACAATTTCAATCTTTTTGAATTTACTGAAGTTCTTTTTGTGGCCTAGTATATTATCTATTCTTGAAAATGTTCCATGTGCAGTTGAGAAGAATGGATATCCTGTTGCTTTTGGATGGAGTGTTCTGTAGATGTCTGTTAGGTCCACTTGTTCTAATATGTTGTTCAGTTCCTCTGTCTCTTTATTTATTTTCTGTCTGGTTGATCTGTCCTTTGGAGTGAGTGGTGTGTTGAAGTCTCCTAAAATGAATG
>JAVSCE010021780.1:0-42580 GCA_032199065.1 Smutsia gigantea | reverse complement strand
GAGGACAGGGATCTACATCCGGCTGCTCTGGGACAAAGGAAAGGTGGGTGGTCTGAGAGGCTTCCTAGCAGCAAGAGTGCTGCTGAAGGGGCGGGGTTTGCATGGAGCTTGCTGTGCGGGAGAAGGGATAGGTGGACAAGGTTGTCTGGGCACACTCTGCCCAGCAGATTGGGAACTTTCAGGAGCTTCAGGCGCTCCATTCCCCTGGCTGGCTAATCAACTCTGAGGCCCCCCACTGTGATATGCAGCCTGCTCTGCCTCCTCCTGGCCTGCCGGGACTGGCTTGCAAGCCAGCAGTCCCTGTCCTGGTGTCATGCCAGCCAGAGGGAGGCCCCAATTATGGCAGCTACAAACGCAAAGCACAGAGGCTTACACCTGTGTGCTCGATCCACTAGTTCTGACAGTGCAGACAGGCACTGCAGCCGGGAAGCAGGAAACAGTTCTTTCCTCCACACAGGCACCAGCACCGCTCCCCTGCAACCCCAGACATCACTCCAGGGGCTGAGCAGCTCCAGAGACTAGAGCTTCTGGGCACTAGAGGGCACCACATACAAATATGAAATGTCAAAGGAACCTGGTTCAAACCAAAATCTCACAAACACCAGAAAAAGGCCAAAGTAAAACTGAACTCACCAATCTTTCTGAAAGAGAGTTCAAAATAAAAATCATAAACATGTTCATGGAGGTACAGAAACATATTCAAGAGCTCAGGGACAAATTTAGGATGGAGAATAAATCATTAAGAAATTCCATATCTGAAATGAAACATAAAATGGAGGGATTTAAAAGGAGATTAGATGTAGTAGAAGAGATGATAAATGGAATAGAAATTAGAGAAGAGGAATACAAAGAAGCTGAGGCATAGATAGAAAAAAGGATCTCTAGGAATGAAAGAATATTGAGAGAACAGTGTGACCAATACAAACGGAACAATATTTGCATTACAGGGCTACCAGAAGAAGAAGAGAGAAAAAGGGATAGAAAGTGTTACTGAGGAGGTAATTGCTGAAAACGTCCCCAATCTGGGGAAGAAGATAGTCTCTCAGGCCATGGGGGTGCACAGATATCCCAACACAAGGGACCCAAGGAAGACAACAAGAACACATATAATTAAAATGGCAAAGATCAAGGATAAGGACAGACTTTTAAAAGCAGCTAGAGAGAGAAAAAAGATCATGTACAAAGGAAAACCCATCAGGCTATCATCAGACTTCTCAATAGAAACCTTACAGACCAGAAGGGAGTGGCATGATATATTTAATGCAATGAAACAGAAGGGCCTCGAACAAAGAATACTCAACTCGGCAAGATTATCATTTAAATTTGAAGGAGGGATTAAACAATTTTCAGATAAGCAAAAGCTGAGAGATTTTACCTCCCACAAACCACCTCTACAGTGTATTTTGGAGGGATTGCTGTAAAAGGAAGTGTTCCTAAGGCTAAATAATTGTCACCAGGGTAAATAAAACCACAGTTAAGAAAGTAGAACAATTAATTACTAAGCAGATGCAAAATCAAACCAACTACCCCAAAGTCAACCTAAGGGATACACAAAGAGTAAAGAATATGATACCTAATATATAAAGAATGGAGGATGAAGAAAAAGGAGAAAAAAAAGAACCTTTGGATTGTGTTTGTAATAGCATAATAAGTGAATTAAATTAGACTGTTAGATAGTAAGGGAATTGCTCTTGAACCTTTGGTAACCACGAATCTAAAGCCTGCAATGGCAATAAGTATATACCTATCGATAAACACCCTAAATGTAAATGGACTGAATGCACCAATCAAAAGACGGAGAGTCACTGAATTGATAAAAAAAACAAGACCCGTCTGTATGCTGCCTACAAGAGACTCACTTCAAACCCAAAGACATACACAGACTAAAAGTGAAGGGATGGAGAAAGATATTTCATGCAACTAATAAGGAGAAAAAAGCAGGAGTTGCAGTCTTGTATCAGACAAAATAGACTTCAAAACAAAGTCACAAGAGACAAAGAAAGACATTACATAATGATAAAGGGGTCAAACCAACAAGAGGATATAACCATTATAAACATCTATGCACCCAACACAGGAGCTCCTACATTTGTGAAACAAATACTAACAGAATTAAAAGGGGAAATAGAATGCGATGAATTCATTCTAGGAGACTTTAACACTCCACTCACTCCAAAGGACGGATCAACCAGACAGAAAATAAGTAAGGAGAGAGAGGCATTGAACAACACATTAGAGCACATGGACCTAACAGACACCTACAGAACTCTCCACCCAAAAGCAGCAGGATACACATTCTTCTTAAGTGAACATGGAACATTTTCAAGAATAGATCATATACTAGGCCACAAAAAGGACCTCAGTAAATTAAAAAAGACTGAAATTGTACCAGCTGGCTTCTCAGACCACAAAGGTATGAAACTAGAAATAAATTATGCAAAGAAAACGACAAAGCCCACAAACACATGGAGGCTTCACCCCATGTTCCTAAATAACCAATGGATCAATGACCAAATAAAAACAGAGATCAAGCAATATATGGAGACAAATGACAACAATAATTCAACACTGCAAAATCTGTGGGATGCAGCAAAGGCCATGCTAAGAGGGAAGTATATTGCAATACAGGCCTACCTCAGGAAAAAGAACAATCCAATATGAACAGTCTAAACTCACAATTAACGAAACTAAAAAAAGAAGAACAAATGAGGCCCAAAGTCAGTAGAAGGAGGGACATAATAAAGATTAGAGCAGAAATAAATAAAATCGAGAAGAATAAAACAATAGAAAGAATCAATGAAAGCAGGAGCTGGTTCTTTGAGAAAATAAACAAAATAGCTAACCCCCTAGCAAGACTTATCAAGAAAAAAAAAGGGAGTTACACACATAAACAGAATCAAAATGAGAAAGGAAAAATCACTACAGACACCACAGAAATACAAAGACTTATTAGAGTATACTATTAAAAATTATATGCTAAAAAACTGGATAACCTAGAAGAAATGGACAAATTTCTAGGAAAATACAACCTTCCAAGGCTGACCCACGAAGAAAGAGAATATCTGAATAGACCAATTAGCAGCAACGAAATTGAATTGGTAATCAAAACACTAGCTAAGAACAAAATCCTGGACCAGATGGTTTCACTGCTGAATTTTATCAAACATTTAGTGAAGACCTAATACCCATCCTCATTAAAGTTTTCCAAAAAGTAGAAGAGGAGGGAATACTCCCAAACTCATTCTACAAGGCCAACATCACTCTAATACCAAAACCAGGCAGACACCACAAAAAAAGAAAATTACAGACCAATATCCCTGATGAACATTGATGCAAAAAAACTCAACAAAATGTTAGCAAACCAAATTCAAAAACACATCAAAAAGATCATCCATCATGATCAAGTAGGAATTATTCCAGGGATGCAAGATGGTACAACATTCAAAAATCCATCAACATCATCTACCACATCAAGAAAAAGAAGGCCAGAAACCACATAATTATCTCCATAGATGCTGAAAAGGCATTTGACAAAATTCAACATCCATTCATGATAAAAACTCTCAGCAAAACTGGTATAGAAGGCAAGTAACTCAACATAACAAAAACCATATATGACAAACCCACAGCCAACATCATACTTAACAGCAAGAAAGCTGAAAACTTTTCCTTTAAGATCAGGAACAAGACAGGGATGCCCATTCTCCCAACTTTTATTCAACATAATTCTGGAGGTCCTTGCCATGGCAATCAGATAAGCACAAAGAAATAAAAGACATCCAGATTGGCAAGGAAGAAGTTAAACTGTCCCTGTTTGCAGTTGACATGATATTGTACATAAAAAATCCTAACAAATTCACTCAAAAACTATTAGATCTAATATATGAATTCAGCAAAGTTGCAGGATATAAAATTAATACACAGAAATCTGTTGCATTCCTATACACTAATGATGAACTAGCAGAAAGAGAAACCAGGAAAACAATTCCATTCACAATTGCATCAAAAAGAATAAAATACCTAGGAATAAACCTAGCCAGGGAATTGAAAGACCTATACCCTGAAAACTACAAGATACTCTTAAGAGAAATTAAAGAGGACACTAACAAATGGAAATTCATCCCGTGCTCTTGGGTAGGAAGAATTAATATTGTCAAAATGGCCATCCTGCCTAAAGCCATCTACAGATTCAATGCAATCCCTATCAAAATATCAACAGCATTCTTCAATGAACTAGAGCAAATAGTTCTAAATTCATATGGAACCACAAAAGACCCCAAATAGCCAAAGCAATCCTGAGAAGGAAGAATAAAGTGGGGGTAGGGGGTGATTACGCTCCCCGACTTCAATTCTACTTCAAAGCCATGGTAATCAAGACAATTTGGTACTGGCACAAGAACAGACCCATAGAACAATGTAACAGACTAGAAAGCCCAGATATAAACCCAAGCATATATAGTCAATTAATATACGATAAAGGAGCCATGGACATACAATGGGGTAATGACAGCCTCTTCAACAACTGGTGTTGGCAAAACTGGACAGCTACATGGAAGAGAATGAAACTGGATTATTGTCTAACCCCATACACAAAAGTAAACTCAAAATGGATCAAAGACTTGAGTGTAAATCATGAAACCATAAACACCTTAGAAGAAAATATAGGCAAAAATCTCTTGAACATGAACATCAGCAACTTTTTCCTGAACGCATCTCCCTGGGCAAGGGAAACAAAATTAAAAATGAATAAATGGGTCTCCATTAAACCAAAAAGCTTCTGTACAGCAAAGGACACCATCAGCAGAACAAAAAGGCATCCTACAGTACTGGAGAATATATTTGTAAATGGCATATCCGACAAGGGGTTAACATCCAAAATATATAGAGAACTCACACACCTCAACACCCAAAAAGCAAATAACCCTATTAAAAAATGGATGGAGGATATGAACAGACATTTCTCCAAAGAAGAAATTCAGATGTCCAACAGGCACATGAAAAGATGCTCCACATCGCTAATTATCAGGGAAATGCAAATTAAAACCGCAATGAGATATCACCTCACACCGGTTAGGATGACCAACATAGAAAAGACCAGGAACAACAAATGCTGGCATGGATGTGGAGAAAGGGGAACCCTCCTACACTGCTGGTGGGAATGTAGACAGTTCAACCATTGTGGAAAGCAGTATGGAGGTTCCTCAAAAGACTGAAAATAGAAGTACCATTTGACAGGGAATTCCACTCCTAGGAATTTACCCAAAGAAAACGAGTTCTCAGGTTCAAAAAGACAGATACACCCTTATGTTTATCGCAGCACTATTTACAATAGCCAAAATATGGAAGCAACCTAAGTGTCCATCAGTAGATGAATGGATAAAGAAGATGTGGTACATATACACAATGGAATACTATTTAGCCATAAGAAAGAAACAAATGCTACCATTTGCAACAGCATGGATGGAGCTAGAGGTTGTTATGTTCAGTGAAAAAAGTCAGGCTGAGAAAGACAAATGCCAAATGATTTCCCTCATTTGTGGAGTATAACAATGAAGAAAAACTGATGGAACAAAATAGCAGCAGACTCACAGACTCCAAGAAGGGACTAGCGGTTACCAAAGGGGAGGGGCGGGTGTGGAGGGAGAGAGAAGTGGATTGTGGGGTATCATGATTGCTACACGGTGTGGGGTTCATGGGGAGGACAGTGTAGCTCAGAGAAGACAAATAGGGACTCTGTGGCATCTTACTACACTGATGGACAGTGACTGCATTGGGGTATGGGGGGGCTTGATAATAAGGGTGAATGTAATAACCACATTGTTTTTCTTGTGAAACTTTCATCAGAGTGTATATCAATGATACCTTAATTAAAAAAAAGAAAAAATATAATCAGACAAAAACGTAGATATATATATATAAGATGTTTATCAGGACCTTGTTCAAAACAGGAAAAAGGAACAAAAGCAATTTAAACTGCTACCATCAGCGAAATAAAGTGAAGTCCTACAATTAAAGCTACACAGTCAAGCCATTATAAAGAAATGTGTATTCCATATATATGTATGTTTATGATAATTGTCAAGTTAAAAAGTAATTTATTCTGACCTTGGAAAACAGAAACAGAAAAATTACCCCATCCCACATTTTACTTGACTGTCTGTTCTCCTGGGAAACTGGAGGAGCCTTGGGAACTGAGACATTATCATATTCATTCCTGTATCCACAGGGACTGCTCACACATCCACACTCAACAATGGGATCAAGAAATGAGGATTGAACTGGTCTATACAGAATATTAGACATTCCATGGCATTGGAACGGAATGAACAGGAAGAGTCAGTCATATGCCCAAGAGCTTAAATGAATAAGCCATGTTTCAGATAAAATGTAATTGGCTAATCAGCCAGTGTGCCATGGAAGTATGGAGTCTGTTCTGCTATTGCAACCTGAAGATGATAAACTTGAGGAAGCTGGAGAAGTAGCTCATGTACATGTGGGGACTGTGAGTGAGCCGGAAGATTAATCTGGAGCTCTGGACTGGAGGTGAGGGGGCACAGGGAAGCCCAGAATTTAGCTATTGAGTGGATTTGCTATTTCAGGGAACCATGTTGAATTCCCAGATATTCAGTGTTGATGGTTTAGTGGATGGAGAATCTGAGGCAGAAGTTTAGGTCAGAACCCCAGCTAGACACACACAACTGTTCTTTTGAACGAAGCACTACCGTTTATTGAGTATTCGGCCAGGCAATGGGCTAAGTGACCTCCCCCTCTCCCTCTCTCTCTTTCTTTCTCGTATTTAGTCTACATAGCTGCAGTATTTGTTTCTATTGTTCCATTTTATAGATGAGGTGACTGAAACTTAGAAGGTTAATGAACTTCCCAAATACCCTCAACTGGTAAGTGATGGATTTGGGATTTGAGTCCCTTTTTGTGTCAAATGTCCACACTCTAACTGCTCTGCCACCCGTTAAACCAGAGTAATATGCCCACCTCACTATGGGTTTACAGAAGAGCTCAAATGTGGATGTGGAAGCACTTGTTTGACCTTAGAGCCCTAAGTGAATGGGAGGTGCTGTTAGGGAACACTCCAAAGGCGTCCTATCCTTTATGCTTCTGACTCTTCTACTTCTGCTCCAGTAGGGAGCGCTGCTCTCAGAACCACGAGGAGTCAGTGGCCCTGGTCTTGCTTCCACTCTGCACCTGGCTTTTCTCCCCCCACAAATGGAGGCAGCTTCAGCCCACCGGTGTCTGGGGAATAACCCAGGAGGCCGAACAGGAGCCTCATTTGTGGCTGCCCCCTGGTGCTATCTACATGGAGGGCAGGAAAGGGACTATTATTATAGCCTTGCCATACAAAGAGATGTGGATTGGCTGGGTCAGGAGCTATAAAATATACAGGGCAGAAAGGAAGCCAGCCTATCTCCCAGAAGACTTCAGTGCTGTGCCTGCAGAGGGCGCTGGAAGGGAGAAGTGAATCCTCATCCCAGCAGGCTTTTGAATAGGCCTCTCGACATAGTGGGCTGAGTGATCATTTCAGAGCCAATTCACACATTTAGTGGCGGTAGGTGATGATTACATTCTCTTTTAACATTAAGATTCCAAATTACAGAGGAATCATGCAGTGGTCCTTTGGCATTTGAGTGATGATGGGAGTAATCCTTAGGACGTGCTCCAGACACTTTTTGCATGTACAGCTTCCCACGTCCGTTACTCGTTACTCATAGAGCTTCACCATGGCTCGACACCATTAATGAGCTCATTTATTTCTCAGTTCCTAAGTAAGACATTGAGCTGAAGAGGCCGCTTTCCTCTGAGGAAAGCAGAGTTTCAGTGAGAATGGGAACTGATGGGCTCATCCCAGAGAACGCTCCTAGACCCCAAAATGACCTTGAGATGAAAAGGAGTACCGTGGTGACTCTCTCAGTGACCCCACCCCTAAGCACAGCTGGCCACCACCTCTGCTTCTGTCCTGGAGACAAAGGTCAACCACTTCCTTAGACCTCGGCAGAAACTACTTCCTCCTACAGCCTGTTACCTGGATTCAGGTGGGACATGTGACTGACTGAAGGGATGGGAGCAAGCAGGTAAGAGGGCTGGAAAAGTCAGAGAACACCCAGAGGAATCGATACCTCTGCCTTCTAGCCTTCAAGGCAGGTGCCTCCACACTTAGTGTGATCCAGAGTCACCTGGATGCTTGAAATAAAAACCGGCCACTGTCCTTGAAACCCTGATTCTGTTCTGAGAACCAAGGCCTTTTCAGTAATCAGCTGTTTCTTGTCATTCATTTTGGGAGATGCTGTTGTGAGTTTGTAAGAGTCAGTGGGTTCTGAACACCTGTGTGGTCAGATGGTCTTAGAGACCAGAGCCATATGGCAGAGTGGAGAGGGAGAGAGTGTGGGGTGGTATGGAAAAGGGCTCCAAACTCAGCATTAGGTAACTGCCCTTTTGTACGTCCTGTGTGACTCCCTAGCTGCGTGACCTTGAGGAGGACACACAGCCTCTCTGAGCCTCCCCATCTCACCCATGGAATGGTTTTTGCAGGTTTGAAGGTGTTGTGCAGCAGGGCATATGACAGCACTTTGAAAACTATAGAGCACTAAAAAAGGTTGGGGAGGTTATTAATTACTCTTCAAAACTAAGGAGTTACATTATATGAAGATTTTCAAAGTATGTGAGTAAGTTTGTGAGAGATGAGGAAGAGAAGAAAGAGATGAAAGAGAGAATATGAATGTTTGAATGTCCGGCCCTTACCCCCTGTGCGCTGCTCCCAGAGCTGTGTGGTGCTGCGTCCAGTCTCCTTCTACACAAGATGAAAATCAGTCAGGACACAGGCATTGTTTCTGAAGAGGACTTGGTGATTCACCCTACCGGCTGAATTGGGAAGGAGGGGAGTTGATGCTCTATCTTCAGTGTCTGAATAAAAAGAGAATATAAGGTGGGGATGCTCTGTCACTCTCAGGGAATCTGAGAACTGACCTCTGCACCTCAAGTTCATGAGGAAAGGAGCTGAAGGAGGGCTACATCAGGCCTTTCATTTGTTTTGGAGAGACCTTGGGGAGATAATCCCTAGATAGCTTGTTGAGATGAACTTGGATAATTGCTCCAATGTGTATCTATAAGCAAGGGTCTTGGGAGATGAGTCTTATTTGCAAGAAGTAAACAAGCTTCACAGTGAGCAGCAATTCTAAAAGGTTTCCTCAGTCTAAGAGGAAACCATAGTTAAAGGACACTGCACACACATGTGGCTGACTGGCTTTGAGTTACCAGAGATCCAGACAATCTCAAGAACTTAGATTAGGATGATTCCAGATTGCTAGTGACCCCAAGTACTAAATAAAAGCCATTGAAAAAAAATCATATTTGGAGGAAAATAATGTCATCTTAGACCTCAAATTATCTCTCTTAATAATGTTAAGAACAACAATGTCTGGCACAAACCCAAAGATAAACAGACACACAAGAAAGTAAAATTCTGAAAGCAAGAACCAGCAGATAAATGCATACAGGGTCTCCAGATAGGATAATAATCACACTTAGAATGAAACACAATGATGTTCACAGTATTTTTGGATATAGAAGCAAGTTTGAAAAATTGGCAGGACTTTTTACAAACTGAACAAAGATGAGTAACCAATCAGAGAAAAAACACATTTACCTTGCAGAAATCATGTCATGTTCTCTTCCAGTTGCTGTTCCTGCAAGGGCAATCACTACCCTGACTCCTAATAGCATAAATAGGTTTACCCATTTTTGTGTTTATTTAAATGGAAGTTTGCCTTTTGCACTCTTATTTGTCTGCTTCTTTCATTCACTGTTATATATGTTATGTATATAAGTATACTGTCATTGTGGCTGTAGATAGTTCACTTTCATTGCTATATAGAGTTCTATTATGTGAATATACTGTTAAGAAAATCTGTTCTACCATTCATTGAAGGGCATTTGTAGTTTTTGGTTTGGGGTTGTTATGAATAGGGCAGCTATGCATTTCTCTGGGCACCTATATGTACAAGTGGAATTTCTGGGTGGTAGGGCAAGTCTATGTCTAGTTTTAGTAGATTGTGCTAAACAAGTTCCATAATACTTGTTATTTACCCTACCTCTAGCAGTGTCTAAGGATTCCAATTACTCTCCATTCTTAACATTATTTACTATTTTCCCATCCTTTTCATTTGAGTTTTTTGTTGCATGTGCATGGTATCTCACTGTGGTTTCAATTTTCATTTCTGTGATGACTAATGAAGTTAAGCATCATTTCATATGGTTATTTTTATACATATATCTGTTAAGTGTTCTGCCCATTTTTCTGTTGGATTAGCCACCTTTTCCATGTTGATTTGTAGGAGCTCTTTGTGTATCCTGGTTCCAAATCCTTTGTTGGATGTATGTAATAAGTGTATCTTCTACAACTTTGTGAGTTTACTTCATTAAATTAATAGTGGGTATTGAGAAACAAGATTTAAAAAACATCTACATTGTCTACATCCTTTTGATGATTCTGAGCAGGGTATATATTTTATTCCATCCTCTAATCTTTGTAAGTGCATTTATTTAATGGCTGTCTTTTGTAAGCAGTATGTTGTTGGGTTTTGATTTTTTAATTGTTTGAAAAAGTTTAATCTTTTATTTGGATTATTTAACCTCACATTTTATGCAATTACAAATGAATAGGGGTTTATATCTACCATCTTATTATCTGTTTTTTTATGTTTGGCCAATGTGTTTTATATGTTTTTTCTCCTTTTTTGTCTTCTTTTGAATCAGTAAAATATTTTTATTATCTATTTATTTCTTCTGTACACTTGTTAGTTATATACTGTTTATGATTCTTTTAATGATTATCCTAAGGATTACAAAATGTATTCTTGAATATGGTGATTATTTTTACCATTTCCATGATTCTCTTAGAACCATTTTAACTCATTAACCACCATCAATCACTAATGTCTCACGTTCACATTATTGTTGTCATGAAATTAATTTCTACACATATTTTAAACTTCAGAAGACATTACAATTTTTGTTTTTTTAACTCATATGTGTTCATAGTTTATCCCATCTGGTAATGTACATTTCATCCTACATTTCCAAGTTTCTGCCTGGGATCATTTTCATTTTGCTTGCAAAACCTCATTTATTTTTTTCTTTGAGTCCTTCAGTGTCATATTCCCTCAATTTGGTTTATCTGAATATTTAATTCATTTTTGAAGAATGTTTTTTATGTTTGTATTATTATATGTAATTTTAACAATTTAAAGATGGCATTGTAAAAGACAAGAAATAACAAGTTTTGGTGAGGAGGTGGAGAAAAGGGAACCCTTCTACACTGTTCCTGGGAATGTAAATTGGTGTAGCCAGTGTGGAAAGCAGTATGGAGGTTCCTCAAAAACTAAAAATAGAAATACCATATGACCCAGTAATTCCACTTCTGTGAATTTACCTGAAGAAAACAAAATCTATGATTCAAAAAGATATATGTACCCCCTGTGTTTAGTGCCACATTATTTACAATAGCCAAGGTATAGAAGCAACCAAAGTGTCTATCAGTACATGAATGGATAAAGAAGATGTGGTACATATACACAATGGAATATTATTCAGCCATAAAAAAGAAAGAAATTCTGCAATTTGCTACAACAAGGATGGATCCAGAGAGTATAATGCTAAGTAAAATAAGCCAGGCAGAGAAAGACAAATACCATATGATTTCACTTATATGTGGAATCTGAAAACAAAACAAAACAAAACAAAACAAAATAGCAGTAGACTCATAGACACTGAGAAGTGACTGGTGGTTACTATGGGGAGGGTTTGGCACAGGTGGATGAGGTAGGTGAAGGAGATAAAAAGGCACAAAATCTCAATTATAATATAAATTTGTCATTGGGATGAAAGCACAGCATAGAGAATATAGTCAATAGATCTGTAACATCTAAGGTGACAGTAACTACACTAGTTGGAGTGAGCATTTAATAATGTATAAAACTGTCAAATCACTATATTGTATGCTCGAAACCAATGTAATATTGTATATCTACTATATTTCAATAAAAATATGAAAAAAAGAAAAAGTATGAAAGGAAATAGAAATACAAATAAAAAGAGTCAGAGTTTGGAGACTGCTCACTTCAGATCAATGGCTCAGCACACCTGGGATTGTTTTTTCACTTTTCCTACATGGAGTAAGATGACTGCTGATACTTCATCCATCACCCATTTTTGGGGTTGGACATGTCATCCTCCCCAAAGACTGTGAATTTTTTTTTAGTAAGTAAGAGAGAAGGACAAATATTGAGTAGGCAATCAATAACTATATTTAGCCCAGTATTGTCATAGTATTTTTGAAACAGTTTATTTGATTGGCAGTCATCCACTGTTTATCATTATATGCTAATGTACACACCTTTGCTTTTCTTTTGTAAACATTACTAATGGGTGATTGACATCTTAAGATCATAAGTACCAAAATTAGTTACTGAAAGGTGTAATCAGTTGAAAAGTTGGAAGTCAATAAAATTAATTGAAAATAGAAGAAACAGAATCTGTGCAAAAAAAGAGAGATGACATTTTATCGTCTTTTGGCTTCCACCATTTCTGCTATGAAATTATCTGTCATTCGTATTGCTGTTCCTCTGAAGGTAAAGTGCTCTCTTCCAACCAGCTGCTTTTAAGACTTTTCTTTGTATTTGATTTAAGTAATTTTACTGATATGCTTGGGTTTGCTTTTTCTTTGAATTTATACTCCTTGATGCTTGCTGAGCAACTTGAATCTCTAGTTTTGTGTCTTTTATGTGTTTGTATAATCTTGGTCATTATCTTCTATAATATGGTCCTCCTGTTCCATTGTCTGTTTCCTATCCTTCTGAGATTCCAAAGATGTTAGACCTTCTCTGTGTGCTCCATTAAAAAAAATCTTGTCTGCTTTTCCCCTTTAATTTTTCTTGCTTCAGTTAGAGTATTTTATATTGACTTATCTTTTAGTTTATTAATCCTGTATCCTGCTATGCACAATATGCTGTTAAACTCATCCACTGAGATCTTAATTTCAGGTACTTTTTATTTCTAGAAAGTCCATTGTGTTATTTAAAAGAATTTATGCCAGTTTGCTGGTGAAAATTATCCATCTTTTTCTCTGTTTTCAGATATTAGTCACTGTATTTTAAACCCCTTGTCTGCCATGTCTATCAGCCTCATCTTTGAATCTCCATCTTCTGTTTTGTTTATTTGTTCCTATTCATTATAGGTCATATGATTTTGCCTCTTGCTTTTGTCAAGTATCTTTTTATTGTATGCTGGAAGTTAATAATACATGATTATAGAAGCTCCAGATGTTATCTTCTGTCAGATGGTTCTCCCTTTTCTACTATGCCACTACAGTGAATTGGTTGATCATCCATCCATAAGAAAATGATTGGAATTTCGTTAGGGTTGGCTTGCAGTTTCAGAAGGACAGAATTTACTGTTGTTATTAGAATGTATTCCTCCTAGCTTTTGACTGAGACTTGATTGAGCCTTAGTTTCCTCAGCCCTGTAAGATAATGGAAGACCCTTTTTAGAGGTTTTTAGCTTGGCTTTTTAACCTCTTGCTTGCTTCATGCAACTTCAAAATTTGACAAATGTCTAGAGGAAAAGACCAGACATGTGTTTGAAGAAGGCTTCCTCCCTTGAAGAGTCTTTGGTTCTCAATCCTGAGAGACAGCAGGACCTTTTGCTCTGACTTTTAGAAGCTTCACCTTGCTCCCTAGAATTCCACCAGATTTAGCAAAAGTCCTTTGGGAAAACCCATCCATCTTTTTTTGTCCCCTCAAATTCCCAGTTGGTTACCCCAGCTCTGCATGACTGCCACAAACTTTGATGTTTTCTCTTTCCTCAGCAGAGATCTTCTGCCTCAGTCTGCATCCAGACTCAGTAAAGAGCCCCAATATACAAATATCCAGTTGTACTTACCTTATTTAAGAACAGTTCTTCTGTCTCAGAAACTTTATTTTATGCAGTTTTTGTAACTTCTTGATGCTTTTAAAATGTGACTTAAAAACTTATTTATATTCTTTTCCTAATTGTTGCAGCAGAAGCATTTCTTGCTGTAACCCACTATATCCTGTGTGGAAGCAGAGGCATGCCTCTTTTACTTATAAGGAAATTGGTGTCAAGAAATCTTAGTTTGGTTAAACCACTCAGTGTATAAGAGAGATTTGCACAGGCTACAAATCACATTAACTTGTCATAAACAAGTATTGTTGGTAAAATATTATCCCTTTGTAGCTTTCTATTTCACAAAATGATTATAACTTTTTAAGCTGTAGTTTATAAGGGATATTATGTTGGTTTCAGGTGCATGGCACAGTGATATGAAAATTATATACATTACTAAATGCTCACCATGATAAGCGTATTGCCGTCTGTCATCATACAAAAAGATAGTACAATATTATTGACTATATTCCCCATGCTGTACTTTCATCCTTGTGACTAATTTATGTTATAATTGGAATTTTGTACCTCTTTATCCCCTTCACCTATTTTTCCCATCCCCCCACTCCCCTCCCCTCTGTTCAGTCTGTTTTCTCTGTTTATGGGTCTATTTCTGTTTTGTTTGTTCACTTGTTTTATTGTTAGATTACACATATAAGTGAAATCATATGGTATATTTCTTTCTCTGCTTATTTCATTTAGTATAATGCCATCTAGGTCCATCCATATTATTGCAAATGACAAGATTTCATTCTTTTTTATGGCTGAGTGATATTCCATTGTATATATGTACCACCAAATGATTATAACTTTATTTTATTTATTTATCATATTAAGATGGTGATTAAGCATATTTAAAGGTATCCATATTCCTCTACTATGTCTTTTTTGAATCTCTGTTGTCGCTTCTGAATTCAAGTCACCAACATCTCTCATCTTGGGGAACTGAAATAACTTTCTAAATAATTTCTCTGACTTCCTAATTATTTAATTCTAGTTCACTCTCCTCACTTTGATCCAATTACATTCCTGAAAATTAAGTCTGAGCATATAATTGCCCTTCTTGGAACCATAAAGAGATTTTTTTTTTTGCTTAGGATGAAGGTGGCATTCTTTACCACATCTTACAAAGACTAGTATGACCAGGACTCTACCTGACTTTCTTGCCCATGCCTTCCATTCTCTCCTCACACAATATACTACAGCCATGCTGAACTCCCTTTAGTTTCTTGAGTATGCCTTGTTCTCTTGAACTCTTGAGTCCTTACCCATGCGTTGACTCTATTCACAACACCATTTTTCTCCATTTACCCTTTTCACCCAATGAACTCATAGAGATCCAAAACAGATATAAAATCTGGCTGGGAGAGATTAGGAAAGCCATTGTGCAGGAGGTAGCAGTTGTGCTGTGTTAAGGGCTGGGATTATAGTCTACATTAAGTGAGGAAGGATGTTTGGAAGTAACCCACAACTACTTTTCCTAAATGTAGCAGGGATAAATTATGGAACTAAATGATTGAATTAGTTGATCAGTAAAGAATATTTCTCTTTTTTGGGACAATATTTCCAAAACAATCATTGGATCACACAACTGGCTATCCCATGCATCTCAGAAGGCAAATGCTTTAGGAGTGGAAATAATGAAAGCCAAAGAAGGAAGAGATCTTCTGGGCTGTGGTGCTCAGGGAAGCATCCATGGTGGGACTAGGGCATGAGCTTCTTTCCTCTGCTGCCTGTTCCCCTCCCCAAGTGATGGCTTATAATTAAGAAGCCTCTGCCCTAGCCCCCCTGGGGGATTTGTCCCAGGGAGCTTGGGGTTTACTTTGTTAGTGTTTTTTTTTTCAAGACTTGTGTTCCACTGGGACCCAATGTCCCTCAGGCCCAGGAAGACAGAATGTGACAAGTGAGAAGGGATGGTGTAGACTCAGTGACGACAGCAGAGTCTATACTTCCATGAGCCTGTAACAGTGAAAGAGTGGAGGTTCCCAGGCCAAAGCCCTGGCGACCCCATCAGGCATCCTTGGTAAGTTAGGCTGGAAGGGACAGACCCTAGGGTTCTTCCAACCTTAGCAGCCGGGTTACTGAGGTTTTTTGGGATTGTTCTTCCGGCAGTCCGAAATAAAAAAAAAGACACGACTGCTCAACATTTTAGAAATATCTTGATTAGTGTCATCAGAGTCAATCACTTTATTTAAGTTAGTATTTATAACTATTTCATAACAAAGTCCTCTATACATTGCAAGGAATTCTCAAACAACATTTCAAGTTCACAGTAGCTTAGTGAAGTATACAGGCACAAGTCAGCATTGTCATTTTAAAGCTAAAGAAAGTTAAGGTGTAGAAAAGGAAAGAGTAGGTGAAGTTCATCTGTCTCCTTAATGGCAGCATTTGCAATTCCTGGCTGATTTGGGTCCCCTAATCTAGCATTTTACACAACAGATGGATCCTGCCTGGTTCCTAGAAAGGGCAATTTCTGAGGAATCAGAGATACATTCTTCTCCTCACTGATATGTAGCAGCTCATCGTTCTTTCCTCTGCCCACGTGTGAAAACACATGCATTTGCCTGGGTTCAACCCTGTGATCTTGGTGGATACCCTGCGTTGAGTGTCCTGTTCTGCCTCTTCAGGGTTAGGGGAAATTTTCCTCATCCTGAAATGCCCCTTTTTTTTCCAATTCTGAGTCACACTATGGGAAGGGTATCTGGAGAGACCAGGAGATAGATCCAAGAGAGTGAAAATTATCCTCATTCTTTTTGCTTTTCCATGATCTCTAAACTTCCACATTGGTCTCATTTCTTCCCACATTACTATTAATAGTGTGTGGGCTGAATCTTAGGGAAAATGATGGCATTGTTGTCTGGGTAGACTAGTGTTAAGCCATTCAGCAGGGTAGCTTGTGGTGGGGTAGTCTGACCTGGGCAGAGATCCTGGACAGTCTGCAAGGGAGTATCTGCAAATCAGTGCAAAGGATTTAGATAAAGGAGATGTGGTTTGGAAAGGCTCAGTCACTGGATGTTTCAACCTCCAATAATTTTGGTATTCAATAATCTCTTAGGCAGCATAATTTTTTTTTGCTCTGTACACTCTTCTAGATGTTAAGGTTCAGCAGTGAGCAAGATAGAACCTTTCCCTATCCTTAAAGTCTAGCAAAAAGCAAATAACCCATATTTAATGGTCTGGAGGATGAGTTCCTGGAGAAGTAATGGATGGGCTGGAAGCCTGATGTGATATGGTGGGTGGGGGAAGTCTGTTTTGAGAAAATGAGAGAAAAGAAAATCTCGTTTGCCTAGAGTAGAGAGAAGGTGGGGCATGGGCTAATTGATCTGATGAAAAAAGGGTCTTGTGAGTTGTGTTAACCATTTTGGACTTTATGTTAGTGGAAAAGGAAACCTCAATTAGAATATTCAATGAGCAGGTTTGAGTTATAAAAAAAATGATTCTGGAAAATGTCAGTGGGTTGTTAGAGAGCAAAAATGGATGTGGGGATTTTGCAAATTCGTTGCAATTTTCAGGTGAGAAAAGTAAGTGAGCTGAATGGCAGCTGTGGGATGGAAAGAAGGACATTATAAGAGATGTTTAGAGAGTGGGACTGATGACATGGAAGTAAATGAATGAGATGAGTGAGGAGAGGGAGGATCAAGGATGGCTTCCAGGTCTGGTGTGAGTATGTGTAGGTGCACTTTGCTTGCTTATTAAGCATGTTGCAATACTCTTTTTTTTTTACAAACTAGAGATATAAACCTTTATTTCACACTTTGTCATACTCACTTTCAATAAGACATGCACTGGAGACATAGCTCAAAATACTGGCAAAGCTAGATGCTGGGTGTCTTCCAGGCAGGAGCAAAGATGTGGTTGCTCCAGGGCCAATGTGTCCCTGGGGCTTTCAGGCAGCGTGGACCAGACACACCAGAATTGTCCAGCCCCAGCTGTACTTAGAGCCACCTCCTTTTGTGGGGCCATTAGTCCTCATTTCATGCCAGATTTTCACCAGGATCTCCCTCTTCTTCCAAATGAGTTCATGACCCCAAGTAATATAGCATATCCAAAGAGAGTGCCCCCAAGATGTGCTTCATGATCAGAAAATTTCCATCGTGGGATCGTTCCTACTGTGTCCATGGCAACAGTGGCTTTTCGGGCATTCCCTGTTGTAAACGTGGACAATGGAAGGAAGGTAATGGCGAGCCTCCCTCCTGGAATCTTAGTGCAGATGGCAGCAAGGACAGTCATGAAGGCGCCTGATGCACCAAAGCGATGGTCCACGTCATCCTGTGGCAACTTTACACACAGAACTGACAGAACAGAAAATAACACCTGCAGATAAATATACTGCCATGAACTGCTCTTGACCCGGAATGTTCACCATGCTGGAGGAGAAGCTCCACAAAACCTACATATTTGCTGCAGTGTGAAACAAGGAGAAATGGCTTAATGTTGATGCAATGTTGGAGCATGAAGGACCTTTGAGGCTGGATTGGATGTGACATATCTGATCGTCATCTGCTGTAGGGAGGTACTCTCTACAAAAGGAATACAGAAACATCTGCAGCTCTGATACCTGCCACAGTCTGCCGGCCATCACTGAGCTTATTACACCCCTTGTTAATCTCCTTTCTGAGGTCTCCTTCCTTTTGTGGTCTTATGCTATCCAACCAGTCAGCTTTTATACCATCAGGATAACTCTGGACCCTGGATTTCAGTGATTCATCTTGCCAAATAGCAGCAGCCTGTAAACCCAACAGTAAAAAACTAAGGCTTTACAAGAGGCCTTATGGGATCCAGAGAAGGATAAAAGACTGAGAGGAGTTAACGCACTTTTCTTATATGCTTCATCACTTGTTCCTGTGTCTGATTTTTGAGGTTTAACCTTCCTGGGTGCTTTTCTGAATCCACATTTTTGCTGAATAAACTGTTAAACCTGGATCATTAGTGAGTACCATGTTAGGAGTCCCTTCATGGTTGCCAAAATGTTGTCAGACAGTCCAATCTAAGGAGATCTCCTTCCATGCTAGGCAAGACCTCAACCCGTGGGATTGTTTTTGACTGATTGAGGAAGAATTCATGAGCAGGTCGGGCTGGTACAAGTAAAGAGTAGTTTAATAAAGCAAAATACACACTCAAGGAGGGAGTATAGGCATGCGTTAGAGGTGAGTAGCCTGGAATACTCTTTATTTTCAGAAAGAAACATTCTCACTTTTTCCTGAAAAACATAATTATTTGTTTTTCTACATTTGATGTCTATGTAAATCTAATAATGTTACCTTCTTCTGAGAAAAACAATACCAAAAGGCCAATGATAAATACTGGTGAACTGGTTTGTGATAAACACTGGTAATATGCCCTGTCCACAGGAACAAGTTGCCTCTCAGCCACAGAAGGCTGCTCCCATATGGGAAAGTATTCCCAGAATCATATATTTCCCATATTTGAACTGATGTGTGACCTCCTTTATTTAGCACAGATGCCCCTACTCTTGTATATCCAATTATCAAGCAAAGTACTGGATGACTGGTCCAATTCTTGGGAGCACATTCAGTTAAACTGTGTATCTGGATTATACTTTATTAAACCATAAACTATATTTGGGTTTTGGATTTTTATAAGAATCTTTCAATTGGGAATGTTACGAAAATCTTCCATATCTAATATCGACAACAGTTCATGTACAAGTTAGTACTCTTTAGGGCAAATAAAAACATGTCTCACTCTGGATGCCACCCTGGGGCAGAATTGCCCTTAATCTTGGGCAAGAAGGGCCCCTGCCCTGGGCTACATTCTCCACCAGGGCACTACGGACCTTTTGGGCCAGATATTTCTTGGTTGGTGGGCTGTTCTGTGCACTGAAGAGTGTTTAGTAGCTTTCCTGGCCTCCACCTTCTTGTTGGCAGTAGTAAAGTGTCGGCAGCCATTGCCAAATGGCTTCCTGTGGGGGTAAAATTCTTATATTAGTGATTTTTCATTGTATTTTGCTTGTCGTATGTTATTTTAATATTTTAGGAAAAAATCTCGAGATCATATCAGAAACAATTGTAACTTCAGGTTTTCCATTTATTATACACTTAAATGACATTCCCTACTGGAACACAATCACATTTTATTTTTACATTGAAAAAATTTCTTAGATCATTGTTATTGATAGAACATGTAAAGTATGTAAACACATAATTATGTGTATAAATCTCATTTATGACAACGTGACTAGTCATTTTGCTGAAATGTGAATAAAACTATACAAATTAATGTTATACATTGGTTTATGAATTAGGTATGTATTTATAGCATTGCTGACTTATCAACAGAATACCAAGATATATACCAAGTAATTAAATTTCAGTTTCTTTGTCTACTTTGAGTTAGGTTGTCTTAGTTTGACCTGACAGACAGAAAAAAATCCTCTAGGCTTAAATGATAGAAATTCACTGATCACAGTTCTGGAGGCTGAAGTCCGAGATTGGGGCTAGTCTGCTTGGGGCCCAGTGAGGACTGTTTTCTTGGCTTGCAGACAGCTGCCTTCCTGCTGCAGCCTCACATGACAGAGTGAGCTCTGGGGTTTCTTCTGATAAGGACACTACTCCCATCATGAGGTCTCCACCCTCATGACCTAATGTAACCCTACCCTCCTAAAGGCT
The DNA here is from genome assembly GCA_032199065.1 of Smutsia gigantea. Classification (NCBI taxonomy): domain Eukaryota; kingdom Metazoa; phylum Chordata; class Mammalia; order Pholidota; family Manidae; genus Smutsia; species Smutsia gigantea. The sequence goes on along the minus strand of JAVSCE010021780.1, from coordinate 21,980 downwards.
CATCACATTGAAAGTCAGGGCTTCTGCAAGTGAATTTTGGCAGTGGGGAGTACAAATTTGGTTCATAGCTCATATAAAAACTTAAGGGACCAAAATTGACCAAAGAAGTATAAACCATGTCCAAGTATCTAATTGTAGAAAACAGTGAGCAACTTGTTAAGTGTGAGATGATGTATTTATCTGAGTGTGCGGAGATATAGGGGACCTAACTTGCATAATGATGATGTGGAAATAATTGGAAAAGAATATAAGAGAGAGACTTTGCCAAGGTTGAGTGAAGGGATTCATGAGCATTCCTAGGGAGCCTACAAGAGTTGAAAGATGATGAGTTTTTAATGGCACGAATTGTCTTTTGGTTCATCTTCTCTAATGGTCCTTCTCAACCGGAGTGCAGAGCAGAGAAAGATTTTGTTGTGTCCCTAGGAATTCGAGCTTTGCTGGGCAGGTAGGATGGATGACAGGGAGGATGCTTATTGGATGTAGAGTTTAGACTATCTCATATGATAGCATTTTTTATTTCAGCAGTTACACCCATTTCTTTTTCTGTCCATTTGCATATATTCTCATGAGAAGTTTGCTGGCATGTTTGTCTTTGTTCCTTTGTGAGTAATGGTTCTTTTTTCCTCTGGCTACTTTTAAAGCTTTATTGCTCATTTTCGGCAATCTGAATATTGTGTTTTTTGGTATTATTTGTGTGTGTGTGTGTGTGTTTAGACTGCTTAATGTTTGTTAAGCTTCTGTTGTCTGAAGGTTTATAGTTTTTATAAAAGCTTGGAAAAATTTGGCCATTATTTCTTTAATTAAAAAAAAACTCTCTATGCCTTCTGAGATACCAATTACATGTTTGTTAGACCACTTGATATTAGATATTATTAATAGTGATATTAACATTAGACCACAGCTCACTGAGAGTTTGTTAATTTCATTGTGACATTTTTCTTTCTCTACTTCTTTTTGGACCTTATCATTTATTTTCTTCCTTAGATTTTTATGTTTTCAAATTCACTGATCTTTTTTCTCACAGGGTTAAATATCCTGTTAATCTCATCCAGTGAAATGTTCATTTCATGTCTTGTATTTAAAAGTTTTTATCACTTCCATATTGTTCTTTGTCCTGTCTCCTATTTCTCTCCTCAATAAGTGCTTATTTTCCTTTATATTCTTCATCTTATGAACTATATTTATAACAGCTGTTTTAATATACTTATCTGCTAGTTCCATCATCTCTAACATTTCTGGTCTGTACCTATAATTTAATTTTTCTCCTCATTATAGACGAAATATTTTTTCTTCATTTTTCTAGTAAAATTTCATCAAATGATAGGCATTGTGAATTTTACATGGTTGAGTGCTGGGTTCTGTTGTATTTGTATAAGGAGTCTGGGATTTTATTGCTGACAGTTAAGTTACAAATGGATTAGTTTGATCTTTTTGAAGCTGTTTAAAAATCTCTTTTAGGTCTTGTCTAGGATACCCTTTATTTTTAGGACTAATTTAATCCTACCTATAAAACTTGTTCCTTATAGGGTCTCTACTGAATGCCCTACATCTGCAAATTTCTCTCCCTTTGGCTGGAGGGAGTTCATACAATTTCTGATGTAGTGTGAGCGCAGAGAATGATTTGCTGTACAGGTTTCCAGCAATTTTTTTCCCTTCAGAAGTTTATTTTTTCTTGATAGGGCTCCCATCTATGAATACTGAGGTTGCTATGCAGCCAAAAGCTCAAAGAGATCCTTATGTCAGTAAAGATAATTCTTCTGTGCAGCTTTCTGCTCTCCATCACTCTACTTTCAAGTTCTAGCCATCCCAACCTCCCTTAACACTGATCTCTGTCTCTTCAGCTTGAGATTGAAGGGCTGTTTTTGTTTCCCTTCCCTCTTATGTAGTCTGGAAATTTATGTCCAGTTTTTTAGTTCACAATAGTAGGATTAATCCAGACCCTGTTACTCCATCATGGATAGAAATTTTAGCATATTTAATTTCTTTATCTCATGGAATTTTCTGGGTTATATCTTTAGTACAGTGTTAAATAACAGTGGTGATAGTGGGCATCTTTATCTTGCAGGAAACCACTTAAGGGATAATATAGTTTATTTAATTCTATTGTCTAAGAATGTGCCTTCAATTTTGTGATGATGACACTGTATTGCTCTATTTATGAATACCTCTTTTAAAATTTTAATTTGGGGGAGTAGCAAGGACATTGAAAACTTCATAAAACTCTGAGTCATAGGAATAATTTTCAGTTTTCAAAACTGACTGAAAGTTGTTATTCTTACCCATAATTGTGATCCTTAATTTAACTATAATAAATTGTTATCCATAATATTAACCATAATTAAATTATGTTATATATTTATTGGGCTGATAAAAAGAAAAAAACGGTGAAACTCAGTATTGGTGAAGCTATGGGAAAACAGTTACATTTTGATAGCCAGTTGGCACTGTAGAATATGAGCTTAAAACTATCCGTAATTATAGGTTGATATACTAATTTTAAGAATGAAGGTGAGAATAAATCACATGAATAATGCTTATTGAAATGATATTTAATTTTTTTCCAGCTTTCTGTAGGTATAATTATCAAGTAAAATGTATAAGGTGTACAATGTGATATTTTGATCAGTTATGTATGGTAAAATGATTACCATAATCAAGCCAATTAATGTATCAATCACTTCACATAATTACCTTTTTTTTTGTGGTGAAAACACTTAAGACCAACTCAGTTAGCCAATGATATATTTATCTCTTACCATGTATCATACAGAAATTTTTCTAATGATCAGTTTACCATATTTGTGTGGATTTATTTCTGGGCTCTCCATTCTGTACATTTGGCCTATGTTATGTCTTTATGCAAACACCATACTATTTTGATTATTGTAGCATTGTAACATGTTGAAACTAGGAAGTATGACACCTCCAGTTTTGTTCTACTTGCTCAAGATTGCCTTGACTATTTGGGATCTTTTGTGGTTCCATATGAATTTTAGGATTTTTTTCTATGACTGTAAAGAATACCACTAGGATTTTGATTGGGATTGCAGTGAGTCTGCATATCACTAATATGGACAATTTTACAATATTAATACTTCCAATTCATGAACATGAGATGTGTTTCCATTTACCTCTGTATTATAAAATGACCTTCACCAGTGTTTTAGAATTTTCAGTGTATAAGTCTTCCACCTTTTGTTAAGTTATTCCTAAGTATTTTATTATTTTTGGTGCTATTAGAAATGGGATTGTTTTCTCAATTTCCATTACTGAGAATTTGCTGTTAGCATATGGAAACACCACTGATATTGTGTGTTGATTTTGTATCCTGTACATTTGCTAAATTCATTGATTATTTCTAAGACATTTTTTAGAGTCTTTAGCATTTTCTACATATAAACGATATCATTTGCAAACAGAAATAGTTTTATTTCTTGCTTTCTGATTTATCTGCGTTTTATTTGTTTTTCTTACCCAATTCCTCTGACTAGAACTTCTAGTATGTTGAATAGCAGTGGCAAGTGTGGGCATCCTTGTTTTATTCCAGATCTTAATGGAATAGCTATTCACCACTGAGTATCATGTTAGCTGTGGATTTTAACTTATGCTCTTTATTGTGTTGAAGTAAGTTCCTTCTATACATAATTTGTTCAATTTGTAACATGTAAAGTGTTGAATTTTGTTGTATGCTTTTTCTGCATCCACTGAGATGCTCGTGATTTTTACCCTCCATGCTGCCAGTGTGCTGTATCACGTTGATTGATTTGCATATGTTGAATTATCCTTGTATCTCTGGGATTAGTCTTGGTTGGTCTTGGTGTATAATCCTTTTAATGTGCTGTTGAATTCATTTTGCTAGTATTTGTTGAATATTTTTGCATTCATGTTCATTATGGATATTGGCATATAGTTTTCTTTTCTTGTGGTGTGTTTGGTTTTGGTATCAGAGTGATGCTGCCTTCCTGAAATGAGTCTGGAAGTTTCCCTCATTCATTTTTTTTTGGCAGGGGTGAGAGCTTAAGAATAATTGATATTAATTACTCTTTAAACGTTTGATAGAATTTACCAGTAAAGCTGTCTGGATCCAGGTTTATTTTTTTTATTTTTAATTTTGCTATTATTAATGTACAATTACATGAGCAACATTATGGTTACTAGACTTCCCTTTTATCAAGTCCCCACCACATACCCCACTGAAGTCACTGTCCTTCAGCGTACTAGGATGTTATAGAATCACTACTTGTCTTCTCCATGTTATACAGCTTCCCAGTATCCCCCCACCACACCCCCTCTCCCACTACATTATGTGTGCTAATTGTAATAGCCCTTTTTCCCCCTTATCCCTCCCTTCCCACCCATCTTCCCCAGTCCCTTTCCCTTTGGTAACTGTTAGTCCATTCTTGGGTTCTGTGAGTCTGCTGCTGTTTTGTTCCTTCAGTTTTTTCTTTGTTCTTATACTCCACATATGAGTGATATCATTTGATATTTGTCTTTCTCCACCTGGCTTATTTCACTGAGCATAATAGCTCCATCCATGTTGTTGCAAATAGTAGGATATGTTTTCTTCTTATGGCTGAATAATATTCCATTGTGTATATGTACCACATCTTCTTTATCCATTCATCTACTGATGGACACTTAGGTTGCTTTCATTTCTTGGCTATTGTAAATAGTGCTGCAATAAACATAGGGGTGTATCTGTCCTTTTCAAATTGGGCTGCTGCATTCTTAGGGTAAATTCCTATGAGTGGAATTCCTGGGTCAAATGGTATTTCTATTTTGAGATTTTTGAGGAACCTCCATACTGCTTTCCACAATGGTTGAACTAATTTGCAGTCCCACCAGCAGTGTAGGAGGGTTCCCTTTTCTCCACATCCTCGCCAACATTTGTTACTGTTTGTCTTTTGGATGCTGGCCATCCTTACTGGTGTGAGGTGATATCTCATTGTGGTTTTAATTTGCATTTCTCTGATGACTGGTGATGTGGAGCATCTTTTCATGTGCCTGTTGGCCATCTGAATTTCTTCTTTGGAGAAGTGTCTGTTCAGCTCCTCTGCCCATTTTTTAATTGGCTTATTTGCTTTTTGTTTGTTGAGGTGTGTGAGTTCTCTATATAATTTGGATGTCAATCCCTTATCAGTTATGTCATCTATGAATATATTCTCCCATACCATGGGATATGTTTTTGTTCTATTGATGGTGTCCTTTGCTGTACAGAAGATTTTTAATTTGATATAGTCCCATTTGTTCATTTTTGCTTTTATTTCCCTTGCCCGGGGAGTTATGTTCATGAAGAAGTTGCTCATGTTTATGTCCAAGAGATATTTACCTATGTTTTTTTCTAAGAGTTTTTATGGTTTCATGACTCACATTCAGATCTTTGATCCATTTTGAGTTTACTTTTGTGTATGGGGTTAGACAATAATCCAGTTTCATTCTCTTGCATGTAGCAGTCCAGTTTTGCAAACACCAGCTGCTGAAGAGGCTGTCATTTCCCCATTGTATATCCATGGCTCTTTTATCATACATTGATTGACCATATATGCTTGGGTTTATATCTGGGCTCTCTAGTCTGTTTCATTGGTCTATGGGTCTGTTCTTGTGCCAGTACCAAATTGTCTTGATTACTGTGGCTTTGTAGTAGAGCTTGAAGTCAGGGAGCATAATTCCCCCCACTTTATTCTTCCTTCTCAGCATTGCTTTGGCTATTCGGGGTCTTTTGGGGTTCCATATGAATTATAGAACTATTTTCTCTAGTTCATTGAAGAATACTGTTGGTATTTTGATAAGGATTGCATTGAATCTGTAGATTGCATTAGGCAGAATGGCCATTTTGACAATATTATTCTTCCTATGCATGAGTACAGGATGTGTTTCCATTTATTGGTATCTTCTTTAATTTCTCTTAGGAGTGTCTTGTAGTTTTCAGAGTATAAGTCCTTCACTTCCTTGGTTAGATTTATTCCTAGATATTTTATTCTTTTTGATGCGATTGTGAATGGAATTGTTTTCCTCCTGATTTCTCTTTCTGCTAGTTCATTGTTAGTGTATAGGAATGCAACAGATTTCTGTGTATTAATTTTGTATCCCATAACATTGCTGAATTCAGATATTAAATCTAGTAGTTTTGGAGCGGATTCTTTAGGGTTTTTTATGTACAATATCATGTCATCTGCAAACAGGGACAGTTTGACCTCTTCCTTACCAGTCTGGATGCCTTTTATTTTTTTGTGTTGTCTGATTGCCATGTCTAGGACCTCTAGAACTATGTTGAATACAAATGGGGAGAGTGAGCATCCTTGTCTTGTTCCTGATCTTAAAGAAAAAGCTTTCAGCTTCTCACTGTTAAGTCTGATGTTGGCTGTGGGTTTGTCATATATGGCCTTTATCATGTTGAGGTACTTGCCCTCTATACCCATTTTGTTGAGAGTTTTTATCATGAATGGATGTTGAATTTTGTCAAATGCTTTTCAGCATCTATGGAGATGATGATGTTGTTTTTGTCCTTCTTTTGTTGATGTAGTGGATGACGTTGATGGATTTTTGAATGTTGTACCATCCTTGTATTCCTGGGATGAATCCCACTTGATCATAATGGATGATGTTTTTGATGTATTTTTTATTTCGATTTGCTAATATTTTGTTGAGTATTTTTGCATCTGTGTTCATCAGGGACATTGGTCTGTAATTTTCTTTTTTTGTTTTGTCTTTGCCTGGTTTTGGTATTAGAGTGATGTTCCCCTCGTAGAATGAGTTTCGGAGTATTCCCTCCTCTTCTATTTTTTGGAAAACTTTAAGGAGGATGGGTATTAGGTCTTCACTAAATGTCTGATAAAATTCAGCAGTGAAACCATCCAGTCCAGGCATTTTGTTCTTAGGTAGTGTTTTGATTACCAGTTCAATTTCTTTGCTGGTAATTGGTCTATTCAGATTTTCTGTTTCTTCCTGGGTCAGCCTTGGAAGGTTGTATTTTTCTAGAAAGTTGTTCATTTCTTCTAGTTTATCCAGTTTGTTATCATGTAGTTTTTCATAGTATTCTCTAATAATTGTTTGTATTTCTGTGGTGTCCATAGTGATTTTTCCTTTCTCATTTCTTATTCTGTTTATGTGTGTAGACTCTCTCTTTTTCTTGATAAGTCTGGCTCGGGGTTTATCTATTTTGTTTATTTTCTCGAAGTACCAGCTTCTGCTTTCATTGTTTATTTCTGTTGTTTTTTCTTCTCAACTTTATTTCTGCTGTAATCTTTATTATGTCCCTCCTTCTACTGACTTGGGGCCTCATTTGTTCTTCCTTGTCTAGTTTCATTAATTGTGAGTTTAGACTGTTCATATGGAATTGTTCTTTCCTGGGGTAGGTGTGTATTGCAATATATTTCCCTCTTAGCACGGCCTTTGCTGCCACCCACAGATTTTGCTGTGTTGAATTATTGTTGTCATTTATCTCCATATATTGCTTGATCTCTGTTTTTATTTGGTCATTGATCCATTGATTATTTAGGAGCATGTTATAAAGCCTCCATGTGTTTGTGGGCTTTTCCATTTTCTTTGAGTAATTTATTTCTAGTTTCATACATTTGTGATCTAAGAAGCTGCTTGGTACAATTTCAGTCTTTTTGAATTTACTGAGGTTCTTTCTGTGGCCTAGTGTATGATCTATTCTTGAAAATGTTGCATGTGCACTTGAGAAGAATGGGTATCTTGTTGTTTTTGGATGGAGTGTTCTGTAGATGTCTGTTAGGTCCATATGTTCTAATATGTTGTTCAGTGCCTCTGTCTCTTTATTTATTTTCTGTCTGTTTGATCTCTCCTTTGGAGTGAGTGGTGTGTTGAAGTCTCCTTAAATGAATGCACTGCATTCTATTTCCCCCTTTAATTTTGTTAGTGTTTGTTTCGCATATGTAGGTGATTCTGTGTTGGGTGCATAGATGTTTATAATAGTTATATCTTCATGTTGGATTGATCCTTTAATCATTAAGTAATATCCTTCTTTGTCTCTTGTGACTTTCCTTGTTTTCAAGTCCATTTTGTCTGATACAAGTAATGCAACTCCTGCTTTTTTCTCCCTATTAGTTGCATGAAATATCTTTTTCCATCCCTTTACTATCAGTCTGTGTATATATTTAGGTTTCAAGAGAGTCTCTTGTAGGCAGCATATAGATGGGTCTTGTTTTTTTTATCCATTCAGTGACTCTATGTCTTTTGATTGGTGCATTCAGACCATTTACATTTAGGGTGATTATTGATAGGTATGTACTTATTGCCATTGCAGGCTTTAGATTTGTGGTTACCCAAGGTTCAAGGGTAATTCCCTTACTATCTAAGAGTCTAATTTAACTCAATTCATACGCTATTACAAACACAACCTAAATATTCTTTAATTTTTCCTCCTTTTTCTTCCTCCTCCATTCTTTTCTGTTATGAATCATATTCTGCACTCTTTGTCTATCCTTTGCATGACATCTATTTAGTCTTAGGAATACTTCCATCTATAGAAGTCTCTCCAAAATGCACTGTAGAGGTGGTTTATGGGAGGTAAATTCTCTCAGCTTTTGTGTATCTGAAAATTGTTTAATCCCTCCTTCAAATTTAAAGGAGTATTTAATTTTGCCGAGTAGAGTATTCTTGGTTTGAGGCCCTTCTGCTTCATTGCATTTAATATGTCATGCCACTCCCTTCTGGCCTGTAAGGTTTCTGTTGAGAAGTCTGATGATAGCCTGATTGGTTTTCCTTTGTATGTGATCTTTTTTCTCTCTCTAGCTACTTTTGAAAGTCTGTCTTTATCCTTGATCTTTGCCATTTTAATTATTATATGTCTTGATGTTGTCTTCCTTGGGTCCCTTGTGTTTGGAGATCTGTGCATCTCGATGGCTTGAGAGACTATCTCCTCCCCCAGATTGGGGAAGTTTTCAGCAATTACCTCCTCAATGACACTTTCTATCCCCTTTTCTCTGTCTTCTTCTTCTGGTACCCCTATTATGCGAATATTGTTCCGTTTGGATTGGTCACACAGTTCTCTGAATATTCATTCATTCTTAGAGATTCTTTTTTCTCTCTGTGCCTCAGCTTCTTTGTATTCCTCTTATCTAATTTCTGTCCCATTTACTGTCTCTTCTACTACATCTAATATGCTTTTAAATCCCTCCATTGTATGTTTCATTTCAGATATGGAATTTCTTAATGATTGAATCTCCATCTTAAATTCATTCCTGAGTTCTTGAATATTTTTCCGTATCTCCATAAGCATGTTTATGATTTTTATTTTGAACTCTCTTTCAGGAAGATTGGTGAGTTCAGTTTCCTTTGGTCCTTTTTCTGGTGTTTGTTAGATTTGGGTCTGATCTGTGTTCTTTTGACATTTCATATTTCTGTGTAGTGCCCTCTATTGCTGAGAAGCTCCAGTCTCTGGAGCTGCTCAGCCCCTAGAGTGAGGTTGGGGTTCATACGGGAGCAGAGCTGGTTCCTGCAGGGAAGATAGATCTGCTTCCTGATTCCCGTCTGCCCTGCCTATTTGCTGTATCAGAGCCAGTGGGCAGAGTACAGAGGTGTAAGCCTCTCTGCTTGGTGTCTCTATCTGTTGTAGGTGGGGCCTCCCTCAGGCTGGCCTGATGCCAGAGCAGTGACTACTGGTTTGTGACATGGTGCTGTCAGGCCAGGAGGAAGCCTTGGCAGGCTGCACATTACAGTGGGGGGCCTTGGAGCTGAATATCCAGCCAGGGGGATGGAGTGCCTGAAGCTCCCTAAATTCCCAATCTGCGTGGCCAAGCATGCCCAGACAACCTTGTCCCGTTCTCCCTTCTCCCAGGCAGCATGCTCCATGCAAATCCCCTCCCTTCAGCAGCCCTCTTGCTGCTAGGAAGCCTCTCAGACCGCCTGCCTTTCCCTTGTCTCAGAGAGGCTGGATGTGGATCCTGTCCTCCACAAATGGCCGGAATCTGTCTCCAAACAACTCCACTTGTCCCAGCTCCTCATACTCCAGAGCACCACACAATGTAGGTTTCTGCTGGCAAATCAGATCTCAAGGGCTAGGTGTTCATCGGTCCCATGCTTCCACACCCCCCGCTCCTTTTCTCTTCCTCCCTCTGGTGAGCTTGGGTGGGGGAAGGGCTTGGGTCCCCCCGGATTAAGGCGTTCATACATTACCCTGTTTTGTGCGGTCTGCTCTGTTCCTGAGGTCTGTATGCACTCTGGTGCAGCCTTCTTTCCTGTTGCTGTTTTAAGGTTAGTTGTATTAACTATATTTTCACACTATCTGTGGTTTTGGGAGGAGTTCTCTGTCTCACCTCTCACATCGCCATCTTGAATCCCCAGCCTTTTTTTTTTATTAAGGTATTATTGATATACACTCTTATGAAAGTTTCATGTGAAAAAACAGTGTGGTTACTACATTTACCCATATTATCAATTACCCACTCATACTCCAATGCAGTCACTGTCCATCAGTGTAGTAAAATTCCACAGGTTCACTATTTGCCTTCTCTGTGCTACACTGTTTTCCCCGTGATCCCCCACACCATGTGTTCTAAACATAATATCCCTCAATCCCCTTCTCCCTCCCTCACCATCTGCCCCCCACACCCCTCTCCTTTGGTAACCACTAGTTCCTTCTTGCAGTCTCTGAGTCTGCTGCTGTTTTGTTCCTTCAGTTTTGCATCGTTGTTTTACTCCAGAAATGAGTGAAATCATTTGGCATTGTCTTTCTCTGCCTGGCTTATTTCACTGAGCATAATATCCTCCAGCTCCATCCATGTTGTTGCAAATGGTAGCATTTGTTTCTTTCTTAGGAGTGAATAGTATTCCATTGTGTATATGTACCACATCTTCCTTATCCGTTCATCTACTGATGGACAGTAAAATGTTATCATTAGGAAGAAAATATTTAGGATGGGATGTCATCTAATCCATGCCTGGGGAGTCCATGTCCTGGACACTGGAGCATGATCTAAACACAAAGCAAGTAACAACACAGAAAATAGGATGGTGGAACCTGAAATTCAACTACTGGAAACTACAATTCAAAAAATTTTCCACATCTACCATGAGCAGAATGATAGACGATTTTGGAGAGTAGTGTAACAATTACTTGAGTAGAGTAGGAATTAGTCAAATAAGTTAACTATGTAGCAGGCTCTGTTTAGGAATTTTTCAAATATTAATTCATTTGATCCTTATAACAACTTTATGAAGATGTTTTTATTAGTACTCCTATTTCAGAGATGATCAAGTATGTTAAATAACTGTTCACAGTCAGTTACAGCCAGTAAGTGGCAAAGCCAGATTGACATCAGCTCACAATCTTGACCATGGTCCTCTGCAGAAACACAGTGACCTAATGCATAGGATAATGAATTCATAGGAGAATGACTATTAATCAGGGCTTTTATAAATGTAACACAAACATGAAGCAGACTAGGTAATATCTAGGTCCATTCCGTCTCTAAGAATCTAAAAAATTAAGAGACTGAGCATCACACTAGATGGTATAATCCTAACCTTCTTCAGGTAGCATCCCAGAGAAAGATAAAATAGAATTCTTTCTTTGCATACTCAACACTAGAAAGGTTTCAGTGTAGGCTGGAAGTAAGACCAGGAGCTCAATTGTGCCACCATCTTTGTGGCTCCCAAGAGAGTTCCAGTTTGTGCTGAAGCAGAGGACAGGGACCCATATTCAAGCAAAGAGTCTAGAAGAGGTCAGCCCAGAGCTTAGGGCCTGGAGACACACTCTCTTGGAACCTCTCTTGCCGATCCTTCATCTAGAAAAGCTCTGGGAAAGATTGCTCTTGAGAACCGACTCTTCCCTCAGGGCACAGCTGCAGGAGTGTGTAATGAGTCTCAACAATTACTCTGAACTATGGCCAGAGTGAAGACCTCAGGGAGTCATGTTCCAAGAGACATTATAACCCGGTGAATAATTCCTAATATTCTCTATGCTATGACCACTTTGCTTCCTTGAAGAGCAAACTAGAGGCCTCATCTTCGAGCCCCATGTAGGACAGTTCTTTCCACCTCTTCTGCCCATGTTTAGGGAACTCGGAGCTCTTCTTTCCAAACCATTCCAGTCATATCCCCTTCACCTTAAGTAGAGGGGACCAAAGACCCAGTCTCTAGGCCTACTACTGACTCCTTCACCAGCATGCCTGACCCCTAGGAGGAATGTTAACAGATGTTACAGCACTGACTGTGAACTTCCCTTTTGTGGAATAGAAGTGGGGGCCACAAGACCAGGACATTTTTGACAGCATCTGGGCTGACTCCCAGGCTAGGGCTGTGGATGATAAATAACAGAGTCTTTATGACAGTGACATCGAGGGATAGATAGCCAGCAACGGACTACCTGCATTATCTCTTTGACCTCCACAAACACTCCAAGACGTAAGTAGACTTATTTTTTCATGCTATCAGATGAAAAAATGGTGAATTGAATTGCCTAAAGTCACACAGAGAGGTAGAGGCAAAACTAACACTCACACCTTGACTCCAGAACCCACATTCTCAAGATCAGACAGAGAAAACCCTCCCTTTCTGGTAACTCTTCTCCTTGGTCTTTGTCCCGGAAAACAGGAGGAAGAAGAGGTACTTTCTCATGTGGCGACCTCACTTCTGAGCTCTTACCACCTCCTGAAGTAGTAGTATCTTTTTCCAGCTTTACTGAGATAGGTTTGACATAATAACATTCTGTACGTTTAAGGACAACAACATTGACTTGATGTGCTTATATATTCCTCTACATTTTTTGAAGTTTTGCTTTTCACCACTAATCCTTTAGGAATTATTTTTCATATATGGGTATCTCATTGTTCCAACACACTTTACAAAATGGTCATCCACCCTTTCCCTGCCCACTTTAAACCAACTCATGTTATATACTGACTCCTAATAAAATGTTATATATCTCTCTCCTAGACCCTCGAGTCTGTATTTTTTATTCCCTACATCAGTACTACTTCATGGCTCAAATTACCATAATAAATCATTTTGGTAAATGATGAGGCAATTTCTTCGTTCTTTTTCTGTATTCTCAAATTATTTTTGCTCTTCATGGTTCCTTATTCATCTGCATGCAAAACTCCATGTTTAAAAGATACCTGTGGCATTTTTATTAGGATTGCATCAAATCCATAGATAAACTGTAGAAGAATTGACATTTTTTACCAGTCAGTCTTGCCATTAACCCTGTTTATCTCTCCATATCTTTAGGTGTTCTTTTTTTGCCCTGCAGTCGTATTTTATAACTTTTGAAACCAGTTGGATCTCTTTTGTTAGAATTATTTCTACATTCCTTAATATTTTCTACTGCTTGCAGATGAGGAGTGTTTCTCAAAATCATATTTTCTAATTGAAAATTATTTAAGTATAATAACAGTAGTGATTGTTTTTAATATTTAGTTTATATCAAACAAACTTGCTGGCACCTCTAAAGATTCCATTACAGATGATCTAGAGATTCCCTCTGGTTTTCTTGCAGACAATCATATTTTTTGTGAATGTAATCCTTTTGTTCTTTCCTTTCCAATTCCAATATGGTGGAAAAAAATTTCTAGTGTTATTTCACAAATAGGGCACCACTTCAAGTATTTTATGCAAGGACTCAAATTAGCTCTCTAGTTCATGCAGATCTGTGGCTACATCTCCTGTAGTAAAAGGGAATTAACACACCAGCCTCCTGCCTTCTGGGCCTGATTTGCAGTTGGAAATCCCAAGGGTACACAAGAGTGTCAACCATAGCTTACAGCGCTTGCTCTGAGATTTCTTTTTGTTTCTCATACTTAGGTATTCCCTTCTTTTTCTTTTAGGATTACCTATGAGTATTTTTATTAATTTAAAATTTTATCTAGGATTTTATGTATTTTATTTGGAATGGGACATGCCAACATTAGCTTAGTCCACCATATTGCCAAGAGCTGCATCTCAAATATGTTGCACACAATATGAACTAACCATAGTTTTCAAGCCCTTTAGCTTTATTGAATCCTCTCATACCTGAGATACTATGATTCTGCATGAAGATAGGGAAAGGCATTTTAAGAAAGAAAACCAAATTCCTTTAGGTACAGAGATGAAAAAAAAACATCATATTTGGAGGAAATATCATTAGAAGTACATCCCCTCTGCTTAGCATGTAATGTGAACTATTGGAGACACCGAGAATTAGTGATTAAATTACTTGTTGATTGAATTGATTTTTGAGGAGAATTCTCCTTAGAAAAATTAGTGAATGATTTAGGAAATCTTGGACTATAGTAACAAGTAGATCACAAAATATGTAATAGTTTTCACCGAAGGAAAGTTTACTTCTCTTCTATGCAACAGTCCCAGTGGGCGTCCTTTGTGGTGAGTGGCTCTACCGGCTGTGGAGAACTAGGGGAACAGGCTCATTTCAACCTATGACTCCACCATCCCATTCAGCTGTTTCCATCTAGTTGGCACAAGAGGAAAAAAAAGTGTGGAAGAAGCCCAGAACTGGAACCCATGGGTGGATTAGCGAAAACTCAGTCACATGACCATACCACAGCGCAAGGGAGCCTGGGAAGTGTAGTTTAACTGAGTACAAGAAGAAGCAAACAACATGGAATTGGATGAACACCTAGTAATCTCTGCCATAATTAGTATGCATGAGCGGACAAGTGAGTCAAAGAGGACAGGATCTGTAGTCAAGCACTTGAGGAAGCATTACAATATTTCAGGTAGAAAATGATGATCTGAGCTAAGGCTCCAATACAATAAGTAGAAATGTTGCATTACTAAAAATTATTTTAAATGAAGAATCAATAAGAGCAGACGTAGAAGTGAGGGATAAACTGTGTTAGTGTGTCTGTCAGTATCCCACATGTGGGGAACCCAAGAAATAAACCTTGATTTCACTCAAGAAAAACTGAGTGCAACCTTATTGGTTCATATAACAAACAACATCCAACAGTGATCGCTCTGAGAGTGATTAAAATAAACAAAGTATGGTTTCCCCTTCCAGAAAGCTTGAAAATTACTTAGGTTGGATGTAGAGAGTATGGCACATTGGCAGGAAGGCTGAACACAGAAATAAGGAAAAGAGAGATCAAGCCTACAGATACAGACCTGAGAGTTTCCAAGCCAGTAGTTGAAGTAACTAGGCAGTTAACTGGATGAGTCACTGAAAGACATAATGAAGAAAGTGAAGAGAAGAGAAAAGCTTCTCAGTTTTCTGTATTAGAGAATTTTCCAAAGAGATAAAAGTTGTCAAGGAAGGTGGTGAAAGTCTTTTTAGAAAATGGACACTTGGGGAGGAAATTCACCAGGCTTCTTTTTGCTAGGATCTACATCATGTGGTCCTGTGACTTATAATCTTCCATGTCAGTGTAAACACCTGTTACCTCCTGGGCTCTGGGATCACTTAGAGTTTGGTCATTGGAAAGATTACTAATTTCCTGGCTGGTTCTTGTACTAACATACCTTTGCACTGAAGTGTTTTATCAAAGACTCCAAAATGATGTCTTTTCCTTATCATCTACAATAAAATTAATGTGTGATTCTGACTCCTCTGTTAAATTGTAAGGCTCGTGACAACAGAAACTATGTCTTAATTGTTGCATGAATAGATTAGAAATACCCCACATGTGTGATTTTTCCAATAGGCATAACAAAGTATCTAGCATATGCAATATGAAAGTTAACTATTTGTTTATTGATTAAATTCTAGGTGTTTGGTTGGTGGTTCTGGGAGGGGGAGGGATGTGCTGAATAACAGATAGCTCACTTCTCAGACATGAGTGTCCAGGGCGAACTACAATTAGTCCCACTGATCAGTATTTCCCCCAAAATGTTGGCTATCTCTGGATTTGGTAAACTCCATTGTAGAGAGACTTGGTGACTTCAGTCAAAACTGGTGGATTAGAGTGATCATTAGATACAGTAACTTCACTAATGTTTCTTAATAGAGGAGCCATGAGAGAAGAAAACCAATCTTCTATCCTGGGTTTCATCCTTCTGGGAGTTACAAGTCGGCAAGAACAGGAAGACTTCTTCTTCATCCTCTTCCTCTTCACTTACCCCATCACACTGATAGGAAACCTGCTCATCATCTTGGCCATTCACGCTGACATTCGCCTCCACAACCCCATGTACTTTCTCCTTGCCAACCTCTCCTTTGTCGACATCTTCTTCTCCTCTGTAACCATCCCCAAGACACTGGCCAACCACATCTTAGGCCACAAAGCCATTTCCTTTGGAGGATGCCTGACACAGATGTATTTCATGATTGCCTTGGGTAACACAGACAGTTATATCTTGGCTGCAATGGCATATGACCGTGCTGTGGCCATCAGCCGCCCACTTCATTACTCAACAGTTATGAGCCCAAGGACTTGTGTCCTGCTAGTTGTTGGGTCTTGGGTGGTTGGAAATGCCAATGCCCTCCCCCACACCCTGCTCACAGCTCGCCTGTCTTTCTGTGGAAACCAGGAAGTGGCCAATTTCTACTGTGACATTACCCCTTTACTCAAGCTGTCCTGTTCCGACATCCAGTTTAATGTGAAGATGATGTACCTAGGGGTTGGTGTTTTCTCTGGGCCATTGCTATGCATCATCATCTCCTATGTTCAGGTCTTTTCCACAGTCTTAAGGGTTCCATCCACCAAGGGTGTGCTCAAGGCCTTCTCCACCTGTGGGTCCCACCTCACAGTTGTTTCTTTGTATTATGGGACGGTCATGGGCATGTATTTTCGCCCTCTGACTAGTTATAGCCTAAAGGATGCAGTGATCACTGTGATGTACATCGCGGTGACCCCAATGCTAAATCCTTTCATCTATAGTCTGAGAAACCGAGACATGAAGGCTGCTCTGGGGAAACTCTTCAGCAAGAGAATATCCTTACAATCAATGTGAGGTCATAACCAATTTTGGTCATGCACTGGAGCCTGTAGTCACCATTTTGGATGCACTTTGAAATCCATCGTTGATGTCCTTCTCCAAGAAGCCGTCTTTGATCTTTCCAGCTAGTAATTCTTCTTCTCTGAAATCTTGTAACAATTTATGATCCATCTTATTGAAACTACCACTTTGTACATGTTACTGTCCTTTTGGCAGAATGGCAGCACAGGAATATTGGGTTCATATCCCAGCTAAGCTTTGGACTATCAGAATAAAGTTAAGAAGGTCTGAAGCTTGGTTTCCACATCTATATGTCAGGAATAATAGTATCTGCCCTACCACTGTCATGGAATATGAGGATGATAATATTCCAAGATTCGAAGGCCATAATCTACTATTCAGGTATCAATTTTTATTGTGCTAGTGTGTTATTCACCCCCTACTGTGCTTGTTGGCCTCTGAGAGCAGAAGCTATCCTAACACATCGCTGTACCTTTTACATATTGGTCAAGAAAATGTATCCCACCATTCTTGGTGGAAAGTGGTGAGAATGTCTCTGATTTATATTTAAAATGATCGACATAATCAGACTGGACATTATTTACCCATCCATTAAAATCTTTAAAGAAATGACTTGGGTAGATATTTTTTTTCTTCTTGATTAAACTCGACTGTTACCAGAGAGCTTAAAATTCTCACTTAAATGGCATTCATCAGTAGAGCTATTGCATTTTAAGTAATAACTATTCTGATTTAATTAATAATATAAAGTGCTGATTTAATTAATCAGCATAAAATAAATTTACAGTGACAAAAATTTTGAGGGTCAAATAATATAAATGAAGAAAAAAGAGCAGTATTGAAAATTATGTGACCATGTTTCTCCAGCATGGCCCAGGGAAGATGAGGGTTTGATTCTGCATGACCAGCTCTGATTGTGTAGGTGTCATTCCCCAAACAGAGATAGCTATTCCAGCAGGTCCCATGATAACCACTAAGGAACACCACTACCTATGAGATCTCATTCTGTTCATGAGAAAATTATAAAGCGTTTTAAAAATATTAATCATATATAAGTGATTGCCCTTAAATATCGTATTTCCAAACAGAATTACATTTTGAAGAGGTGGACTGCGTATATCTTAGAGTAGTGTGCTACTTGTTTTATTATCTATTATTTTTAATGGCTGGTAAAAACATAAAATAATAATCTTCTATATTTAAATCACACTGCTAAGAATTTGTACATGGATAATGGGAGGTGATGTTATTCACCTCTTAATGTTTTCTGGGTCTCTAAACCACCAAGGATGAAAACTGTCCCAGTTATCTTCTCAACCAAAAATAATTTTGACTAAGTGCATATGAATCTGTGAATGAACAACCAAATCATGGAGGGAATGTCATGCAGAAAATTTGCAAAGTTGGTCAATGAAGATGCTAACATAAATTTATTTTCCCCACAAGAAAGTGGAGATTTGGGATCTCCTGTGTTCACTGCTGTATCTTCAGCACTTAGATAGTACTGACATCTAGTAACCACTTAATAAATCTGTAGTAAATGAATAAGTGAGTCCTGCAATATTATGTTTAAATAATGAATGCAAGAAGGTTAATTTTGCTGATAAGGATGAACTCAAGAAGACCAAATGGTATATTTCAAATATTTCCCACAATGAAATATTAAGCGCCAAAGAGCGTAGTACAAAAGAGCTGAGGATATAGACTCCATGCCACTTAATGCTCTATCAGTCTCACATATTCCTATTTTAATTTCAACAAGAGACGATGACCTCCTCTACTGTGTTTCCTATAATAATCATAAGAATCGATGTGTATGTTTATAATTCTAAATGCAAATAAAAATCATCACACCTCTGTGTGAAGTCATTGTCTCAGCCAACTCCATTTGATTTTGTCACACATGTTATCTTGGAGTAATTTTAACACTACAATTTAAATTATTTCATGTACCAATGTCCAGGGGTTGACTAAGTCTGGAAAAGACTATATAGCTGGTACATCAGTTTGGGTCAGTTCAGGTCCACATAAGACACGGAAATCACATCTGGTATTTTTAACCCAAGAGGATCTAATCCACGAAGGTAGAGACATAGGTGTGTCCAGAAAGGGAGTCCCAGAGAAAAATTACAGATGCTAAGGTATCCCGGAGATTACTGATTGCAGGAAGAAGTTACCCCCAGTTACTAATGGGAAAGGTGGTGTCACCAGGACCTAGGAGCTCAGAATAGGGATGACCATATATCCAATGCTCAGATTTCTGAGGCGAATTGCTGAACAGCTCTCACTTGTCCTGCACCTGCTCAGGTGACCGGCCCTCTGTTCCTGAGGGTCTCAGTCCTCAGTAGGACTCCCTTTGTTGCTGTGTGGTTCCTTCAGTGGCCGTTAATCTCCACTACTGGGCCTGGAAATACATAAGGCATCCCAGTCTTTGTTCTAGAAATGGTTCTTCCAGTCCCTTATTGTGCAGGGGCAACACAGTATGCCTGGTAAGTAGGTCAGTCACTCCAGCCAGTAGATAAATACCTATTTTTCTGAATGGCCCACAAAGAATACTACAATTTGACTGAATATTAGCAACATACTAGTATCAATAAAAAAATTATTATTGACAAACTTTTATAAGGTTATAAACAGCTAAAGCAACAGAAACAGAAACAAAAAAAAACTTCCTGGAAATGGATATATAGGCAATAAAAGTGCATTAAAATAAAAGCAAAGCCAAGATGAGTACAGGCTTCAGAATAAGAGGAGGTTCAAGAGGGGCGAGTCATGTGAATGCAGCTGGGGGACCATATAGTTAGCTGCAAGTCATTACTAAAGACCTAACTTTCACACTGCATGGTAGGTCTAGGGGTATTTACAATATTAGATAGATAAATGTTAGGTAGAATATAAAAATGACAAAGTTCTACAAAGGAAATTCAAAACATGCCATGTAGGTTTAGAGAAAATAGATATTTCATTAAATATCAAATATACATATGTGGACTTCCGGGAAGATGGCGCTGTGAGCAGGGTGGCAGAAATCTCCTCCCAACACTATATTTATCTACGAAAACACAGCAAATACATCTATTCCTAAAAGAGAGACGAGAATACACAGGAAAGCGCACAGCATGCAGCTACACCCGAGAGGACTCGGCACCCCAAGAGGCGGGTAAGATACGGAGCCACGACCCGGCGGGACCCGAGCCCTCCCCCACCCCAGCGCACCGGCGGGAGGAGAGGACTCCGAGCCGGGAGGGAGTGGGAGTGCACCCCGCGAAGTAGCCAGCCCCGGGGATCTGCGCGGGGAGCGCTGACCCACATTGCGCAGTGCAGCGGAGATTGGAGAGACAGAGGGGCAGGATCTGAGCGGGGAACGCGCCAGGGTGCTTGCAGCCGGCTCCCGGGAAGGAAAAAAAAATGCGCGCTTTCTTCAGCGGTCTTAAAGAGACAGGAGCCCAGCGGAGGAGCCGGATCGCCCCAGCACACTCAGCCCAGCAGGCTGGGAGTCCTGGGGAGTTTCAGACGCCTTAGCTGGCGACTGGGGAAGCGTAGCCATACTTACACTTCTCACTGAGATCAACAGCCTCCTATTCGTTCCCACCCCTGCCAGAGCGATAATGGGCCCTGCGGAGCGGCACAGTCACAGCTGTGGAATGGTGGGGCAACAGCGCCACCTAGAGCATTCCCACAGACTCTACGTACGGTGGGCATTTATTTATTTATTTTTTGTTTTGTTTTTGTTTTTTCTTTTCTTTCTTTTTTCCTTTCTTACTTTCTTTCTTTCTGTCTTTCTTTTTTTTCTTTTTTTTTCTCTTTTTTTTCTTCTCTTTTTAAAGTCTTAAAGAGCCCAGCTGACATACGTGGCAACTATCAGTGACCAATTATATAGCCATGAAAAGACAGAGGAATATGGTTCAGACCAAAATCAACCAGACAACCCCAGAGAGGGAGTCTGAAGGGATGGAAATGCACAGCCTCCCTGAAAAAGAATTCAGAATAAAAGTCATAACCATGCTCATGGACCTACAGAGAAATGTGCAAGACCTGAGGGAGGAAGTGAGGGAACAGAGGAAAGACAATACAGAAATCAGACAAGCGATCGACGGGCTTAAGAGCAGAATGGATGAGATGCAAGAGACTGTTAATGGAATAGAAAACAGAGAACAGAAGTACAGAGCAGCTGAGGCAGAGAGAGATAAAAGGATTTCTAGGAATGAAAGAATATTAAGAGACTGTGTGACCAATCCAAACGGAACAATATTCGCATTATAGGAGTACCAGAGGAAGAAGAGAGAGAAAAAGGGATAGAAGGTGTCTTTGAAGAAATAATTGCTGAAAATTTTCCCTTGCTGGGGAAGGAAGTAGTCTCGCAGTCCACCGAAGCTCATTGATCTCCCAACACAAGGGACCCAAGGAAGACAACACCAAGACACATAATAATTAAGAATTAAGATGGCAAAGATCAAAGATAAAGACAGGGTATTAAAGGCAGCTAGAGAGAGAAAAAAGATCACCTACAAGGAAAACCCATCAGACTATCATCAGACTTCTCAACAGAAACCTTACAGGCCAGAAGAGAATGGCATGATATATTTAACGTAATGAAACAGAAGGGCCTCGAACCAAGAATATTGTATCCAGCACGATTATCATTTAAATATGATGGAGGGATTAAACAATTTCCAGACAAATGAAAGTTGAGAGTTTGCCTCTCATAAACCACCACTACAGGATATCTTAAATGGATTGCTCTAGAGGGAAGCACCCTAAGGCTAAAAAGATGTCACCAGAGAAAATAAATCATAGCAAAGAAAGCAGACCATCCAAATACTAACTAAAGGCAAAGAATAAAACACCTAGTATAGAAAGAATGGAGGAGGAGGAATAAGAAGGGAGAGAAATAAAGAAACATCAGACTGTGTTTACAATAACTTAACAGGAAAGTTAAGTTAGATTGTTAGATAGTAAAGAAGCAACCCTTGAACCCTTGGTAACTACGAAACTAAAGCCAGCAATGGCAATAAGTACATACCTATCAATAATCACCCTAAATGTAAATGGACTGAATGCACCAATCAAAAGACACAGAGTAACAGAATGGATAAAAAAGGAAGACCCATCTATATGCT
>JAVSCE010021779.1:0-126818 GCA_032199065.1 Smutsia gigantea | reverse complement strand
AGAGCTTCCTCTGTCCTTTCTCATCAAATCCTGTCTCCACCGTCTGCGGAGGCCTGAAGCATTTGCCCCAGTTGATCTAGGAGTTCATGGCCTCACCTTTATCCCCAACCCCAAACTTTTCCTAAACTAGAAAACGTTCTTCCTAATTTTCTCCCTGGGAGACAGCAATTAATAATGATGAGGAGGATGACCTCTCAACAGCAGGGAGGCAGCGTAGCCTAAGGGTTAAGAGCAGTCTTCAGAACCAGACTGCCTGAGCTCGAATCCCTCTTCTACAGCTTCCTAGCTATGTGACCCTGGGGCAAATTACTTAAGTCTCTTTGTGCCTCAGTATCCTATCTATAAAATGGGTATAATAATATTTTCCTCATGGGGTTGTGTGAGGTTTAAATATTTTAACCCTTGGATAGCACCTGGCAAAGAGTGAGCACTTTTTAACAGAATAGAGCGACGGGTGTACGCAGACTCTGAGGATTCCCTTGCCCGAAGTTACCCAGTGCCTCAGTGAGGACAGCTGGGGTCAGAAGTTAGGGGAGCTTGATGTAGTTGCCGGTTCCCAAAGAATAGCAGGAAACGGAGGCCCCAAGAGGGAGTACGGCTTGCCCACAGTTGCAGAGCTAAAAGCAGCAGAGGCATGGTCTCCTAGTGCCCTGGATTCTGTGCTGCAATTGAACTTGGATTCAAGACTCCACAAACACTGGGAAGGCCTGAACAAGCAGAGCAGCCCCCCTTAGTACCAGTATTGTCCTGAATGGACAGTTTACGGATGGTAGGAGAGAAGGGTGGTTAGGCCCTGTTTTACGGAGGGGGAAACAAATCCAACGAGGGACGGTAACTGGCCCAATGTCACACAGCTCAAAAATGTCGAGTCGCATCCCAACCCTGAGCTGTCAGCCTTGGCACCTACGCTGCTGGACTTGGGATGCCCAGCGGCCCTGCCAAGCCCCTGACAGCTCTCCTCTCTGTGCCTCCTGCCTAGAAGTCTACAATAAAGTCAAGCAAACCCCACACAGCATATATATGCTCTTCAACACATCGGAGCTCCGAGAGGCCGTGCCCGAGCCTGTGTTGCTCTCCCGGGCAGAGCTGCGCCTGCTGAAACTCAAGTTAAAAGTAGAGCAGCACGTGGAGCTGTACCAGGTGGGCGCGGGCCACAGAGGTAGGCCAGGCTCGGGCAGTGCGGGAGCAGGACCCTGAAGCATAGAGGAGCCCACACACAGGGCTCTTTGAAACTTTCAGACTCTTAGCGTCCTAGGATATTCAACACTTTGAAGGCTGGAGTCTTGGGAGTTGGACTCTTGAAAGTTGGAATCTCTGAGAAGGTAGGGGCCTCGAACTGCTCTAATATGGTAGCCACTAGCCACAGATGGCCATTGAAAGTTGCCTAACATCAAGTAAAATAAAAAATACAATTCTTCAGTCTCAGTGGCCATATTTCAAGTGCCTTGTAGTCACATGTGGTTAGCGGCTGCTATTTTGGACATTTCAGATAAAGAACATTTCCATTGTCACAGAAAGTTCTCTTGGAAAGCTCTGTTCTAGAAGGTTTAGAGTCTCCAGGAAGACTGGGGCCTCCGGAGGGCTGGAGTCTCTAGAAAGTTATATGACCTAAAATCCATGTCATATGGAACATTAAGTTCAATGATAGATGTTGAACTCTTACAGGGGAGCATTCGTGTTAACTTCTTGGAGTTTAGGGCATTCAGCTTTATGCCGCCAGCCCCTGGAGTGTTCTGTCCAGCCGTGCAGCCCCAGAGGTTCATCCCACACAGATGTCAGGCATGGGTCACATCTAGTTTGGGGGCATGTCTGTCAACCTCCCGGGTGTGTGGAACACTGGTCTAGAACTTCTCAGGCTCACTGAATGTGTAGTTTTTGGGGTTCTAACAAACACTGGAGTAAAGGGATAACTTCTAATGTAAGTCCCTAGAAAGTTAATAGATTCCCAGGATTTGGGGTGTCATATTTGCAGAACTGTATGCTCAGTGAACCCCAGAATATCTGCAGGATGAGTTTAGCACCATGGGTTGTACAAGCTAAAAGGGGCCTAGCATTTCACCACTGGGGAAACTGAGGCCTAGGGAGGGAAAGGAACTTCCCATGGCTCCGCGGTGGGTCAGGGCAGAGGTTGAGTTGCTCGGGTGCCTTGACTCCCAGCCTGGGGCTCTTCTTCTCTCAGGGACTCTGTGGAGGTAGGTGGTCCCTGTGGGGCCCACAGTGTAGACGTCTGGGAGGGGATTGCTGGCGGAGCAGATGGAATGGGGGGTGTGGCAGCATCTCCTCACTGTGTCTCCCCGCCAACTCATCATCCCCCAGTTATACAGCAACAATTCCTGGCGCTACCTCAGTAACCGGCTGCTGGGCCCCAGCGACACGCCAGAGTGGCTGTCCTTTGATGTCACTGGAGTCGTGCAGCAGTGGCTGAAACACGGAGGTGAGGACTGCTTGTCTGCCCTACCCCTATTTCATAAGGGAGTTGACCCCATTGTTTGTCCTGGGGTCACCCTGCCTAGCACCCCCCACTCCCTGTTGATGCCAAAGAGCCCAGACCTGGCCTTCCTCCCAGACACTCAAACCTGAATGATTAATGGTTAATCCATTTCCTGAGCACCTGCCCTGTGCTGGGTGGTGTGAGGATGCAGCAGTGACCAAAACAGCCATCCTTGCCCTCATGGAGCTCCTGGCCCATTGCTGGGGTGGAAGGAAGTGGGGAAAAGACCAGAAAACTGGACAGTAATGACCCAGAGTGGGCAGGCTGGGGTGGGGAGCCCGAAGGAGGGGCCTGACCCAGCCTCCAGTCCAGGAGTGCTTCCTGGAGGAGGGGACATCAGCCCTAAAGTCTGAGGAATGAGTGGGACCCGTCTGAGAAAGAAGTGGCGGCAAGAGTGTTCAGGGCAGAGCAGCGGGCTGTGCAAAGGTCTGACCTGTCTGGAAGAGAACTGTATCTGTCCTGTCCCATCTGAGCCCACCGCGCCCATGTCTCCCTTCCTGCTGTCCCTCTCGCTCACGCCTCCATTCACTCATTGCCAGTAAATTCCTGCTCTGTGCCTAGCCCTGAGCTGGGTGGTGCAGGAGACACAGTGGTAACCAAGAAGACTTCTAGGCCCTGCCCTTACGGGGCTCACAGTTACAGCTGGACACCTAGGGAGTCTGGCTGAAGCCCTAACAGGGAGTAATAATGGCCAGAACGATCAGGGCCAGAATGGGGGAGGCCCTAGGTGCTGTGGGAACCCAGAGCAGGGGCGCCAGGAGGGCTTCCTAGGGGAGGCATGAGTGTGTCGGGACTTATGGGATGAGCGGTGGTTTGGCCAGGTGATGAGGTAGGGCTGGAGGAGCAGGTGGGCACTGGGAGGCGTGGCTGGGCCACTGGACAGAGGCCTTTGTTGGTCACTGCTGAACCCAGAGCACCTAGCACGTAGGAGCTTAGAAAATCATCCACTTGTTCATTCGAGAAGCCTTTCTCCTACAGCCGCCTGTGGGCAGGAGGCCGGCTGTGGGTTTGCGTCCCAGCCCTACCTTTCCCCACTCTGGGTAGCCACCTCCTCCTGGTGAGCCTTGGCTTCCTCATCTGTAAAACGGGGAGCTTTGGTGAGGATTAAAGGAGTAATACACATGGAGCGTTTGGAACAGGGCCTGGCACCCAGCGCGTACTTGGTAGATGTTTGTCCTGTGATTTGCGGGCTAGGCCCAGCAGGGAACAAGAAAACAGGATCCCTGCCCCCATGCATCCTGCTTTCCATTGAGAGCAATGAGGGAAATCAGTAACCAAATACAAATGTCCAAGAGGACAAGTGCTTTGGAGAAAATACAGTGGTGTCTGGGGCCGGGGGTGGGGTCGGGGGGTGGCTGTGTCCTGGAGGGCTTCTTGGAGGTGGCATTTGAGCTGTGACCTGAAGGAGGAGAAGGAAGCAGCAAGGCAGAGAACTAGAGCAAGAGGGTGCAGTGAGAAGGCAGGCAGGGGAATGGGCAGGAGGGAGGCCCCCCGGCTTTGCTCCCTCCTTCCTCCCTAGGAGCTGGTGAGCCACCCCTCACTCTGGCTTCCCTCTGCCCGCTCCCACAGGGAAGATAGAGGGCTTTCGCCTCAGTGCCCACTGCTCCTGTGACAGTACTGATAACACACTCCAAGTGGACATTAACGGTGAGGCCCTCCTCCCTGGCCTGGTCCCATACCATGTGTATGTGCGTGTGTGCGTATGTGCGTGTGTGTGTGTGTATGGGGTGGTGGAGGGGTGTGAGGGATCCTGGGTGTGAGTGTAGGGCAGGTGCACATGGGGGTGGTTTGTGTGTGTGTGTGTGTGTGTGTGTGTGTGTGTGTGTGTCCCACCTCCAGCCCTCCCCCCATCCATCTGTCTTGAGAAAAAGTGTGTGCATCTCCCTCAACCTCCCACCCCGACTCCCAAACCAAAGCAGGGTTCAGTTCCAGCCGCCGGGGTGACTTGGCCACCATCCAAGGCATGAACCGGCCCTTCCTGCTCCTCATGGCCACCCCGCTGGAGAGGGCGCAGCACCTGCACAGCTCCAGACACCGCCGAGACCTGGACACCAACTACTGCTTCAGGTGAGCCTTGCGTCCTGGGACCCAGGCCTTCCGGGCTGGGGGCTGATTGCTGTTGGCTGGCCAGACACTGCAGGTTGGGTGCTTCTTCAGCCTGGAGGGCTCAGGGGATAAGGCCTGAGACCTAGAATGCTGGGACGTGCGAGCTGGGAGTCCCCAGATGCTGAGATCAGGTTGCTTGCTCTCTGGTGTGTTGGAATTAGAGCCTATTAGAATGTCGACAACAAGAATGTGGGGAATCAGTGTGCCATGTTAGAGCCCCTTACTGTTGGCAGGCTGGGGTTCTAGAATGTTGGGATTCTAGGATGCTAGAATTCAGTGTCACTGAAATCTGAGAATGTTTGACTCAAGGAATGTTGGGATCCTAGAATTTGGGAATTCCAAATTGGAAGATTGCCAGTGCTGGATTCCTATACCATTCCTAAATTGGAGTCTCCAGTGTTGGCAGGTTAGAGTCTTTGAATATTGGACTCAGAATGGTGGAGTACTGTGTTAAAATATCAGCATCCATCACTGTTAGGGTTATCATGGTATCCTAGAAAGTTGACACTTATTGTTAGAATGTTAAAATCTTGGAAGGCTGGAATCTTAGAGAGTGGCAGTTTATACCTCTCAAGTAATGGGCTCAGAATTGTGAAATATTGGAGTTCAGGAAAGCCAAGATCTTTGAAAGCTGGAATGTGTGAATCCTACACTGGGAAGGCTGTTGGAGTGATAGAACCCTGAGATTCTGGAGGCTGCAATGTCAGGAAGTTCAGAGGTGGAGTCCCAGGATGTTGAAATTCAGCTGGAATGATGTGAATTTAGAACAATAATGTGACCTGAGAGTCTGACCTCGTCCCTCCTGTGCTTCGTATTTTGATGGTGCCTCTGGGCCTTATCACAAGCTATTCCCCTGCTAGAAAGTCAGCTCTGCTGTCAGCTCCTTCCCTTCCAGATGGTATCCTCAGCTCAGCAACTCTATGGTTCATGACATTACAAGGAGAAGCAGCCAGCCATGTGAACCTCTGTAGGGAGGGACATACTGTCACCTGCGGAGTCTTGCCAAAAAACTGAACCTGAAGTTCATCAACATAGTAGATCCAACTACCAATTTTCTTGAAGTTCAGGAACAGAGGGATATGTTAAATAATACCACAGGCATGAGGTGTAATCAACAACATTTAGACTGTGGGAAGCCTGACTGAGTTTCTTCAACAAATAACATTGCAAAAGGGGGAAATAGAGATGGTTCTATAGATTTTAAAAAGAATCTTAAGAGATAGATATATCAACCGATTATACTTGGTAGAACCTTTTTTGGACCTTTATTTATACAGGCTATTAAAAAAAAAGATGTTTCAGAGACAGGTGGGGAAATGTGAACTCTGTCTAGATACTTAAAGATATCAAGGAATTATTGTTAATTTTTCTTATGTGGCATTCTGGTTATGTTTTTAAAGAGTCCCAATTTTCTTAGTGATACATACTGATGAGATGATAATGGCATGTGCTTTAAGATCATTCAGTGGGGGAGAAGAAGTGGGTAGGGACAGAGGTACAGGGAAGTTGGCCACGACGGTTGACACTGGGTCATAGACATGAGGAGGGCTCAATAGAATATTCTCAGCTTTTGTGTGTGTGGTTGAGGCTTTCCATAATAAAGTTATTTTTAGCTCAAACACTGTCTCCACTGGGAATCCTCTCTGACTTCCCTACATCCAGGTAGATGTGAGCCCCTCCACCTGCCCTGGGGCCCCAAGTGAGTTTCTTTTACTCCTCAGGCCCTGATTGGACAGAAGATATAAGAGCTTCCATAAGGGTCTGGACCGTGTGTATCACGGGACCAGGATGCAGAAGGCTGGGACCTGCCTGGAACAAATGGGTTATAGAGGGCCTCAGGGTCACCTGGGGGCCTGCTGTCCCTCATCTGTACCCCAACCCCCAATTTCTGATTCAGTGAGTCTGGGATGGGGCCCAGGAATTTGCATTTCCCACGAGTTCCCAGGCCATGCTGCTGCTGCTTCAGGGACCCCACAGGGAGAACCGCTGAGGTGGGTAGCTGAACGACCAACTACTCAAATCTTAGGACCTCAGAACCCCAGCCACATTTGGACAGGAAGTGAAAGGTTATTCTGGACAGTGGTTCTTTCTCTTTTGTAAGTCCATGGCCAACTTGAGGAGCTGAAAGCCAGGAACTTTTTCTCCCAGAAATATGCCCATAGGTACACCCACTGTACACATGGCTTCCGGTCCCCAGGACCTTCCCCGAGCCCGTGCGTGGACTTCCTGATGCCTCCTTGGCCCTCACAACACCTCACTTGGTCCAACATCCCCCGTATCTTTGGACAGATGGGGGAAACTGAGGTTAGGGGAGGACCAGGCTGAGCTCACAGGGAGCTCAGTTTCCTGACTTCCTTTTCAGGGCTCTTTGGCTTTGGAAAGGCTGTCTTGCCCTGGGAGAACGTGTGTCATCGCCTCTCCCCCTCTGCTTGAGCTGACATGGCCCGAGCTCCACCACTTACATGCTGCCTGTGAGCAGGCCACTTGCCCCCTTCTCTGAGACTGTTTCTTCACCTTTAAATGGGAATAATCATAAGGCCTGCCTCTCAGCATTTTGACATTACTTAATTCTCTGTTGATCACTTTTTGAAGCCATGAATATCTGCACATGTACCAAACCTAGAAAGGATACACAGAGACCCTCCAGCTCTGAAGAGGCAGCCACTTGATTATCTTTGTGTATTCTTTCAGAGACAGTCTCTGTATGAAACACTTATTTATACACATTCATAGAGATTTGATTTTGTCCAAATAGTAGGGTCTTTTGGGGGGTGGGGTGGGGAAAAGATGCTGAATTTTTTTTGTTAATTTTTCCCCCGATTTTAAAAATAACACATACCCACTGTCAAGAATTTGGAAAACACAGAAAGATAACACCTATCCCACGATCACATTTAAAAAGCCATCATTTTAATATATTTCCTTCTAATTTAGTGCAAAGCAGAATTTGGGTCATAATGTACCCATAGTTTTGCATAGTGTTTCTTTCACATGTACATGAAATATTAATCATTCTTGGCTTACCATGAATCAAGCTTTTTAGTCAAGCTCATTGCCCACCCCAGCCATGGCCCCAGAGTCCAGAATGTAAAATGCCCCAGTTCCTTCCAGACAAACAGAAGCCTGGGCTCCAGGCTGAGGAGAACTGGCTTTTGCATCCAAGCATGGGACAGAGATCATGGCTCCAGAACAGTGGAATCTTATACACCACTATTTTCCAAAGTGCTTTTGAAAACCCATAATATATTGATTCATTAATTTATATGTATAGCCAATATTTGCTGAGCGTCAACTCTGTGCCAGGCATTGGTGCAGGCACTGGGGATACATTAAGAGACAGAACAGATCAAAAGTCCTTTCCACAGAGGAAGGCGAATGA
This sequence comes from Smutsia gigantea, assembly GCA_032199065.1. Classification (NCBI taxonomy): domain Eukaryota; kingdom Metazoa; phylum Chordata; class Mammalia; order Pholidota; family Manidae; genus Smutsia; species Smutsia gigantea. Next base: position 118,842 of record JAVSCE010021779.1, on the reverse strand, counting down.
TGAACAGATAAACCAATCTCTAATAAGAGAGCAGGTGGCAGTAAGTTATAAGGAGGAAAATAAGTCAGAGGAAGGGGAAAGCAAGAAATAGATACTGTAAACTATGTCCCAGAGTGAAGGACTTCTGAGCATGCATTAAGTTAAGTAAAGAAATGAGCCGAAGTGGGCATCTGTGGGACTAGCAAGCCAGGTGGAGGGAAGAGCAAGTGCCTGGGGTAGGGCTGTGTGTGAGGAGCAGAGAGGGCGCTAGTGTGGCTGGCGTACAGGAGAAACGAGAGTGAGGAAGGACTTGAGATCAGCCAGACCCAGTAGCATCTGGGGGTTCATGGGGACATGAGTGTTGGTCTTGAGTGAAATGGAGCTGTGTTCGGAGCTGGGGAATGTCATGACAGTCTCTAGCGTGTGGCCCCAGAAGGTAGGGATTTGTGTGTTTCATTTATACTGAGTCCCTAGTAGATCCCAGCCCGGCATGAACATGGAGCTGCACTATGTTTTTTATATTCCAGTTTGTGGATGTACTGTGATTTATTTAGCTGTGCCCTGTGTACGGTCATTTGGCTTCTTAACGGGCTTGTTTTGAGCATTGCATGAGATAATGTTAAAGGATGCCCTTAGCACAGTTCTTGACTAGAGGAAGTGCGTTATCAGTGTTGGTGATTACCACTACTATTACTGCATTGCTGTTATTATCACAGGGGATGGAAGGGAGACCAACATGTAGACTGTACTGGGGGGCAACCAGGGCGAAACACACACGCACCCCACCTGGGGCAGAGGGGCAGGGCCTGCCCTTGGCAGACCTCCGCCTCCTGACCTGGCTCCTCCCGCCCCAGCTCCACAGAGAAGAACTGCTGTGTGCGGCAGCTGTACATTGACTTCCGCAAGGACCTGGGCTGGAAGTGGATTCATGAGCCCAAAGGCTACCACGCCAACTTCTGCCTGGGGCCCTGCCCCTACATTTGGAGCCTGGACACACAGTACAGCAGGGTGCGTCTGGCCCATGGGCTGGGTATGGGCTGGGGGAAACAGGGACTGAGGGAGGGGCGGGAGAAAGAGGCCTCGGAGATGAATTGGCGAGATGGAGAGAAACAGGGACAGGGAGATTGGAGGGAGATGGTAAAGAGATGGGAGAGAAGCTAGAGACGGGTTGAACAGTCAGAGACACAACGCAGAGCCAGATGGAGATACGGAGAGACCCACAGAGATGGAGCAACTTCCCGGTTGAGGGAGAGGCAGGGAGATGGAAGGAGAAAGGCGGAAACAGAATGAGAGGAAAAGGCAGGGGGACGCAGATTGGTACAGAGAGGCAGTTAGGAATATGTTAGGAGAGAGACAGACTGAGACACAAGCCAATTGTGGAAAATGGGGAGAGCGGAGTTTGAGAATGAATAGACTGCGGTAAGACAGGGAGATGGGGAGAGGCTGGCGGGTGTGGGCACCCTCCCCAGGACCCCCGACCCTGACCCTGACCCGCCCGCCCGCAGGTCCTGGCTCTGTACAACCAGCACAACCCGGGCGCGTCGGCGGCGCCGTGCTGCGTGCCGCAGGCCCTGGAGCCGCTGCCCATCGTGTACTACGTGGGCCGCAAGGCCAAAGTGGAGCAGCTGTCCAACATGATCGTGCGCTCCTGCAAGTGCAGCTGAGTTCCGGCCCCGCCCCGCAGGCCCCGCCCCCGGCAGGCCCGGCCCCGCCCCCCGCCCGCATGCCGGGCTGTATTTAAGGACACACTCCCCAAGTCTACCTGGGGGTCCATTAAAGATGGAGAGAGGACTGGGGTCTCTGTGTGGTTGGGCGCCTGACGGGGGCTTCCTGCCCAGGTTCAGGACTCCACTCCATCTGCGCCCGCCCCCCGCCGTCTCTCTCCAACATTCATTGGCCCTCCTCGCACAAAAGCCGAGCATTCCCGCCCCAAGTGCTCCCGGTGAACACGAGTCAGGTTTATTTATTGGGCACCTTGGACTCTTAAATGCCTTATATTAAGTCTCTTGATCACCATAACAAAGTTCTGAGATACAGACTCTGATAAGACCCACTGTCAAGGGGAGGAAACAGCCCAGAGAGGTTAAGGGGCTAGTTCCTGCCCACCAGGACTGTACTTTCGGTGTGCCCTACACAGGGTAAGTGGTGTGGAGAGAGGCAAGCAGGATGGGGTGAGAGGTGGCTTTGGGGAGGAGAGAGGGCTTCTCAGAGGAGGTGGCATTTGGGACATGAAGGAAGCCAAGAAAGCAGCATGGGGCCTTGGGGCAGAGAGTGTTCTAGGTAGGAAGACAAAAACAGGCCTGGAAGTGAGGCCGAACTGGGGTGAGCTTCATAGCGAGGAAAGAGGCCGATGTGGCTTGGGAGGGAAGGGCAAAGGGAAAGGTGACAGGGGCCGAGTCAGACTGTCACTCACAGGCCAGAGAGTAGTTGACAGTTCTCCACACCAGGTATGGGTCTACCCACTGCACTCTCCCCACAGCCCAGCCGAGCAGGGGTCGGCACACCAGGGCCTGCAGGCCAATTCCAACCCACTGCCGGTTTCTGTACGTAAAGTTTTATTGGAGCACAGCCACGCTCATTCGTTTACGTATCATCTGTGGCTGTTTCAGTACCATCAGGGCAGAGCTGGGTAGGAACTGTATTCAGCACCAAAAATACTTAACTCCGTAGCCCTTTACAGAAAAGTTTGCTAACTGCTGCTAGAGAGACTGTTTGCTCCCTGCTTTACAGATGGGACTACTGAGCACAGAGAGGCTCAGTTACTTGTTAAGGTCACACAGCTAATAGGACAGGGCTGGGACTCACCCAAACAGGTGGGGTCGAGGGCTGTACTAGTGCTGCTTTCTGGGCTGCACCAGACCCGTAGGGAACTTGTGTGAACTTGTACTCCGAGGTAGATGGGAGCTACAGCAGGGTTCAGAACAGAGGAGGGGTGTGACTTGACTTATGTGCTGAGGGCCCCTCTGGCTGATGGCTGAGAGTAGACTGAACAGGGCCAGGGGGACTACAGGAAGACCAGTCGTCCAGGCGAGAAGGGACAGTGCCCTGAGCCAGGGTGGCTTTCCTCTGCTGGTTTCTTCCCAGCCGCTGGGTCTTGTGAATTCTCTCCTGGTCCCTCTGTCTCCTATCTCTCAGTTTCCCCTCTTCCTCCCTCCTAGGTTTTGGTTCCCTCATCTCTTCCCTGCCCTTCCTGGGCCTGGGCCCTGACCGGCTCCTTTGCCAGGCAGCTGTCCCGGGGGAGGCTGTCCCGGGGGAGGGCGATGTGAGGGCCGAGGCTCCTTTATTTGGGTGGGGGCCTGGGGCCGCCCCGACCAACCCAGAGGCCGACATATGGTTACTCCTCCTGCCGCATGGCCGGCAGCCACAGAGGGCTGGACGTGGGGGGGCGGGAGGACATGCTGCTGCTGTCACCAGCCTCACCCGTGGAGACACAGCAACATGGAATGGAGTCCCTATAGCCCCGCGAGGATGCAGCACATGTACACACACATTCACACTAACACAGAGGTTCAGACATGGACAGTGTTCCACAGCCACACTGACATTTACCCTGAGAGCCGCAGTAGGCACAAAACTCCTTCAGGACTTGTGTGGAAGGACTGCCACTCCTTCATGGATCGTGACACCTGGTAGCAGTCACGGCCCACACATGCCACCCCATTACATACACACAACCCAGACCTGGAGCTTCACTGGGACACGACACAAGTAGAGACTTCAAGAGGGACAAGGCAAACCCAAATCACACATTCTATAGGTTCACAGTCATGACACACACACAGCAGACACAGTTTCAGACAGAGCGCCGCACACAAACCCACACCTCACAGCATCAGCCCCATCAGGAAATGAAACAGAGACTCCGGCTGGGACCCACCAACAGTTACACAAACATCCTCCCTGGGGTCACAGTCACAAAGAGGCACAGTGTGCATGCACACGACCTGACACATCACGGTCCCACCCAGACACACAGCACACACAGAGCTCTGACACGTCACGATCACAGACTGTAAGTCGGTCGTGCCCACTCGGTCTGACGTCTCATGGCCCCACGCACGCAGGCCTGCGGAGTCCCACAGGGCCCTAGAGACAGAAGCTGACCCCTCATACCCAGACACACTGTCACACCCCAGGTCCCAGACGGAGCAGTTCCACATACCCAGACACACCCCCAGGATCGTGGCCCTCACACGCCCAGCCCATGCCTCTGCCGAGGACAAGTCCTGGCCACACACTCCCAAGGTGGGCCCAGACCCTCACCACGCCTTCTGTGACACACCCCACCCACCTGCCCGCGGGCTGCTGGGTGAGCTGGCACACAGCTGCCCTCCAAGGGAAACATGCAGGCTCAGCACCTCCCCTGGGCTACCTGCACACTGCCCCTGTCCGGCCTCCCCGGCAACCACCCCTGGTCCCTCGAGGTGGTGGCCAGGCCCCCTTGGCACTAGGCAAACCTGGCCCTCAGCACCCACAGGGCAGGACCGGGGTTTGGGGTGCCCTGCTCTCCTCCCCCACCTCTGCAAGCAGCCCGGGCATGGAGGGAAGTTGTGGGGGGAGCCCGGGTTCCGGCTGGAGCCCCAGCTTCCCGTCCAGCCCCCACAGGGCAGGAAGCTGGGCCAGGAGAGGTCAGCTCAGGCCTTCCTGCCCCTTCCCCGAGACAGGACTGAGACTGGGGTCAGCATGAGAGGGAGAGACAGGGAGGGAATGGTGGGGGGAGGAGAAAGCCCCTTGTCCTTGAGTGCTGTGTGTGTGTGTGTGTGTGTGTGTGTGTGTGTGTGCGCGCGCGCGCGCGTGTGTGTGAATCCACAAGCTTGATGGTGTGAGTCGTGTGTCTAGTACTGGGGTCTCACATCAGCTGGTGCCTGTGGGCTGTGCTGGGAAGGGATGGTGTTTTCAGTGTGGGTCCTCAGCACGTGGCCAACTCTGTGTGACTTGGCAAGCCTGTGCGTACTAGTGGGTTCTATCCCTGGGGCATGTGTGTCTGCATTTTTTTCTCAATGTGTTTGCTGTTCTTGGGGTGTAAAATGTGCACCTTCCTAGCCTAAGTCTGACTTGCAATGTGGGTGCTTTCGTGTATGTTTATGGGTCTGTGAGAAAGGTGTGTTTCCAGGTGTTGTTTTGGGTTTCCTGCACGAGCTGTTTTTTCAGTGCGGGTGACAGTTCCCAGTGTTTGTATGCCTGTGGGTGAGTGGCTTCTGGGTTACGTTTTGTGGTCAGTGTTGTGCGTTGCTTGTAGACACAGAGCACGTTTGTGCAAGTGCCTGTCCACCCCAATGACTGGCGTCCTCAGCTCTGTGAGCAGGTGGGTCTGCACTGTGTGTCCCTGTGTGTGGGCAGCTGCAAAGGTTGTCATTCCGCACCACCTTCCGGGGCATCTGGAGTTCTCAGCGGGGTGGGCGTGTGTTCCTGTCCACAGCAGCTGCGCCTGTGGGGCTGCGAGTCTGCGGTGTTTCCAGGGCAGGCGGGCGTCCTGGGCCCCAGTGAAGCTCCTGGGGCCTCTGTGCTGAGAGGAGGCTGCGCCTGCGGCGTGTCCCCGTGCCGGCTTGTGCCACGCTGGCTCAGGGCTGGCTGTGGCCGGCAGGGCAGGGCAGGGGCTGTGGTGGGCACTGGACCCACGCCCGGACGTCGGTATAAATATCCCAGGCTGCCGTCGGCTGTGTTTACTCGGCCCCAGTCCGGGGGCGGCAGCGGCCCGGCAGGTCCTGGGGGCGGGGATGACCAGGCCACAGCACAGACACTTCCTTCTGGCCAGACAGGCCACAGCCTCCTAGTCTCCGTCTGTCCCTCTGGGTGGGGGCAATGCAGCAACCCCTCAGGCTAGGCTTCCAGGGGCCACCAGGGAACATTTGACCTGTACGTCCCTGCTGGGTTTCCCAGGGCCTAAGAGGCCCAGATGGGGTGATGGGAGCAGGCCAAGAGAGACAACTGGGAGAGGGCAGCGAGGAAAAATTGAGGGTGAAGACTAGCAGGAGCCGGGTGGGAGGGCCACTCTGCCAGAGGCACGCGGAGACAGTGACAGGGGTGCTCAGACAGGGACAGAGGGAATGACGGGGAGAGAAGGGAGAGGAGGTGGCAGAGGCCCAGGAAGAAGGAGAGAGGAGGCCAAGGGAGGGGGAGTAAAGTGATAGAGAGACACGGTGAGCCAGAGGCGCAGAGCGGAAAGCCCAGGAGGGAGGCAGAGGGACAAGAGACAGGAGCAGGGAGAAAGAACAGTAGGAGGGGCAGAGAACCCGGTAGCTTTGGCAGGACACAGAGGTGTCAGACATGCGGGGTGGGGGCAAGGCCTGCGGCCAGCAGAGCCGCCGGGACAGACAGGAGGCACGAGGGCGGGGGCCGGATGCCCATGGGGGGCTCCCCAGCTGGGCCCGCCCTCCCTGACTCAGCCTCTCTGCCCACCCCAACTCCAACCCCGGGGCGGGCGGAGAGACTGCTCCCCAGGCCGCTCAGCGTCTCAGCAGCTCCGAGGCTGTGCCGGGGGTGTGCCTCTCCGCTACAGACACTCCCACCTCCACCACCTGACTAACCCTGATTCTGACTCCATTGCTCTCTCATCACTCCAAAAGAAATTATATAACAAATTTATGTATGGCAAAGTATATCACAAACAAATGTAATCATCAAACGGTAAGACTGGTGAAAACGTACACACTGTCAAGGGCTCAGCCCTGTCATGAAATGGCTTTCACGAACTGAAGGCGTAAACCAAGGACCTGAGACGCAAACATTTCTCTCTCGGTGGGAGTCTAGCTGGCCGGCTGACCTCGGGCCTCCTCTGGAGACAGACCATCAGTACTGACAGCACGAACCATGAGGACCACTGGGTGGATCAGCGACTCAAGAACGCGTCCACACCTGCATGCAGGGCAGTGCCAAGCGCGAGGGCAGAACCCCAAGGCACCCCTGTTGTCGCCCTCAACAGCTAACTCTGCTTCAGTCTTTCCAACTGAGGAAGTCTGTCCGCTGGCTGGCCCTCTGACAGCCGACAGGCAGGCCAGCTGTGGTCTCAGGGCTTGTGTGGTCCCAGGCCTGGGCCTCCACCTCTGATGGCCTGGTGGCCTTGAGTAAGTCACAGTTCCCTTGGCCCACCTATGGAATGGAGCTGAGTCCCTCATTTATGGGGCTGTTTGGAGGATTCAGTGTGGCAGGTTCAAGTCAATTCAACACCACTCAGGCCTGGCACAGAACTGCTCAGTAACCGGAAGTTTCCTTATTTAATAGTCTCTCCATCCGAACGTCCCTTGGCTTCTGTTCAGCTCTCTTTCTATGTCTGGCTGTAATTCTGGCTGACCCAAAGGGCAGAGCTGAGGCCTGGGGGTCAAGAGCTGTGACCCCAGGTGGCCTTGGGGTCTCCCCTCATTCTGGACTACATGCCTGGAAGGTGTTTTTGAGGGTTCTCCAGACTTGGTTGTGGCAAGATGCCACCATTCTGGCTCACAGGAATGAGGGGTCCCCAGGCCCACCTGACTCTTGGCCTGTGCTCCTATCCCACCCCCTGCAGCCAGCGCCTTCTGTGCGTCTACTGGGGAAGCATGAGCTGGGTGTGGGGGCATGGGAAGGCAGGATGCCTGGGTTCCCACAGGCCAGTGGCTGAGTCACCGGGCAGCCATCTGGCTCCCATTAGCCCAGGGCGGCAGGGGGCTCCGTGGGGCGGGCCCTGTGGCCAGCAGGGGCAGGGACGTCGGGGCAGGCTGTGTGTGTGGGATGACTCAGGGCCCATGATAACAGCCTGTGCGTATTTGGGGAGTATAAACAGGAGAGCAAGAGGGGGGCAGAGGAAGTGAAGGGAAAGCCCCCCTCCCTATACTCCAAGCTGGCAGGCCCGTGATGCCCAGTGCCGTCCCTGCTCATCCGTCCCAAGCCTGGGTCCAGAGGGAGAGATGAGAGCCAGTGGCCACCCTGCGGTCTCCCGGCTGCCTGCAATGAGGCTGTATCAGTGGGCAGCCTGGCTGCAGGGGACACTGAAACCCTGAGATAAAGGCTGGAGACAGACGGGGACAGAGCACAGAGGCGTAGAGATGGAAATATACTTGGGAAGACCCACGGTCCCAGAGTGAGGCCGAAGGAGATGGGAACATGACACGAGGCAAGGAGGGACGAACTTGAGCCTGAGACGCAGGAGAAACCAGGGGGGCAAGGCAGAGCTGCACCAGGCTGGGTCAGCCCCACCTTGGCTGCTCCGGCCACCAAGGGCCCCACTGGCCTCAGACAAAGTGAAGGTGTTCATCCTGGGCCCTGTCCTGGGGACAGAGGCCAAGGCACAGAGAAAGAAAGAGGGAGACAGGACAGGAAGCAGATGACAGAAAGGCAGCAGAGACAGAGAAGGAAACAGAGAGCAAGAAAGAGACGCAGGGTGGGGAGGAAAGCAGAGGGGGAAGGCAGGGAACCCAAGACATGGGCCTGGGTGTCGGAGATGGGACTGGACCCAGCGAAGCTGGGGGTTAAGGGCGATGCCCTCCCATCAGGGAGCCGGCCTATGATCGGCTGTCAAGTGGGGGAGGGTGCATCAGTCCCCGTCCAGCTCCGGGCTGGGTGCGTCCTCGGGCTCCTCCTCGTCAAAGTACCTCTCCTCCTCATCCCGAGCCACGATGTCCAGGTTGTCGAAGTCGGGGTTGTCGTCCACGGTGCTGCAGGGGGTGGGGCTCTCAGAGGCTGGCTGTGCCAGGGGTCCCAGCCTCCCCGCTTTTCTGCTTCTCACCCTTTGGAGGAGCTGAGGCCTGTCCCCCGACCTCCCCGGAAGGCCAAAGGCTACATGCTGGCAGCTGTGGGCTGGAGCTAACCTCCAGAGGGGGAGTTGGTCTCAGGACCTCAAACAAAAGGCACCATTTTCCAAATTGGACATGTTACATAAAGACTTCAAAAAGCTGGAAGATGTGGTGACACATGGGCCCGTATTCCTCAGACAGTGGTTCTCAACCAGTAAGATTTTGCCCCCCAGGGGACATTTGTTGATGACTGGAAACAGTCTGGTTGCCACAACTGGGGGACCAGAGATATGTCACTCAACACCCTGCTGCACAAGGCCGTTCCCTGCAGAGAACTATCCCACCCTAAGGCAATGGGTGACCCCAAATTGTGAGGGCCCCCACTCTGCTCCATGCCCTCCCACGGCTCCCACCACACTGCCTCAGTGCACAAGCTCTATCTGACCCAGCCCTGCCACCTGTGACAAGACTGCCTACTCTTCAGTCCTCGCCCCTTGCCACCACTCCAGAAGCCTTGCTGTTCCTCCGGGACACCTCAGGGCTCTTGCGCTGGCTATTCCCCACCCGCAGGAACTCTCTCCCCAGGCATCTATGTTACTTACCTCTTACTTTCCGCAGGTCTCTGCTCAAATGTCACCTGCTCAGCCAGCCTTTCCTAGCCCCTTGGCCCCTTGCCGACCCCGCGGCACCTTCCACGCGGCCCATCACCACTAGATGCCAGAGGGCGCCTTGGCTTCCTCACTGGAGCAGGATGCCCTTCCGGGCAGGGAAGGCTCAGCCCCCACCCTCCCATTCCTCACTCAAGGCCCCACTTCCTTATGGGCACCGGGGTTTACGGCGGCAGTGCTGCCCCCACCGAGGGTTCCCCATGACCCAGGTTCTCTGCCCACTGCTGTGTGTGGGGATTCAGGCTGCAGGGCTCAATGCAGCTGAGAGTGGATCAGCCGGATTTGCCTGCAGGGCCGGGATTCCCAGACTGGGCTGGTGATGCTCGGTCCTGGGGCTGCCTGTGGCCGTGGCACCCACGATCCCCACTCTACTGATGAGGCCCTGAGCGTCCACTTGTTCATCGGGGCTGCGTTTGAAACCAAGGCCCTCTGGTGTCACTCCCAGTGTTCAGGACAAGGCGAGACTGTCTCAGGTGACAAGACCATTATCCTGACTCTGACACTTCACTCTCCTGTGTCCTTTTCCCGGATGGCAAAATCCTTCCCAGCGCAGTAGCCATGTGTCCTGCCACTGGGAGACTCACAACCAGCGCTGCAGGGTGCCCACCACATGGCCCTCTCCACGGGGCATTAACCCTGCCAGGGGCTCCTTCCTATAGCATGAGGCAGGCCTGGCTCCTAGAGAAACTGGGGTCCCTGGGGGACACTGAGGGGACCTGGGGCAGCAGCATCCTCCTAGGCCACCACCATGTCCCCGAATGGAAAGGTCTCAGTGTTTCATGAACATCAAGCTGCGTGCCAGCCCTGCTCACTTCCCTCCTTCAGGTGAGGGGACTGAGACCCGACAGACGGGCAAAGCTAGTCCGCGGTCACCCGCGGACACCGACCTTCCGGGGCCTTCTGACGCCAACAACTGAGGCCCTCGGTGGAGGTGCCTGGGATCTGGCATGCAGCCGAGGGCTGTGGAGTGCCGGCTGGGGTGGGGAACGGGGCACGGGAGCACCTGTAGTCGAAGTCCCCGTCCTTGCCATCCAGGAAGTGCCGGTGCATCCGGCTGGTGAACTCTTCCCGCAGGATCAGCCTCTCTTCTGAGTCAGGGACCCAGGCCTCTGAGTCTTTGCTGGACCTCTGATCTGCAGTGGGGACATCCACAGTGTGGGAGGGATGGGAACACAGTAATGACCAGGACAGCTCAGTCTCAGCCCCCCGGGGCACACTTCACATGTGGAGAGAATGCAGTGCACTGGACACTGTACAACAGGGTTGGGACCTGATGCCTGAAAGGTGGTGAAGCGGGGGCATTCCTGGCAGAGGGCACAGCATGAGTAAAGGCCAGGAGATGAGGGATTGCTTGGCGCTTTGAGAAGTGGGGGACAGAGATGCTGGAGGGGCAGGGAAGGGCCAGGGCACCTGGGCTGGGCAGGGGAGGAACGGGATGTCAGCGCTTACAGGTCGGGGCCTCCCTGCTACTGGCCCTAACCTTCTTCATCACTGTCCTCCTCTTCTTCCTCCTCCTCCACGCAGGCCTCTTCCTCCTCCTGCTGCTGGAGCAACCGCTGCTGCAGCTCCCGTTCTTGGTAGGACTGGAGCAGCAGGTCTGAAAGCGGGCAGGCGGGCGTGCTTGGGGAGCCGGGCCTGGGCGGCTGGTGGGTTGGGGTGCGCGCACTGAGCTCCTCCTGGGTTAGGTACTGCCCGATGTACTGCTCGTACAGCAGCGGGGCCCGGAACCGCATCTGCTCGTCGCTGAAGTACTCGCCCCCTACACAGAGGAGACAGGGTGGGTGGGGGCCAGGGGTCTGCAGGGAAGGAGAGGCCTGGGTGTAGAGCACACGTGTCTGTGGTCATGTGTGTGACCATGCTGGTGGCAGCCATGAACACACAAGCGCAGGTGTGCGTGTGCACACTCAGGCATGTAGGTAAACAGGTAAAGATACAGGAGGTCAGCAGCCACAGGCACTCCTGCGTGCGTCTGAGCTTCTGTGCGTGTCAAGCCTCTACCTGCACGTGTACTCACATGTCCAAGCGCACAGTCAGGCCACATACATCTTGGCCCATGAGGTGCTGGCAGTCTGGGGCATGTGTACAGCTGTGCCTGACAGGATTCCCAAGCTCCTGCCCATCCGTGTGTATGCATGGTCACATCCTGTGAGTGTCAGCAGGTACGGCCGCCCATGTGCCAGGGAGCTGGCATGCATGGTATTGCAGGCAGGTGCACTGTAGGCTGCGGGCACCTGTTTACTGAGCCCCCTTCCAGCTGAGGGGGAAATGCCCGGACACGGATGCACTGTGGGGCATGTAAGCATGCACATGCAGGGAGCTGGCATGTGTGTGCACAGGATCTGGTAGGCAGGGCATCTGCCCAGCTGTGGGTGTCCCTGGTGATCTTCCAGATGCCAGATCTCACCTTTCCCCAGAGCGCCCCTCTCTGCAGCCACCCCTTGGGGGGGCCTGGCTTCCCCACCCCTCCCAAGCCCAGGTCCTTCCACTCCCCTGGTTGCTTGTTCTTGCAGGGGAAGCTCTGTCCCTCAGAAAACAGCTTGACTTGCCCTGGGCCCTTGCACCCAATCAAGGGTGAGACCTGCCAGGAATTCTGGCCTCTGCAGCACTGGGGTCTGGCTGCCTGGCCCTGCCCTCTCACTTCCACCTCTCTGGCTCTGGCATTTCCCACCACCTTGTTTCTCTCGCTCCTTCACCCTGCCTGTCACCCCTCTCTCTGGGTCTCAGTTTCTCTCTCTCCACCATTCCTGTCTCTCTTGTTTTCTCAGCTTGTCACCTGGCCTCCCCTCACCCAGTCCTTCTGCCCGTCCTGTCTTCACCTCGGCTCCCTGCCTGATGCTGTGCCCCACTTTCTGTCTCCTCTCCCTATATCCCAGGCCTTCTCCCTAACTAGAAACTTCACTTTCTCTCTGCTTCGTTTGATCTCATTTCTTAACTTTAGGTCATGTGTCTTTGGTCACAAAGATGCTTGTAATTATGTCAAGGTCAAAAAGGTATGGATGTTTTCCTCCGTGATTTTCACATGTGCTTTGTTCTAGAGGGTCTTTGTGTCCCTAAGGTCATAAACACATTCCCCTCGGTTTCCTCCAGTGCCTTTGTGTATGGTGTGAGGTACAGAATTAATTTTCCTGAGGGATAACCAGTTATCGCAGTGCTGGGTCCTGGTTCCTTGGCCCACCGACCTGAAATGGCCTCCTGTCACATCCTAAATTCTGACCCTTCCCACCGCTTGTCCCATTCTCTTCCCCGGGACAGTGTGTCTCCAGCTGTCTCTCCCCAGCACCTCAGTGTGTCTCAGCCTCTCCCCATGTCCCACTCTCACAGCCAGGCCCTCCGAACCCCCGACTCCCTCCCACCAGCCCTGCCCCCACACCTTGGATGAGCTCCCGCAGGGCTGCGTAACGCCGGTTACGCAGGCAGGTGCGCAGGGTGCGTGGTCGGGCAGCGTTCTGCCGGGCCACCTCAGCACAGTAGAAGTCTGCGCGGTAGTCACCACGCAGGTGGCCAAAGCAGGCCAGGTGCTCCTCGCGAAGGCCCGTGCGGAAGCGCTCCAGGAATACCAGCGGCTTCTCGTGGTACAGCCGGCCCAGGATGGCCACCTTCTCCCGCTCTGTCAGGTCAGGCTCGCCCTGCTGCTGGCTGCACACAGGCAAGTGGCTGGCAGCCACAGCACGCAGCATGGCACTCACCGCCGCATCCTCAGCCTCAGCAGGGTCACTGTCCAGGGCCCCTGGGGCTCCTTCTGCTGCTTCCACCTTGTCCTGGGGTCTGGACGGGCCCAGCATCCAGCTCGGCTCCCCCCAGTGTGCAGGACAGGTCTCTGTACAGCCTGTGGGGAGAGGGGAGATTTGTTAGCCCAGGGATGGGAGTCGGGGAAGGGAGAGTGGGTGGAGGGGACTAGGTGCTCAATGGTCCACTCAATTCACGTTTACTGAGCACCTACTATATTGTGGGCACTGTTCTAGACTCTAGCAAGAAGTTGGAATTTTCATGTGGAACACAGGCAATTAAAAACATAATTACTGAAAACACAGAGTGTATTAGGAAACACAGTGTGTTAGGTGGTTTCAAGAGTTATGCTAAAAAAAACAGAGGGAAGGAGGGGGGAATCATGGGGGAAAGCTGCAATTTTAAGTGGGTCAGTCAGAGAAGACCTTGCCCAAAGAGACACTTCACTAGAAACCTGAGGTAGTGAGGGACTGAGCCATGAGATTTCTAGGGAAAGAGTTCCAGGCAAAGGGAACATCCAGTGCAAAGGCCCTGAGGCCGGACTGTGCTTGATGTGTTTACTCAGTCCTTTACCACCTTCACTGAGCCACTCAATTCTTTGCCTTTCCACTTATCCTTCTCCCCCACACACACTCACTCTCTCCAGCTCATTACACATTTGTCCAACCACTCTAAATCTATGCAAGGCCCTAAGCTGGGCAATGCTAAGAGTCCATGGGAGGGATCCAATCTAGCTCCTGCCCTCAGGGGGCACCTAGTCTGATGTGGAAGACAGGCAAGCTCAGAGACAATTACTGAGTGCTAGGCAATCACTGGTAAGAGCTCTTTCTCAAAAGTGGAAAATGAAGCAAGGCTGCAGCGAGCGGGACGCAAGTGCAGCAGGAAAGCACAGACAACTCTTCTAGGTAGCTGGGCTGCAGTGGGACAGAGAGGGGGTGGTAGTTAGAAAGCTGTTCAGGTGGCTGGCAGACAGTGAGGTGGAAGGGCTCGGAGGTGATGGAGGCGGCTAGTTAGGGCCCAGGCTCTACCCAGGGACTGGTCAAACTGCCCTGAGACAGAGTTATGGATGACAAGCAAGTTTTGAGGCAGATGTTGAGAACTGTTTGGAATGTGGAGGGTAGGCTGGGCCCAGGGGACATCCCCAGGGAGGCATCTAAGCTACGCTGGAGACTTTTTAGGAGAGGGGCTGGGCTGGGGACAGAGTGGTGGGAGTCATCAGAGCCCAGACAAGAACTAAAGCCAAAGGAAATGAGAGGTGGCAGGGAGGGTCAGGGAGTGTGTGACGGATGAGAAGAGGGGGCTAGGAGAGAGCCCTGATTGGATGGGGAGATGTGCCTGTGCAAGAGAGTTAAGAGGTGGCCCCCGAAACGCCACCACCATCGTATCTTAATTCCTGGAACCTGGGAATGTTACCCTACGTGGCCAAAAAAAAAAAAAAGGGGGTCTTTGCAGACTGCCTGAAGTTAAGGAGCTTAAAAGAGGGAGCTTATTTTGGATTATCTGGATGGGCCCTAAATGCCATCTTGCCATCTTAAGTGTCCTATAGGAGAGAGCCCAAGGGGGATCCGACACACACAGAAGAGAAGGCAATGAGAAGACAGATGGGAGCAAAAGTCGCAGTGATATGGCCACAAGCCAAGGAATGCCAGGAGCCACCAGAAGCCAGAAGAGGCAAGGACGGCCTTCTCCCCTTAAGCCTCTGAGGGAGTCCTCCATGTTCCTACTGATGCCCTGATTTCAGCCTAGTGATCTTAGACTTCTAGCCTCCAGAACTGTGAGATAATAAACTTCTGTTGTTTTAAGCTGCCCAGCTTCTGGTCATTTGCTATACCAGCCCCAGCTAGTAGAAGCTGAGCAGGAGTAACCCAAGAGTGAGGAAGGAAATCATAGAGTGGTGGTGCCACTGTGACCAAGGGAAAATTTTCAAGAGGAATGAAGGGGCCCTAAAATCACCAAGTAGCCTAGTAAGAAAAAAACCAAATAGAGTAATTGGGTTTAACCACATGGGGGAGGTCACTGGTGACCCTTATCAGAGCAGTTTCTGAAGGTGAAGGCCAGAATGTAGTGGGTGGGAGGTGGGAAAAAGAAGACAAGTGGAGCAGATTCTGGAGAAGATGGATGGTATCTATCTGGAAGGCAGCATGGGGATAGTTTCTTTTTAGGTGTTTAGGTTTAGTTTTTCTTTTTCTTTTTAATTATGGAAAACTTCAAACATGCACAAAAGTAGAGAGCACAATGACCAATGACCACCCCCCACCCCCACATACCTATTATCCAGCTTCCGGATTAACCAATTCTTGGCCAACCTCCCAACCACACCTCTGGGGACATGGGATTACTCTGAGCAGAGGTTGCATGGGCCAGGAGAAGGGTTAACCTGGGGCAACGAAGAGTCAGTGTGACACAGGGAAGAAGGTTAATTTGAGAAGCACGGTTGGCTGGGACTTTGGGAGTTAGCCCAGGGCAGCGGGGAGGTTCAGGGCATAGGCGAGGTTTATGTTAAGCTGAAAGTTAGCCTGGTAAGAATTGGGTTAGCCTGGAACACGGAAAGGGTTGGCCTGGAACTTGGAAGAGACTAATTTCGGGGGAGGGGAGGGGATAAAGGAAGTCGGCTTGCAACGAGAGAGTAGTTAATCCGGACAAAGTAGTGAAGGAGACAGATAAGGCCCAGGACAGGTGTCCCCCTATAAAGAGTCCGCCTTTCTCGTTAACGGGGAATCATTTCCCAGTAACACCCCAGCCCCGCATTCCCGTCGCCTCCGCGTGGACAAGACCTCACCTTCATCGAGCTTCCTCGCCACCTCCCCAGTCGCCACGGCCTCCATCCCGATTCTGTACGATTTGCTAACCGCCGCCGGCGCTCCGCACGCCCACCCAGGGCCCACGCCCTCACTGGCCACTTCCGGTGGAGCACAAGATCGCGGCCCGGAGCTCTGCTGCGCCTGGAACCTAAGTTCCGGGCCCAAAGAGAACGGTCCTACGCGCATGCGTGCCTTCACCGGGTCCCGCCCTCCCTAGCCAAGAAGAAAATGGACGTCTGGCGAGCAGAGAGGTCCTTCCGCCCCCCACCTCCCCCAAGCCACCTGAACAGCTGTGAAATTTAAACGTATAAGGATCCGAACCACTGTTCAACCTGCTCGCTGCTGTGACTCCAAAGCCTGGCATGCTTAATCTGGGGACTGATGGTTGAATGACCACCGTCCCGGGCCTCTGATTTGTGCTTTTAGACCCATCTATTCCCTTCTTAACTACTAAAAAGTAGTATTTACTGAGCCTTATCTCTTGTGTCTGTCATTACACCCACTCCCTGGCTAACAGATGAGTGTCGTGAGATAGAGCTTCCCACTTGGTGTTCCCAGGACCTGGAGAATCCAATGTGCAGAGGTACAGCTGTGGTCCTGATTTACCCTTGGTTATGGATAGAGACTCATACTCAGGTGTGTTACTAACAAGAGTAGAGATGTCACCAGTGATCATCCTGAGTGGCCAGGGCTCTGATGGATCCACGTGGCCAGGGGAGCTGCCTGCCCCAGCTTGGGAGGGTCAGGGAAAGCTTTCTGGGAGGAGGGAATGCTCAAGCTAAGATCCAGTGAACAGGAATTAGAAGAGGAAGGGTTGGGCAGGGTAAGGACCCAGAGGGGAGGCCAGTTCTGGTTGTTGTATGGTCAGGGAATAGGGAACAAGCTTTACCTTGGATTCCCGGATTGGGCTGAAGATTTTTGGGAACCTCATGAATCTTTATACACAAATTCCACATACATGTGCATTTTGCAAGGTAAATTCACATTTCTAGATTCTAAAAGGGATTTGTGACTCTGCAAAGAACGAACCACTGATTTGAAGTTCAAAGGGGGAATGGCAAAGATGAACCCAGTGAGGCCAGCAAGGGGTCAGGCACATGGGGCCTCATGAGCTGTAATAAGTAGCTTGAGCTCCTTTACTTAGGTGAGCAGGCATGGGGTATCAGGGTAAGGGACTGGAGATTAGGGAGATCTGTGAGGAGGCAGGCACAATCCAGATACTGTGGCCAGGAACAGAGATGCAACTTCCCACTTGCATTCCAGGTTAGGGGATCTGAAGTGCCCGTTTTGCCACACTGGATAGATGGGAACTACAGGCAATAGCCAGGAGGGGCCAGCAGGGGGCGCTGTTGCCCAGCACATGGACCTGTAGAGGAGGGGACTTCCCAGGTGGGGGGGGCCTTGAGCTCTCCCAGAGCCAGGGAGGTGGGGGCAAACTAGCCAACCATGGCTCCATCTCAAAGTTCAGATGCCCCACCCCTAACCTCAAAATGAGGTGCCTTCCTCCCTTTTTTTGCAGCCTGTTCCCCCTTTACAACGTTCTGAGATACTTCCTGTGAGGGTAGGAACGGAGCTGAGCTGGCCATGGCCACTCCTGTGTCAGCACTGTCCCTCAAAGTGGCCAGGAACACATGTCCAGAGGTATGAAGAAATGACTGAAGCTGCTGGGGAAAGGGGATGATAGGCTGTGGGATGCAGTCAGAGTCTATTTAAAATGTACCCTTCTTTAGGAAACCCTCACCTCAATACAGCCCCACCCCAGGATTGCACAGCTGGCCACTTGGTGCTATCACTGTCTGACAACAGGTCTGTTGTTTCTAGACTGGGAGCCCTGAGAAGGAAGGTCCAGGACTGCCTTGGATATGCTGTACCCCCAGCACCGTCCAGACAGATGAGGAATAGAGCAAGTGCCTAACATATACTGGCTAGATAAGAGTAGTCCCTGGAATCCCAACTAGCCTGGATCCAAGAGTGTAGGCAAAACTGTCCTAAGTCCAGCACACAGGCCAGGCCTGATGTGGATGGGCTGTCACACCCCATGACGACCCCCAATAGCCCAGCCCTGGTCTTTACCCCAGTGATCCTACCTTGCCTTTCACCAAGGGACCCGTTCCATGCCGTCTACTCACAAATTCCCAGAGGCATTTGGGACTGTGAACTGATTAGAAAGGGCCACTGGACCAGAAAACCACTCACTTTACTAAACTAGTAATTTTAAACTGAGGGCCCCAGGCTTAAGGAGGCACCCCCAGCACCAAAAATGGGGCTAGGCACACGAATCCTTCAATAATGTAGGAATGAGTTCAATGAATTAGTAAATAATATCCCCTTGGAAAAGTCCCACCCCAATTAGAGGCCAACTGCAGTAACACTTCAGGGTATCAACCCTGCTGCCTTCCTGCTAGGAGGTGCCATGTCATTTATTGAAAGAAAACAAAATAAAACAAAACAGGGCAAACACATTTCTTAATAAGTGCAGTTTGTTAAAATCCTGTTAAAACATATGGGTCAAGGGGAAGTAAAAATAATCAGAGGATCACTGCAGGACAAACCTTTAGGTATGACACCTGGGAGATCTCTGGAGAAGAGGTAGTGGGAGAAATCCTTGTTCTAAAAGGAAGGATGCCCCCCCCCACCTCCCCTTCTTCCCTCACCCACTTAAGCCCACCAGAAACTACCAAGACGCCTGGAATAAAAGGATTCAAGTTCAATAGTCACACTCTCTCCAAATACAAAAAGCAGTTACAATTCAACTCAACACAGAAGCTTGTGTGCAAAGTTACGGGAAACTGAGACATCGTATAAAAGTTAGGTTAAAGATGATTCTGTGGTTTTGTTGTGTTATACGTTTTGTGTTGAGGGTGTGGCTCTTCCTCTGTCACCTGAACTCAGCAAAGAAATGGTTATCCTGATGAAGTATCAACAGCCACAGTAAAAACGGACAAATTCTAAAAATTACAAAAAAAAAGGGCATAATTACAAAAAAAAAAAAATCTGTCACTGCTTCCTCCCTCCTCCACATTTTGCTTTTTAAACTTGTTTTTTTTTTAAAGTTTTTGATTTCTTTTTTAATCCTGAAAAGTAGACAGTAAAACAGCTCCTGGAAGAATTTACAATTGCGCCAGGGTCTGGGAAGCTGAGGGGCTGGAGCAGGGCTGGGATGAGGGGACAGGAAGGGGCCCGCCCCTCAGCCATTGCAGCCTCACTGTATGGCCAGGGGAGGTGGGGTCTTTAGCCAAAAAGGAGGAAGGCAGAAGAGGAGGAGGAGGAGGCGGCAGAGGAAGGAGGGGGGACAAACAGAAAATAAAAGGTCATTGTTGCCTGTTTGAATCCAGAGAAAAATGCCTGGCCCCATGTGGGGAAGAAGCCCCTCAGAGGGGAAGCAGTGGGCTGGAGGCGGCAGCCCTGGGATGACCCGTCCCCCAGCACCACAGGACCCGATGGAGTAGCGGAGGGGGCCCAGGCGGGCGCTGGTGGAGGAAGCCGGCAGGGCCTCCAGAGCACACTGGCTACTGTGTGCTGGTGCCCCCCTGTGTGTTCCCGGAGTAGCTCCCGTAGTCATAGTTCCCGTAGTACGGCGGCCACTGGCTCTGGTTCTGATAGTACTGGTTCCACTGCTGGGCATACTGGGGGGTAGAAATCAAGAACACCAGGTTGTCTGTCATCCAGACCCACACTGGGATCCTCCCCTGGTCCCACTCTTGCCCAGGATAGTGACCTGGGTCCCAAAAAAAATCAAGGCAACTTGGAAGAACAAGTGACAGACCTGCTGCCCAATGTGTGGAGTTAGGGGCTGAAGCCCAGGTGTCCTGGCCTGCCAACCCAATGCCCTTTCAGGTACAGACAGACACCAAATTCAAATTACTTAATGGCAGGTGTGGCGGCCTAGAACCAACCCAGCAGAATGGACACTGGCCATGGTGCTGAAGCAGGCTTTGGAGGCTCCCACTCTGCCTTGCTGCACTGGGGAGGGGAGTTATTTAGTGGTCAGTGCAGAGGTGTTCTCCGAACAGAATGTCTACACTAGATGAACACCACCAGCCTGAGGCCAGTAGCCTGGCCATCTAGGGATCAGCAGGGACTCTACACAGTGCCCCTGGATGTCTCTCCATTCCTCTGCCTACTGCGCCCACCACAGCCTCCCCCACCACCTGGTACCTACCTGCTGATACTGGTTATAGCTGGGCTGAGGGTAGGTCTGTGCGGTAGGGGGCGGTGGTGGGGTGTAGGGGGCCGGGTTGTAGCCGCCGTAGCTCCCGTAGTTGTAGGCGGGTGGTGGTGGAGGTGGAGGTGGTGGGGCTGTATAGCCCTGGTTGTAACCTCCCTGGTTGTAGGGTGGCTGGCTGTAACTCGGCTGCAAAGTGGAGGAAAAACCAGGGCCTTATGAAATAGGTGGGATGGCAGGAGACCCTTCATAAGCACTGGGCCCACAAAGGAATCTCCCCAGTGGAGGCTGTGTGAGGGCTGAGGGGTCAGCCCTAGAGAAGGGCATGGTAAGGTTGTGTTCTGGACTCTGATCCAGCTCTGAGACCCTGAGGGAGCACGGCACACACTGTCTCTTAAAATCCCAGGGTTTCTTTTCCTGTAGAAAAGAGAGAGAACTATGCCTTCAGATGATTGCCTTGCACATTTAGTAAGCTGAATGTGTGCCCAAAGCACGGGCATTCCGTAAAGGTGGGAGCTGTCATGGGAAGGCCTGAGAAGGAGCAGGGGGCTCTCCTAGGTGCTTCCCGCATCCAGGCTGTGTCATTCACTCACTGAGTCCCCATCAACTCTGGGAGGTGAGGCGCTACTAGCATCATCTTACAGAGAGTCCAAGGCTCAGGGGGTGAAACAACTGGGCCCAAGTCACACATCTAAATGTGGCAGAGCTGGAATGTGATCCCACATCTGCTCAGTCCCCAGCATTACCCTTCAAGCTACAGTGCCACTCAACCCTCAACAAAGCCTGGAACTGAGTTCTACTAACAACTCTGGTCCTTCATGAGCCAAATAAGGTCTACAGAGGTGAAGCTGTCCAAGGTCACAAAACCAGAATGGTGCAGGGCTGGGTCTGAGTATGTGCTTGCCCAATTCCTGTCTAGAAATATTCTGGTTAGACCAGTACTAGGTACCATTGATCTCTATCCTCCGACAGCTGTTCTTAGGCTCGGCATGTGGAAGGTGCTCAGGTACTGTGCAGTAAATGGAGACTATTCTGGTTAAAAGGGGCCCGTGGGCACCAGAGCCTGAGCACTGGCTTTCAGAGAACTGGACGTGAGCCGGGAGCTGCTCTGGGGCAAAGGGTGAATCCTCCCAATGTCAGGGCCTGTCTCCACATCCTGAAGGGTCAGCTCCTTCCAGCCTGGGCAAGGGGTAACTCTGAGTAAGCACTTTCTTGGGTATTCAGTGAGTCCAGTGACACAGCTGAGAGAAATGTACTTGTCAGAGGGACAAACGTCTATAGCTTGTCCCCCTTTCTGCAAAGTGAGAGAACAGGTAGGTTCCTGATTTACTCTGGATTTAGTAGGAATCTGGGATGTCTAGGATGTATACTAGTCAAAAGCACTGCGAGGGAAAGGGCAGGGCTCAGGGTAAGAGTGGAGACCTACGGCTGGAGCACATGTTGGCATACGCCCACACACACAATTCCTCTCACCTGTGGGGGGCTGTAGCTGCTGACAGTGGGGGTGCTGGTACTGGCGCTTGAGCCAGGGATGTTGCTGTTCTTGTAGCCGGGGGCCCCTGGTGGGCTCCGAACAGGGCTATAGCTGGGTGGTGGCGGCGGCTGCTGCGGTGGCGGCTGTGGCGGTGGCGGCTGCTGGGGAGGCGGCTGTTGCTGGGGAGCCCGGCTGTAGCTGCCTCGGTTGTTGGAGTTGTTGTTATCCCGGTTGTTGTTACCCCAGCGGTTCTGGTTATAGCCACCACCTCCGCTGCGGTTGAAACCTGTGTTAAAGAAACCAGATGAAAGGCCCTGTCATTCTCAACTTGGGACCCTCAGCAGCTGGACTGTCTTGGTGACTATGGTCCCAGCATGACCAGGCGCAAAGCAAAAGCTCAGTTCACGTGAAAAATAAAGCCCTGCGCTGGGCTTCCCCAGGCCCCGGGTGTGCTTCCCTAGTTAACAGCACTGTCTGCCATGGACAGGTTTGTTTTGCTCTCTGGACTACAAGCCTGGGACAAGGGCTGTCTTGCCTTCTGCCATCTCCCCAGCATCTTAATAGCTGTTGAGCAAATCTGAAGAGATATTCAGAAAGAGATGCTAAGCACTGGGGACAGTCCTCTTCAGGCTTGGCCAACGGGCTTGCCTGTCCTGAGCCCTTGTGCACCTGTTTATTGGGCCCAGAACCCTCCCCCACCTCCTCCCGCCAGCCAACTCCTACTGGCCTCTGGGCCTTAGCTCAGACATCAGTGCTTTAGGAGGCCTTTCCTGAGCCCTGTTCCCCACAGGCTGGACCAGGTGTTACCTGAGCTCACAGTACCCCCTGCACTTTCCCATCCTTCCGGGCTGTCACTACAGAGTGATGTGTCTGGGTCATGGCTGTGTCCCCAGAACTATCCAGCACAAACAAGAAGACTAAAACAGAGAACAGGGCATGCTAGTTAAACTTTACTTCAGAGATAGCAGAACCCAGTGTCTAAGAACTTGGGCTTTGGACCACTTGATCCCAGCTCTGGATTTAGCTTGGTGAATCTTGGGTAAATTAACCTCTCTAAGCTAGTTTCTCCATGTTTTAAAACCAAAAACAAGTCCTAACATTTGCTTTAGACCAGGTCCTGAGCTGGGAACCAGGATTGGTGGTAAACTCAGTCTGGCCCCTCTCCTAAAAGAGCTCATGGTCAGATGGAGATTCACAAAAAGAACAATGGCAACAGGACATATAAATGAGCGAGGGCTTCAGGAGCAATACCCAAGGGTGCAGGTCCCATAATCTGACTTATCTTGGTTCTCTGCCAGAATTGAGCCCACAGCTGGTGCTAGGGAAGCTTCATCTGCTGAAATAGGCAGTCCCAAAGCCCAACCCTGATCCAGAACCCAAAGTGGAGAGCTGTTTGAGATTTCTCACCTCCTCGGTAGTTGCCTCCTCCACCACTGCCTCCCCCTCGGTTCTGGAAGCCTCCTCGGTTGCCCCCAGGGGGGCCTCGGTTGTCATAGCGCTGGAAACCACTGCCACCCCCGCGGCCCCGGAAGCCGCCTCCACCTCGGTTGTCAAAGCGCTTTTCAGGGGGTGGGCCGGCCTTGCGGCCTTCTTCGTTGTATTGCCTCACCAGCTTGTCTGCTTCATCCCGCTGCAGCTCGATGAACAGCACCTCGTCCAGGAAGTCCCCTATGTCTGGCAACGTGAAGTTGGCTAGGAAGAAGGGACGACCCCAGAGGGAACAAGGAGAGGCGGGTCAGTATCTTCTGCTGTCTGGGCCCCTCCATCCCCAGGGCTCAGCAGGCGAGAGGGGAGCAGGCACTGGAGTCATGAGCAACAGAGGTGAGGCAGGGTCGCAGCCTCAGCCTGACAACAGCCAGGGACCAACAAAGGCCCTCTTCTCCCTTTCTTGAAGAGGTGGCTGGGCCCCACCACACTGGTGTTTGTAAACACTCCCTCTGGCCTAATCCCAGGGAGTGGGCCAGAAAGGTGGAAGCCCCACCCTTATTTTTGAGGAGAAGCAAAATGGGGCTTGTTCAGTCATCCTGCCCGGCAGACATAACCATGACCGTACGATCTCAATGTCTGCCCCCACGCATCCTCTCCCAAATCCTGCCCTGGTCCCATCTGGGCTGAAAACCCTGCCACTAGATAGGGGCAGCTTTTGCATTCACAGCTGCACTGGACAGGGAAGGAACAAAGCAGAAACAGAGAGAACAAGATCAAAGAAGGAATAATAATCAAGGAGCTGGGGAGAAGCTGTCTAAGGAGCTTCTCCTTTATGGACCCTGCTGTGGTGTCCCCCTGGGAACCACTCAGCTCCTACCTTTCATTTCTAAGACCGCGTGATCTGGGACATCCTTCCCTTCCTCGTCAGTTCGCTTTATTGTTCGGTCTTTTAGGTCCTCATCAGTGGGGCAAATTACAATAGCTTTGCGCTGGAAGCCTTCAAATGGTCTCATTTTTCGTCTCTGGGCTGACCCATAAACATTTGTCTAGAGGAAGGTAACAGAAGAGACAAAAGATAGTACATTAAAAGTTGTTTTTTTTTCTCTGTGGGGCATTATGTAAGCCAGGTACTGAGAAAAGGATACTAGTTCTCCTAAGCAGAGAAATTCTAGAAACTGCTTTCCTTTACCTTTAAGATTCTTCAATCCATTCCTCAAGAAAAACTGACATGGGGAAGTGGCTGCTGACAGTCACAGGACAAGGGATTCCTAATGGTTGGGCTTTGCCTTTTCATCTTGTTTGTTCTTGGTCTGTGGCTTCACCCCACCCACACCTGCTCTAAAAGTAATACTGCTCACAGTAAAAACTTCAGAGCGCAAGGGGTAAAGTTTAGAGTAAGAATCCCTTCATCTGCCTATAGTCAGACTTAATTCCCAGAGGAGCTGTTCTCAATTTCTCATGTACTTCTAAAACATTTGTGATTTCTAACACTAATGGATCATACCATACTTACTTCTGAAGGCTTTTTTCACTTAATGTTTCTCTAACATTTTTCTGTGCCAGTGTTCTTTTAATGGATGCCTAATATTTACAGAATTGATGTCATAATTAACCAGCCCCTTTGACAGTTATAAAGATTGTTTTTATCTAATTGGTTTTTATTCCCTCAGTGCTTCTCTGAAACATCAGCTTCACCCACAAGCTCCTAACCAGGGAGCTTCCCAAGGCAACAGCCTGTGCTTTTCTCATGTGTAGTCTTCCTGCTAACGTTTTCTTCCCTTCCTCCAGGTGACAGGCAGGGGCACCCTAGGCTGGTACTGGCAGAGCTGTGCCCTAGGACACATGATCAAGAGAAGTAATGACAAAAGATTCCATCTACTGAATACCTCCTACATGCCAGGCTCTTGGTGATTTGGGCCCAGATGTTGGACCCCAGAGCTCCATGGACTCAGCTTGTACACCTGAATCACCTGGAAACTACCGAGAGCAGCCCAGAGCTCACTTGAGACCTCCTTGAACCCCAAACTCACAGGGACTCAAGGGAGAAGCTGTAGAGGGAAAGAACAATCTGTAAAGGGACATGCACAGATGGATAAAAAATTTTGTGTTTTGAAGATGTGGGTGGTAGGGTGGAAAGAGCCCAGGGACAAGTCCTGGTGCAGCCATTAACTCTGGCCAGTCCTTATGGTTGCTTCACGTGTGAAATGGGGAAGGAAGCCTCCCCTCCTAGGGCTGGCGAACACTGACTGGCAAGACAGCTACAAAGCAACTGAGAATGCGTGAGGAACTCCTAAGTGGGGGCCAGGAGGTGGCCTCCAGGGTGGGAGCTGCCTGACTAAGGCAGGCAGTGTGGCTTGGCACGGCCAAGCTCTAATGGGACTTCTATTCAGAGCCTCAGCCTGATCATCTGTGAAGTCCACTTACTGCATGTTTACAGAGTCTCAAGCTTTGAAAGAGGAAAACAGTAGGAATGTCATATGGTTGCTATTAAAACGGAAGGAATTCATGTGAGTAAAAGCCCTGGGCCTGGCTCAAAGCCAACACTCAACAAATGGAGCTGCTGTCGATGTGGCCGTCACTGGGTGGGGTGCCAGGGATGTTCTCACTGTGACAGTGCCTCGAAGCAACCCAAACCAAGGGAAGGTCTGGTTAAAGTGACTTCCCATCAGCAAGGCAGGGACAGTGAGGCCAGGTGCAAAGACCACAGGCTTTGGGGAAGAAGCTCGGAGTTGAAATCCCAGCTGCGTCCCTTCTTTTTGTGAGACTGTAGGCAAGTCACCTAGTTAGTCTCAAATTTCTTCACCTGAAAGTCAGGTATTGTATCACCTCCTCCTGGATCTGGTGAGGATTTGAAGATGTGAAAACGTCTGGCATGTGGCAGAGAGGGGCAAGAAAATCAGTCAACACCCACAGGGTAGATTAGAAGTATGGCCAACAGGACTGACACTGTCCTAGGGGAGGCTTCACACTGGAAAGGACCAAGGAAAGTTAAGTTTGAGAAAAAGACGAGGCACAAGAGAGCTTCTTCCAAGACATTAGAACAGGAAGCTGGCTTGTAGATCAGCCCAGAGGCCAGGGTCCCCAGTGCATACCTGCTGGGAGATCTGGGCTGTGGATGCAGCTCTTCTCTAAACTGACCTGACCTGGCCCCAACACACATCCCAAGCAAGTTCTTCCTGGTTCCCCTGGGAAAATGCCCCAGCCTTCATGAATAGGGTGTGTGTGGTGGGCATACATATGCTGTGATCTGGGCCTTGAGCACTGGCCCAAGGAGAGGCTTTGGGCCACAAATGGTTAAAAAGCCCACAGGTTAGAGAGGAAAAATCATGTCCCTCTCCCCACTGCTCCTCCTGGATTCCATCCCTTAAAAATACAGAAGTCGCTAGTCAAGGAAGATAGAAGTTGGCTTTTTCCAGCTGAGTAACAAGGTTTTCCCCTGGCATAAAAGGCCTAGTGGGTAGGTGCCAGGGTGAATGTGGCCTCAGACCATTCCCTGGACAACCCATTCTAGTTTGCTTGCCCATAAGAAACAATCCTATTTGACTCCTTTGAATTCCAAGGCCATGGATAAATACCTCCTGGGTTTTCTAGGGGAGACCTGCCCTGTCTATGTTCTGATGAGGGAACAGAGAAGAGAAGCAATTGCCAAGAGGGCTAGTCTTTGCAGATCCAAGGGATGAGAGAACTGGGGCGGAGCAGACTGGACTCATACATAGCTGGCTTCTGTTCTGGGAAGTGGCTAGACTCTTGAGGGATGGCTCCTCAGACTTTGGAACTGAGGTACCGAGAACCCAACAGTTTTTAAGACTGTCCCTCCCTCCCCTTAACTCTTTGGCCCAGGAAAGGGAAGAAGAGTTCTGAACCATGCCAGCAGAAATGCAAATACTTGGCTTTCCTGGAGGAAAGGGACCTAGCTGCTGGTGGCTGTTGCCACAGCAAACACAGTGAGGTCAGAGCCCCCGGCTGGCCTGCACTGCTGTAGTCACTGGGGGCTGCTGGGGGCTGTTGCTAGGAGACCAGCACAACAGCTAGGCCAGCTTTTCCAGTTGTGTGGGCTCCCTCTGCCTAGCTGCTGCTTCTCCTAGTTTCACCCTGCTTGAAGAATGCAGACTCTTTGAAGGTCTTGGGCTATCTGTGTCCCCTGGCCCCGTGGCTGCCTCCAACCCCCAGTAATGCAGAACAAAGGACAGCAGTTGGGTTTTTCACAGAAGCTGTGTGGGCAGTTTTAGTGTGTGACAATTTGGGGGAGCAAGGGAGGAATACAGCTTGAGTTCTGTGAGAGTCCTACTGAGCCCTATACACAGCTCAACAGGGTCAGGCAGCAGAGGGAGAAACCTGGCTGAATCCCAGAGGAGCAGACTTCAAGTTGGAGACAAGGAGAATGGGCTGAGGCTCTGGGGATGGAGAAGGTTGAGGAAAGATACATCCCCTTTGGCAACACCTGTCAACGTGAGGCAGTTTACTCTAGGCCTCTGCTCTAGCCCTGGGATTCTGTTTCAGGCCAAGGCGTGGCACCTGTCAACAGGGATGCAAAGCAGGACTAGAACCACATGTTCTGATGGTGTTGGTGATGATGTCATACCCTGCCTCTAATCACTGCCTGGCCTTGCTCTGGGCTGTAAAGCCCTAAGGATCTCCAAGACTGTAGTCCTCAACTCTGGGGGTAATTTGGGACCCTCACACATGGCTCTGCAGAGGCCCTCTCAGAAGCCTCCAGGAAGGCAACTCTGCTGCCTCACAGAGGCCAGCTCCTGCTCTACATCCAGTCTTGGGGCTCCTTGGTAGGTTAGGGACAGGACAGGCAGCATCTCATTCCGTAGGCTTTCCACCAGCAACAGTGGACCCTTACGAGTCACTGGAAGCAAAGTGGCCTCCTACTTTTCTTTTCTCCTTGCTCTTCAGCCTTTTACTAGCCAGGCAAATTTAGCCATATCCCTCCCTGATTAAAACATATCCATGGCTCCCACTGCCCTTAGGGCAAAGCCTCAACTCTTTTTATTATCTTTCATGTCCTGACTCCAACATTGCACCTCCAGGAAACGCTCCCAGTTTTCCACCATGGCCCCAACTGTTCTGGGCTGTAGCTATCTGGGAAGTCAGCAGAGACACAGTCTACCAGTAAACTGATGGCATAATTTCCGACAGGTTCCTTTCCTCTCTGGGGCCTGTTTCCCCACTGGTCTCTTTCTCTCCTCTGACATTCCACAGCTATAACACCCACATGATCTGAAGAGGATACTCAGGTCATCATGGAATGTTGGGTAAAATCCCCAACAACCTGAGAGCTTGTGTCTAATGAGACACATGCAGGGGTAGGGGCAGGGGTCCAGGCGAGACAAAGGTAGAATCCTGGCTCCCACAGCCTACCTGGCTTTTGTTGACATGTTCTTAAGCTCAAGACAAGCAGCTTTGCAGCCAACCTACATTACTAGGAGACCCAGAAGAGCCAATGTGGGAGCTCTGACCACTTGGCAAAAATGAGAGGGAAAAGGTTAAAGACAACTCTGAGCTGAGATCCAGGGACTGCAGGGACTATGTCTGCAGTACTGGCTCCACTCCAGGAGTTTCATCTAGTGCAGGACACAGTTACGCCATCAACTTGACACACACACACACACATGGTTTTCTGGAACCCACTTTTGGGGTTTAGGCCAAAACACTCAAACCACTGGCTTTAGACCTCTTCCAAGGCCTGAATAACCTAGAGCTTCAGGCCCAAGTCCATCCTCCAATCCGTGGTTAACCAGAGAGCACTGCTACCCAACCTACAGAGTCTAGGTTGTTTTGCCTCACTTTTGGCCTGGACCATTTGGTCCAACCTGCATGTCCCTCCACCAAGAGGCCAGCAGCCTTGAAGACTACAAGATGCACCTGGTACAACTCTGGACCCTTGAGCAAGCCAGCACAAGCCAAGAAGGCTAACAGTCTTTACAGACCTCAGCTGTTTGTGCCTGGCTGGGGTGCTAGAGATCTGATCTCCAGAGAAGGCCCAATCTACCCCTAGGACTATAATCCTTCTCCACTGGGGCATGTATGTGAAATGGGTTTCACAGCAGATATAACCAGCAAACTGAAAAAAAGACAGGCAGGCAATACTTGCTGGGGTACTCCCCCCAAAAAAGAATCACTGGGGTGTTAACACACCACCACTGCTCTTTCAGGACAGTGAGTCCCCCAGGGGGGCCAAGTCAGAGTAGGATTCCAAAATGCCCTGATGAGAAGAATGGGGCCAAGTGAGGTCAGGGTTAAAAAAATGGAAAAACCAACAAAATTGTCTTGGACTGCCCTATGCTTAACTGCTTTGTTATTGTTTTCCCTCTCCAGAAATAGATGTCTTCTAGACATTAGCCCAATTAGTGCTTTTATCAGAATTCAGTATTATGGGATCATGTCCTGTCTTCATTTCAAATGTGAGGGTCTTCAAAGATCAGTCCCATAGTTGTGGCACTGGTCACTGGATGAAAAGTACACGTTTTCACATCCACCTTCCAGAAAAGTAGAACTCAAGAGTAAATCTCACATTTCCACCATAATGGAAGAGTGCCAAGGGTGTGGCATAGCCTCAGCCAACTTTCAGTTTTTCCAGCATGGCTGTTTCATCAGCAAACCACAGATTTCCACTCACACCATCTAACTACTTGGCAAGATCATTTAAATTGTCCTATCATGAAGAACTATCACAAGCCAACAGCCTTTTCTCTTTTTGTCTTTAGAAACTAAATTCTCATTATGTGCTCCTTTCAAATGCTGGATATGGGGCATCATTTTAACCGTAAATATTAGATCATTGGTTTATTATAAAAGAAATGGCCAGATGGAAGAGATGTGTAGGGCAAGGAATGTGGGAGGGGTGTGGAGCTCCCATGCTCTCCAAGATACCATTCTCCCTAAATCTCTATGTGTACATCAAGCCAGAAGCTCCTGCTCAGTTGTTTTGTATAAGATACTCACTCCTATGCAAAGGCAGCTTGGTCCTGTAGTTTCCAACCACGTTTCTGACAGAGCAGTCACCATTACTAGTTCACTCGCATTAGCCTTCTGAACTCCTGGTGACCAAGTACCCAGGGCTACACAGAGGGATGGTAACCCTGTAAGGCTGCCAGGGCAGGGGTGCTACACTAAGCTTACATATTTACACACTCATAGGTTTTTATGGAAGCACAACGCAAGTGATGGGAACAGAGGCTTATTTACAGATCCCCAAATAAAGGGTCTTCTACTTGAGCAGGCCTTCAGAACAATGTCAAGAATGATGTCTCACAGGTAGTAAACACTACGAACTCGTTATTTTGAGACAGGAATCCCAAACAACATTCGGGTCACTCACACTTTTGAGAATGTTGAAAGCCATGGACAATCTTCCTATCTTAATTAAAAACTGTCTTTAAAAAAATGACGTATCTGAACCTTCATACAAAATTCTGTGTTTAATTTGAAAGACTTCCGGATTGCTTGATGGTACCCTGCTTTTAAATTAAAATGCAAGTAGAAAATATATGGATCAGTTACGTGCCTGACAGTAGAAGCTGGGATGTACCTATTCTGTAGAGTACTTAACTACAGTCTCTGGCTACTCTGTGCCAGCCTTGTGTTAGGTATGTGGGTCCAGCATGAGCTGTTTTACAGACAAGAGACAGATTTGGAGGGTGAAGTCAGCTGCCCACAGGCACACAGCCAGGGGTGTGGCAGAGCTGAGATTCAAGCCCAGGATCATTCAGCTTGGAAACTGTGTCCTCTCCATGTCACTACAGGTCTCTCACCTGGTGATGTTCTTTGGGCTCTTTAAGAGTCTGAGCTTAGGTGTATCATGGCCCCAGACTGGGCTCAGAGAGCTGTGATCAGTCTGCGACTGCACCATCATGTGTGGCTGACCACCAGTGCAGTAGAAGAGCATTATGGGGAAACATAAAAAGACCAGAGGGGAATTCCCAGGCACCCAACAGACCCCTTCCCCCTCCTGGGGGCATCATGGTCACCAGTAAGTACCTGATCTAGGATATAGTTGCGTTTCTTGCGGGCGGCAATCTGGATGAGGCGGTTGAGGCACTGGGTGGCCTGCTGGATCAGGACATCCCAGCGGCCAGCGTAGTTCCGCTGCCGGCGTAGGCCCATCACCTGTAGGCAGGGGATGGTGAGGGGAGGGTGGTCCTGGATGCAGGGCAGCAGTTGGAGGGTGTGAGGTGGATATGGAGAGACCAGGGGCCATCCTTACCCGCATCTTATCCATGATGGCATTGGTACCTAGGATGTTGTACTTCTTGGAAGGGTTGGAGGCTGCGTGTTTGATGGCCCACGTGGTCTTACCAGCAGCGGGCAGGCCTACCATCATCAGAATCTACAAGAATGGGACAGGGAGGGGCACAGTGAAGCAGCAGTGGTGTGTGGCATGACAGCCTGGTTCCACCTTGACTCAATGGTGAACACGAGGGTGGCTCTAAAATTCACGGACACTTCTGGGAAATGGAAGCAGTTAACAGCAGCTACCTAGCAGTGCTGCTGTTGTAAGTCAAAGGGATGAGGCTTGAAGAGGGTCTGGCTTGGGGCAAGCAAAAAAATCAATGCTATTCTATGGCTATTTACATTTTTTGTTCACACATGATTAAGTAACCTCTGACAGGGAAAGGCCTGCGGAGAGCTGTGCACCAGGACCAGCCCACATGGAGTGGACGTGAGAAATGGTACAACCTTCGTGGAGTGTGAGATGGGGATAGACTGTATGCACAAAGCAACCATCCTATCTATTCAGTTTATTTAAAATTTGGCAAGTACCAGATGCAACCTACATGTCCAAAAAGGGGAATGGTTAATTTGTGAGGCCAATTAAAAATGTGTTTAAAAAGAGGTGTTCATATGGTAGGATAAAGCCCACAAAATAATGTTAAGTGAAGGGGGCAAGATATCAAAATGCTTATACTCTTAAGATCTTAATTAACTTTAAAAGTAAACTTATTTGTGGATGGTAGAATTATGGGAAACTACTTTAAAAGTATACTTATTTGTGAATGGTAGAATTATGGGAAACTATTTCTTAATTTCCTAGAACAAACATAAAATCATTTATAGGTCTAAGAAAATACTATTTTGAGAACAAAGCGCACCAGCATGGCCTCTGCGGCCACATTATCCCTAAGGCTAGTTGTCATTTTTAAGACAGCCCTGGGCAGGAGTGTGAAACTACACAAACTCCTTCAAGAATGCACTTACCAGGAAGTGCCTTCATATCCTTTTCTGCAGGGAGGAAAGCCTCCTTTTCCAAGGTTTTGACCTCATCAAAGGAGCAGTGTGGAGGGAGCAACGTGGCAACTTCCTTTTGGACCCTTTCCAAGATTTATGTCTCTTACCTCAGCCCCACCCTCTTCGGCCTACGCCACACCAACAGCAGCTTTCAACTTGGGAGCGGAGCACTGAGGAGCTGGGAGGAAAGGTCCCCTTGCCCCAAGGTTACTCACGCAGTGAGGCAGTGCTGCCTTCAACACACCCAGCTGCCAGGTGTGTCCCCTCTGCCGCCCTGCCTCGGCAGCAACATGGCTCTGAAGAGGCAGGCACCATGTCAGTCTTCTAGTCTCACTCACCTCACACTCTGCCTTGCTCTTTGGTCCGACAGTGCCCCGGATCCGCTCACTCAAGGGAAGGTGTTGGATGAAAGTGAAGCCTGGGAGGACAGAACAGTACGGCTCTGCCCTCTGCCCAAAGTTGAACTCCACTGCACAATTCTTCACCAGGACATGAGGATAGAGGGCCTGACCCCCCAAGGCTTCCTTCTGGATTCTGAAGGCAATGCCCATCCACTTCCCGTTCTTGGTGAAGGAGAGTTCCACGTCATTTCCACATTCAAAGTCCTGGGAGAAAAAGCCAAAGGAAGATAACTGCTAATGCTCAGCCTCAGGCACTAGGGACCACAAGCTGGAGAGCAGATGCAGGGAGTGGAAATACAGCTGGCCTCCCAGATGTAAGTGCATCCCTCCCCAACACACAGATACATCAAGCAGCACCGGGGAACAACTCAGAGAACATGCAGCCCAAAGCCCTCCTTGCCCAAGACCCAAAAGCTAGAAGATGTCATTTTAGTAAGCCCCAAGTATTTTGCATCTTGTGTCCAGCCTGAGACAAAATGAAGGAAAAGGCGTTTCTCTCCAGTCTCAACCCCAGCATGGGCAGTCTGGGAAGACAGATGGGAAGACCAGAGCAAGGTCTTTTAAGACAAGCCCAGCTCTACAAATGCACTCATCTGTTTGTTCAACACATGTTCCCCGAGTTTCTGCTCTTCCTAATGCATGTATCTGTGGTGATCTGGGCCTGACACAGCTCAGGGCCTGGTGGGGAATCAGACAGGGACACTACCCTGCTTCAGTAAGTGTACCTGTCCAAGAGCAAGATTCTCTGAGGTGAAGACTGATAAGCCAAGTCCTGAACAATAAATGGAAATGAGATACATTTGGGGTGGGAGGAGAGTCCTAAAAAACCTGGCAGTGAGAGAACATAGACTGGCTGAAGCATAAAGGATGAGGGGCAAGTAATTTCAGGTACAGCTGGAGGCCCAGCAAGGACCAAGACCACATTGATTCACTCAAAAACTATTGAGTCCCACTGAGCGGCTGTATCAGTTAAGATCCTGTTTTTCAGCTCCACCATTTACTAACTGTGGGGCCCAGGGCAGCTGGAGTTGCCCAAAGCTAAACAGTTATTTCACATTCAGTTTCCTTATTAAAGAGGGAGGCCAGGAAAGATTCTATATGGCATATGGTTGTTCTGTTAAGTGGACCTTTATTACACAGCAAGCACAGAATGAATGGGAGCTATTATTCCAAGATGCCTGGCACTGTGCTAGGCTGAAGTGGTGGGAAGGAGACATGGTCTCCACCCTCAGTGTGAGGGGCTCTCTATCACCTCAGGAGTCTGGACTTCAGGATGATGGCAGAGCAGAGCCCCTGACTTGTTCCGAATATGGGGGTGGCCTGGTCAAAACTTATTTCAGAAAGAGCATTTTGGCTGCAGGGTTAAGGTTTACAATTAAGGGAGACCAAGAACTTGGGATCAGACGACAGGCTGAAGCAAAGTACAAGGTCAGGTTCCTGATAAAAGTATAAGATTTTATGGGTACTCTTTCCCTCTGAAATGGGGATACCAGCTTGGGAACTGCCCTTTAAGAAGCAGTGAAGGTTCGATTAACCAAGGAGCTTCTTCACCACCCTCCTCAGTGCTCACACAGAGCAGTTCTATGGAGTTCTTTCTTATCTGTTCATGTCTAAGTGCCCACACAGGTCTGGACTGTGCAGAGTACACAAATAAACATTTGCCAGACTAAATTCTGCACCAGTCCTGCAGCTTGGTCCTTGCATGTCTTCTCACCTGAGCGAGAGTGGCCCAGGTCACCTTTGCTCTAACATGGAAATGAACATCATGGGGTTAACGTTTTTCATGGTCACCAGCTTCCCTTCCCTACTGAACTTGCCGTATTGTGCATAAACCAGCCACTCAACTGACCAATCCCCTACTGACAGGGCCACCTGTCCAAGAGGCAAGTGTAGTCATGTCACTCCTGCTAAAGAACTCGTGGTATCAGTCCAGGCCCTACAAAGTCCTCAAGCATGGCATTTTCCAGAGCATGCCACTTTTGTAGGCTCATCTCTCACATCTTGTGCTGTCCTCCAGATTCCAAGTATGACACTCACTCCCATGGTTTGCTGACATGGGTTATACACTCTTCTCTCTACCTGGAAGGCCATTTTTGTCCTTTATTGTGAATGTTGAAATCTCAAGAGCTGATACAAATGTGCCTCACCCCCCCACCCTGCCGCAGGCTCCCTCGGTTCACTGTTTTTCACACCCCCTCGAACCCCTCACCTTGAGCTTTTTATGGGATCCTTGAATAAAGAAAACTGTACACAGAATGTTAAAAATAGAAGTAGAGATGACCTGGTTGAAGCAGCTGCCACATTCACAGAACCCCATGTCGGATGGGACAGTGTGTGGAATACTGTCACACACTAATGACATGTTAAATTGCTACAACCTCTTTGGAGTATAGTTTTGGTGGTAGCTATCAAAACTTAAAAAACATACCTTTGACCCAGAAGTTATGCATTTAGGAGTAAATATTACAAGTATATTCCCCCCAAAATGCAAAGATGTATGTGCAAAGTACTCACCCCAGCAATGCTAAATGTGCTCCAATGGGGAAGCTAGAAAGACTAAATCACACAGGAGATCCATGTGTGGAGACACAAAAACATCTCCAATGATATCCTCTGGTAAGTGGGAAAAGATAAGCTGTCACTGCAGCTATAACTATTCCAGCAAAATAACTTTGAGGTCCACCAACAGAAAAGACTGGCTAAATGAAACCAGGGTAAAGTGATACCTGCAGAATACTAGGCAGCCACTAAATAAACAAAGAAACTAACCAAATGCCCACTTCTAGAGGACTGAGCATGTAAATCGGCAGAGCCACATGATGGTGGCAGACTATAAAAGAACAAAGAAGTGTCCTCTAGATAGTGATATAAAAAAGAGCTCTAAGGTATAGTTAAGCAAATAAAGATACAGAATAACATGTATAATATGCTACCTATAATATATTTAATATGTAAAAAGAAAAATAGCAAACATCTTTCTTGTATTTGGATGAAGAAATCCTGAGCACCACTAGGTTCACATGTGGGGGAGGGTAAATGAACAATGGGGGGAGGGGAAGGGTCTGAGAAAGACTACACAGTATTTACCTTTTAATATTTTTGCTATTTCTGGAAACCATGTGGATTTGTTAACTATTTGAAAGTGTTTTTAATTGAGCTAGATCACTATTATCTGTGCAGACAAGGAAAGATAACGAAAATTTACTTTTAAATGGAAAAAATGCAAGGTTTAGAATAGTGTGTAGAGCATAAACATGGTTAATTTGTAAGAAAACATTTTTTTCACTAAAAAGACAATGAGGTCACGAAAGACAAAGGAAGACAGGAACTGTTTCAGGCTAAAAAGACATGACAAGAGTATGTAGTACGTGATCCTGGACTAGGTCCTGGGCCAGAAACAAAACTGTTCTAAAGGATATTGTTGGGAGAACTGACAAAATTTTAGTATGGACTGTGGAGTAGATAATAGCATTATATTAATGTTAAATTTGATAACTGTACTGTGGTTAAGATAATAGCTTTATTCTTAAGAAATACAGCCTCAAGTATTAAGGAATAAAGACATGAATACACAACCTATTCTCAAATAGGTCAGATAAAAATCATATATGTATCTGAGAGAAAGATAATGCCAATGTGACAAATGTTAGAATCTGGAAAAAGGCTCTAACGAGAATTTGTAGGGCTTTTAAGTTTGAAATTATTTCAAAGTAAGAATGAAAAAAAGGGGGAAAAATATACGTGTGTACAAATATGAGGGAGGGAAAGAGAACAAGACTAAGACCAAGTATCCACCTGGGTAGCCACTGCTTCCTGGGGCCTTGTGGCACATTCTACATACATCTGTAACTCCTAATGGTAATCATATAAAGTAGAATTACTGACTACTTACTATGTGCCAGGCTTTGTTGTAAGCACTTCTAATGGATTCACTTAATAACCCCACATTAAATTCTGAGGTAGGTAAAAAGGTTCTCTAAATTTAGAGGAGGCTGAAATATAGTGAAGGTAATTTGCCTGGGGCTGTGAGTGGAAGAGCAGGGAATGGATCTAGAGTCTGGTCACAGAGCTGAGCTCCACCCTCCACAGCACTGTGAGCAGCAGTCACTACTCTCAGGGTCTGAACATGGGCAGCTGCTCACACACCCTTTATTTCTTCTGTTTTGTACCTATCCCAGCCCTCCTAGAAGGCAGTATACACTGTAGGAAGCCTGGCTCAACAAATATGAGGTGAAGGAAGGGTGAAGTTTTGGGATGAGATGATGCCAAAGTGGGGCAAGAGCCAACGCCATGGCCTTTGAGAGCAGACAGGCTATTCTGTAGCAAAGAGAGATAAGAAATTCCTGGATTTAGATGTCATCTGGAATCTAGGAACGGAGGAAAGCTGTGCACACCCGACATCCCCACACCTCTTCAGGGTGCCATCAGACAACTTTGCACAAAAGACCAGAGGGGTGTAATGGCAGAATTTTGCACAGTATGACAGCAAACATTCCCATCTGTTGAAGAGAAACAAGAGGTATGGCAAGAATGGCTGGACATGGGGCAGACAATGGGCAGAGACAGTCTGAAAAAAAGGTCTGCAGGTCCACCTGACAGGACCTACATCTGGTCTGCTAACTCCCACAAGTTGCCAGAACTCACCACAAAGCAGCCAATCACATCATTCTCTGCAAACTTGTCTCCGTAGTTCTCAAACCGACTACTGGTGGACTTCTTCCCAGTGCCTCCATAGCCATAGGAGAAAGGCTCTTCGCCTGATGGAAAAAATAGGCAAAGGCAGATTAAACCTGCAATGATCACAACAGCGTTTATGGCTGTCACATCCTTCTAAGGAAGAAAAACCATTTTCTTTTCTAGTTTTACTAATCAGATGGTTTTCGGGGGAAAGGTGAGGAAGTTTCAGAGGAAAGGAAGCCATTCATTATGCAGAACTCCTGAGGGCTTGATGGGTTTAGGTGATAAGGCTGAGAGCAGGGGCTGAAAGGAATTGCTCTGTAAAGAAACGGAGAATTTGGAAAGAAGAGGGGAAGAGAGGACCTGGGATGGAGGCAGGTTATCCACTGAGATGCAACCCTTCCCTGTGACACTCAAATGTTCAGTCAAGTCCACTTATGGCATCAATTTTTGGTGCCAGTAGGTTTTTTGGCAGAAATCAGTAAAGGGGCTGGGTTTTGCTTCTGTAGACCATGAGGTCTAACCCTTAGGAAAGGTACCGATTTCCTTAGGCTATAGGGCTGGGGGCTGAAGTGGTCTGACTGAGATCCTAAGGGCCCTGGCTGGCACCTAGGTCATATGGAGATCCTTGGCCAGGAACCCAAAGAGCATCCTGCTAGAAAAGCAGGAGCCAAAAAGCAGAAATTTCAGGTCCTGTTCTTCTATGGGCCAGTTGTGTGACCCTGGACATTTGCTCGACTGTTCCGGATTTTCTAACTTCATCTATATCACCTACCCATCACTTACATTTCAAAACTGAGACAAAGATAACATGAGATGACAGAGTCTTAAAAGTACTAATAGGTGTCATAATGAACTGTACACTCCTGACTTAGCATTTCTACTTTTAAGGTTCAGTCTTAAGTGAACAGCCAGACCAATGACACACAAGATAGTTCAAGTGTTCCAGACGAATGACACACAAGATAGTTCAAGTGTTTAACAGCAAAATATTGCAACCAACTTAACTTACAAAACATTTATAAGGATTTTCATCTTTCCCCTCTAGTATGGCCTGAATTTTTATAAGGAATACATATTATTTTCATAATCAGAATGTTTGAATGACGGGCAAAAGGTCTCAGTACAGGTCACTGCAATCTGTCACTTGGGGTTAAGACGGTCATTGAAGCCAAGGTCCTGTGAACATTCAGAACCTCTCAATGGGCACCCCTGTCTCTATCTGCCAAAACACCCCGGCTCCACAACCCCCTGGCTCCCCTTTCACTCTGGGTTAGGCTCTAGACAGAAAATCCCAGACGTAACTTAATGGTGCTTGAGGAACTTACTTTCAGCATGGTTTGAGGGCAGGAGACAACTGATCTTTTTCTTAAGAAAGGGAACCATTACCTAAAGAGAAATCTGGACCCTTTCCTAAAAGATGAAAGAGAAATTTTTCATACAAGGCTTAATATGACTATGGTGTTTCTAGTTGAATTCCGTATGCCTGAAGACAGACAGCGGCATAAACCTAATCCTTTATGTCTGTTCCACCCCAGACTAGTTCTGTTCCGAGTGCAATGCTGGGAAGAGAAGCTTAGGAGGCTTGAGAATCCAGGGATAGAGGCTATCACTCTATCCTTGGTTTTGCTTGGCTGACCACCCCTTACCTAGCTGGGTGCTGCAGGAGTCTAGGGACCAGCCAATACGGACAACGTGCGGGTCAGGCTCTGTGGATGGAAGGTGCTTCACAGAGATTTCTTCATTGATCTGGGGACGGAGGACAAGAGAGCTCAGAATTCTCTGGAGGCTGGTGGGTTACAAGGCAATAGAAGAGGAGTGTGCACATGCATTAAAAAACAGTTACGGCTTTTGCTGCTGGGGAAAAGACATTTAAGCTGCTCTGAAGGCCCTGTGCACTGAAGTCAGGGCCTCCAAAGGGCTCAGGAGAATGTAGGAATATAGAAATAGGTATTTAATTATTTTTTAGTTTTAATTTAACACTTGCTGCAGGGGAGACAGGGACTCTCACATTATCGGGTGTAGAAGGATAATAGGTACAATGTCTTTGGAGGGCACTTTAGCAGTCTCTATCAGAACTGCAAATGTAAGCACTCTAGAGTTTACCCTACTGATACGGTCATATGTGTGTGTGAGAACTCACGATCATCTAGTGTGGCATGGTTTCTATGGAAAACAAACCAAAAACAAAACCAGAAAAGAATAAGGCACCAGTCACATTATGGCACAATCCTCACCACAGACTATCACAGTTAAAAAGCTTGAGGCAGGGTTAACGTACCGGTATCAAAAAATGTCTAAGATATGGTATTAAGTAAAAAACAGAAAGAATAAAAATAAGTGGAAAGAATAAAAAGCGCCTTCTGACTTATCAGGGGTTAGGCTGCTTAATAACCATATCTAACTGTATTAGTCTGTGGCTTTTGGTAAGTTACTCTATTTCACTGACTTGCAGATGCACATTTTTCAGTTTTTAACATCTCCAAAATCAGACGTATCGTCCAACTGGCATGGTAAAGAAGCACTCTGTCAGTTTAATTGGCAGTGTTTGTCTGTGAGCAGCACACAAAACAGTGCACATGTTAACAAGGAATGGTGGCTTAGTCTGCCAAATATGACAGCCCTCAGCTTCAGCTTCCCCTCTGAAGGTGGGGATAGCAGTACCTATTTCATGATGGTACTGTGAGGATTAATGGAGATGTCCCTGTGAAGAGCTTGGCACCATATCTAGTGTATGCAAAGGGTCCTATAAGTATAAGCTACCATAAGCAATTTTGGATATACAAAAGATACACAAGAAATTGTTAACATGTAAGTTACCTCTGGCGGGTAGGATGGGGACTGGGAGGACACAAATGTAACTTTCATTTTATTTTTTTGTCCTATACTCCTCTGTGCCCTCTGAACTTTTGTTAAACATGGCCAAGTACTATTTTCATAAATGTAACCTGGCACGGAACTGTGACGAGATGATGGTACAGGATGGACTGAGACAGAACCTCTTTGCCCTGCTCTCCCCTTTGGCTTCCCTCTAATTAGTGATTCTAGAGCTCATTCTTTCAAACAACTCCTTTTCCCAGTTTTTACAAACACATCACGCCCTACAATGGTTGGCTATGTAATACCTGAGTCAAATCCCACCAAGGAAAAATATGCTTGATGAAGCAATATATGGTTGACCTGCTTTTCTGATACAGCATTGAGCAATGGTTTCATTCTCTTCAGTTCATCCTACTTTTTTTCTTTTGATTTGACAGAGCCTATGCTCAATCAAATCTCTTGCAGTTGTGGGCCTGACCACAGTGGCTGGTGTCAGGCTATTCCAAAGATGGACCTGCTTTCCGTCCTTATTCCCTATGTTGCTCCTGCTCACCTTCATCTCGAAGCACACACGGCCCCTTCTGACCCCGTAGCTGGCACGGGCTCCTGACCACAGGTATGCAAAGCCCTCGATTGTGAGTGGGTAGCCACTACTCCGGTCTCGGGCCACCTTGAAATGGAGGTCGCAATTATCTGTGGAGGAAAAATTGTGTGGATGGCTGATGTTTTAAAAGGTCCCAAGAGAGGGACAGGCAAAGTTAAAATTCCCCAAGAGTGTTAACCAGGAGCACAACAAGCTGACACACTGTAGGGACAGGGTCGCAAGAAACCAGCTACAGCGTCTAACCGTTTTTTCTTTCAGTACAAAGGCTCTGGACTATTGCAAACTGGCCTGCACTAGTTCAAAGCAGTCATTCCACAAAGGAACTGGGGTTCACCTGGCTGGGGTCCAAAGAGCCATTAAGGGGTACTGGTACACAAATGCTTTTTAGTGGGATGTACACTTGCTAGGGAGAGGGTACATATGTTCACCAGTTTCAAAGGTTTTTAGAGGAAAAAAAAAAGAGGCTAATCCCCACTGCCATAAGCCTCAACCATGCCCCAACACCATCAGTTTGGGACCTAGGTTCCTGCTACCAAAAGCTGCACAAATATCTGACCCTGACCCACACCTGCTGCTCAGGCACCACTGTCAGGTGTACCACAGGCTCCCACTTTCTCTTGTGGGCCCAGGACTTTTCTGCTGTAGTTCAGACTTTTCCCACTCATCAGAGCTGGTCATGCCTCCAAGAAAGTCTTTCCTGACCATCCTGTCCAGGAGGCTCCTTTCTCTAAAGACTGAGTGCTATGATCTGTACATTTGGCATTTGAGCAGGTGTTGCTTCATGGACTCCTGCCACCCAACATTTTAAAAAACATCTGACTTACTTTGGGTGTACTGTCTTTGAGATCTTGTGATAGAAGGAAGTGTACACAAGATATCTTTCTCTCTTCCAAAGCATGTAGCCACTGCTCTTTAATCATGAGTTACATGAAGAAACATGTGAATGAACTGCTGTTAACATTCTGCTCTATTGAAAAGTACAGTGTTCTTGGACCTGACTGGGCTTCTGGGTGTATTTTTAAAATTCATATTCATAAGTTCTACCACTTAGACTCTATCTTAGGAGGTCTGAGGAAGGACAGGACTTCTATAATCATTCCCTCACATGTTTAGATGTGTAGTCAAGGGGAAAGCCACTTATCCAGTGCAAAGAAAACTGAACTGGAGGACAAACAGCAGGCAGGCCAGGTTAATGCCGCAGAGAACAAAGTGGCACTGGTTTTACCAGGAACACGAGCAGGTGATGGAAACTGGGGAACTGGTCACCAAAGAGTTAAGTTTCCCCAGCAGCACTCAGGTTCTCTCTGTGATTAGATGACAACCCCTGGGTATACAGGGTGGGGTTCAAGGTTTCCCACATGGCTCTCCCATCTGTTCTCTGATGAGAGTCACTGCAAGTCCTCTGAGGTTTTAAGGCAGGATTACTCCTCCCTGAAGAGAAGCTCAGAGAGGGAGAATGACTTGCCCAGGATCCCAACTAAAGCTGGGGCAGATCTGTCTCCAAACCAGCACCCTCACTCCACAGCTCTGCTTTCTCATACCTGGACTAACACTGGCTTTGGATGGTACCAGGCAGGGATTTGTGAAGGTCAAGCCACAGTTTCCCAATACTGATTGGAAGGCAGAATCAGATAGGTACTCCAAGGACTCACATGTGTCAATGGCAACAAGGGTGTCATCAAAGTCATCTTCATCTTCTTCAGCAGGAGGCTGAGGAGAGCGGCCCCTGTATCAGGAAGAGGGGTCAAGTCACATGACATCAGTCAGACAAACACAGAAGGAGGGAAACGAAGGTTCTGCTGGGCTTTACAAGTTCTTCCTGTATTTCAATATCTTCCCACAGAAGTTAGCAGAAGAATACTGGAAACAACCAAAGTGTCCATCAACAGATGAATGGATAAAGAAGATGTGGTACATATACACAAAGGAACATTATTCAGCCACAAGACATAAGGAAATCCTGCCATTTGCGACAACATGGATGGACCTAGAGAGAATTGTGCTAAGTGAAATAAGCCAGGAAGAGATATACCATATGACTTCACTTATTTGTGGAATTTAAAAATAAAACAAAACAAACAAAAGAACAGTAGACTCAAAGACACTGAGAAATGACTGGTGGTTACCATGGGGGAGGGGTTGGGGTGGGTCGGGGGTGAGGGAGATAAAGGGAGAAAAATTTGTCATAATATAAGGTGGTCACAGGATGGTAGCACAGCATGGAGAATATAGCCTATGGTTCTGTAACATTTTTCTATGTTGACAAAGTAACTGTACTAGTTGGGGCAAGGATTTAATAATGTGTATTAACTGTTGAACCACTGTAACTGTATATTTGAAACCAATACTATGTATCAAACTATATTTCAAAAACAAACAAAAAACTCTGCAACCCTACATCCTTGCAATGAGAGCAATGACTAACTCCTAGAGTAGGGATGGGAACTAGAGAGGGCAAGCTCTGCAAAAGAGGGCCATCAGAATCATTTAGACAGCTTGTCAAAGAAGAAACTTCACTCACACCCCAAGATTCTGATCCATGCCCTCTGCATATTGAGAACTGCCTCCCAACTGAACTCTGAATGGAAGCTGTGGTAGCCCTAAGGGTACTGAGCCAGGAAGGGGAGTGTGCAAGAGCTTAGATAAACCCCATAATTACAGTCTGTCCATATACCACGCTTCCTAAACCCTACATGTGGAAGGATTTGAAATGACCCATTTTCTCAGTCTTTCTCACTTTCAAAAGTATCCTAAATTATGAATGAGATTCTTTTTTCTATCAAAACACTAAAAAGAGACTAAGCTAAAATATCACTGGTTTCTAATGTATAGAAATAAGGGAGAGGGGTTAAAGGGTGGGGTCTAATGCCCAGGGTCCTGCCCGGGACAGTCTGGATGACCCCAGTCCACCACGTGCCCAGAGCAGGTATCCCATGCCCATCTGGCAGGCTTCACTCTGGTGGAATGCCTTTCTGGCCCTGCCAGTCTAGGGTTAGCAGAGCCTGGTATGAAGCTCACCGCACGGTAAGCCCATTCTAGAAAGCTTTCTCTGCCAGCCTGGGATCAGAACAAGTGTTCCTTCTGTTTTCCATCAGTAAGCAGCTCTAGGTGCTCTGCTCTGTGGGAGGTAGTGGCAGAAACTCCTAAGAAGTGGGGTCCATGTCCTAACTTTAGTCACAGACATGAGACCATGTCTTAAAAAGACTCACAAGCTAGAAAAGGATGGATTCCACCAGGTAGGAAATAAAATGTGTAAAATGACCAGTGCAGATGAGTAGAGGAGTGGTTATTCCTAGTTTTTGATCTGAAAAAGCTTCACGCAGGACCTGAAGAAGGAAAGGGAGAAGTGCAGGACTGGGCCTGGAGGAGGAGGGGAGGGAGATGGCTTGCAGGACAAGGAAAAAGGGAATGAACAGGGCAGAGAGGCCACTCCTTCCTGTGAGCTCCTGACACTCACACATACCCTGACTACTCATCCCACTATGTTGTGGCTTACTTATGTGTCTGTCTCAGTTCCTATATTGGGAACAACAGAAGGCCAAGACCCACTGTTCAAATCGTCTGCGTCCCCAGTGTCCAGCCCAAGGGTGGGCACCTTGTAAGAAGGATCAGGAAACAGACCTTTCAGTTGAGGGACATGGAGCAGCCATTAGAAATAGAACACTGTGCAGGACTGCAGGGCAGAGGGTGGGGAGGACTGAAAAGGCAGGCTGGCATCTCACACGCGAAGGAAAGCTATTTGGACTTTACCCTGAGGTAATGAATGGGAAGGGAGGCATGAGGGAAGAAGCAAAAGCTGAGCAAACTGAATCTGGACGTGAGTGCAGGAAGGACTGGAGAATGTGAGGGCAGGGCACT
Source organism: Smutsia gigantea (assembly GCA_032199065.1). Classification (NCBI taxonomy): domain Eukaryota; kingdom Metazoa; phylum Chordata; class Mammalia; order Pholidota; family Manidae; genus Smutsia; species Smutsia gigantea. The sequence goes on along the minus strand of JAVSCE010021779.1, from coordinate 74,302 downwards.
CTGCTCTGCCCCTTGGTTAGTACAAAGGTCCCAGTGGGCATCAGGCTACGGACATAGAGACCTACTGGAGAAAGGGTGACTATCACGTCACACACCCACCTCCTATCCTCTCTGTGCTCGAAGTAACCCCGTCCCCGGTTTTCTTCATAAGGCCTCTTGCGACTCTGGAATTGCTGTCTGTCTGGCTTGAGTTGAGATGCTTCGGGTGGAAGGAAGCTGGTGGGTGCTTCTTGCTTCATCTCTGTTTTCACTTCTACTATCGGGATAAATGCAGGTGGTCAAGGCACTCAGAAACTCCCCAGCTATCACCTTCCTTGTCCCCTTTACCTCTGGAGATACTGGCAGGATCACAACGACAGTGATAAAGGGCTGGGCACAGACAGCTTGCTGGATTCAATGGAAGCCTGCTGAGGGAGCCAAGAAGGCTGTACTGAAGAGCAGAGGGCTAAGACAAAGGAAGGCCTGGGAGGGCCGGCCAGGTACATCAGCACTGGCAGGCAACTGGGTGACTGATGCCAGTCAGACAACTCACAGGCTTCCTCGGGAGTGGGGACTTTAGCACTAAATAAGGCCATGCGCTGTACGAGCCCACCCAAAGGTAGAATTGCTGCCGTTGGTTACTTTGCCAGAGGCCCCATGAAAGTTGGCAGCTACTTTGGCCTGCACTAAGTGGGAGGGAGCCCTACAGGAATTCTAAGGTACCAGAGATTCCATGCACCTACATTCTCTAATTTTTCCTCCCAAAGAATCTCTCCACCTTAGTTCTTAAAAAGCTTCTTTAATCTGGTAAGGGCTGGGGAAAGGTCAATTCAACAGGGTATTAGAGTCCTGCAGCTAACTCCCCTGACTTTAGTCCCTCTACCACAGAGCCCAGAATCACTCCAGAGGGAGAGCCAGCACTTAAGCCAACTCAAAGGTGTGATGGCCTCATTAAGTCACACCACGAACAGGAAGTCAGCACGGGATAATGTGCTGTGCACCACACATAGTTCCAGTCCCAGGCAGACTCCAAGAATCAGCACCTAACCGAGAGCAAACCATAGACTCAACCTAGCCTTACTCCTCCCACAGCATCTACGCCTGATGCCGTGGGTCACGCGTATCTACTCATTTCAGCACTCACCCAAGCCCACCATGGACCACTCCCCAGCTCTGGCATACAGACCAAATCACATGCAGAAGGCTCCCATTCTCCAGGGCAGGGCTGATGTCCACCCTGCTGAAGACCCAACAGTTCCCAGCACAATGCTGGGCTCACAGAAGGTCCTGATAAATATCAACTGTTGATAATGGCACAGAAAATACTCTCCTTGGGCCAAATGATCCCACAAGTCTTACAGAGCCTGACATACATCTGCAGTTTAACCTATATTCATTAAAATCCTGAGCCACCCACAAGAAATGTCTGGGGATTTCACTTTGTGGATGAACCAGAATTAGATAGAATCAAGTAGACTCGCTAGGAAAGGCACTGGAGCCACAGCACAGTGAAGAGAACACAAGACAGAGAGCAAGTCCTGGTCTGTCATCACTCACCAGTGGGACCCTGGTTTCCAAATAGGACACAAATGATGTGCAGTGCTGCTTATTAACCAAGAGCAGTGGCCTGCAGCCAGTTTTCTGGGTTCTAACCCCAGCGCTGCCAACAGACAAGCCACTTCCCCAATCCTCTGTAAAACGGAGTAGATAGCTGGATTACATCTTGAGCTGGCAGAGTATATGCTGCATTTTCCAGATGTGTTTGACCAAAGAACCCTTTTCTGAGGAGTCCCTAACAATGTATCTTGGAACAATATTTTTCAGAACATGGGAATATACTGGACTAAACTTAGAAGGCCCTTTCTGGCTTCTAGGTTCAAAGATTCAAATATTGGCCTCTAGCACTAACTTCTCCAGGGTGCTGATACTAACGTCTGGAAACACATACCACGGAGACCCCCTCTCCCAACACCTGAGAGGAGAACAAAGTTCTTTCCTTCAAAAAAACCTTGCCAGAGTGACAAAGCCCCAGTGGACTGCCCAAGAGGAAGATGCAAAGTCTCTCTGGGAGGACAGGCTCTAGGTAGAGGGTTAAGGCCACACAGAGGTTCTATTTCCTTCCGGAGAAGGACCACATGCTCTCCTACCTGGGCGATAGGTCTGCTGCTGCGGCTCCATTTCCAGTGGTCGCCTCTCGTAGCCTAACTCATTCTCTTGCTTGATGACCTGGGTCTCATAGAATTGGTTCTGCCTGGTAATATTGTCCATGACATCTTAAAACAAAAAAAGCCCAGTCAAAAGGGTGCTTCTTGGGACTACAAGTGGCTTTTTTATGCTTCACAATGTGATTTCCACTGGGGATAGTCAATAGCCCTAACTGCCTGAGGACATGACCTCTTACCCCTCAAAAGGTTGGAGATCTAAGACTGGGCTCTACAGAATCCCAATATACAAAACTAATTGAAGCAGAATTGCTCTGGTTGAATTGAGGAGATGGGAGGGTCAGAGAAGAGGTCTGGCTTGCCCTTGCCCTGTAAGTCCCCACTTCTGGGCAGCGAGCAACTCTACAGACACCCGGGACTCCACGGAGCACAGTTAAAAAACTACCAGCCCTGGCTGTTTGCTGACGTGGTATAATGCTTAGGGAGTTGCCTTCAGGGCACAACCTTAAAATTTTTGGGGCACAAGCCAGCCTTCTGCCAGTCCAATTCACTGTTCCCACCTGCATAGCCAACCCTCTTTAAAAATCTCTCCCACCCTGCAACTGCTGCCAAGATAAGTAGCAACCATATCTGTTGAAGGAGAAATGGAGAGGGAAAGGAAAGGAACTGCTAAGAAAACAGGAGTCATGATAATAGTGGCCTTCAGATTCATTAGGGATAAATCCTGAAATATTTGAAGTTAGGTGGGAAGGTTCTTGGGAAGGTGTCCTGGTGCATCCAGGAGTTGCTCAGCTTAAGAATACCAAGACTAACTTCATGGAGTGCATACTACACTCCCGGACCTGGGAAAGGGCTGAGAATAAGGTTGCCCCACTGAAACCTTCAGTTCAGTGAGACAGACACACATTAAGTGAATACTTAAACACAAAAACCTAATTATAATTGTGTTAAGGGCTATGAAGTACCAGGAGCTAAGACAGGGAATCAGAAAGTAACAGACAAGCCTTGACTCAGAGGATGCATGGGTACTAACTTAGTGACAAAATGGAGAAAATATTCCTGGGATTGGGACTAAAACTGGACTAACCAAACCTGAAGCTCCCTCAAGAACATTGCAGCCAAAACCAGACAGAAGTCTGGAAACCCAGGCTGAAAGGCATACAGGCACTCTACCCCAGGGGCAAGTTTTGCAAGGTGCCTCTAGGGCCCTACTAGTGACTGCCAGGACCAGTGAGGCAGAACCACAGGGAAGGAGAAACTGTTCTTCCACTGGCTAACTGATTGGATCCTTTCTCAGAGGACAAATACATCTGGGCACAAACCAGGTGGAGCCCAAAGGGAAGAAAGTAATGGATCACGTGGTTTGCTACAGGTCTGTTTACCAGGGCTGAAGGCAGGGTTGGAGGCGGGCATGAAAGGGGCTTAAAGAATTCTGTTGTAGGGAGTATGGAAGAGAGGAAGAAATAGACTATGTCCTTAATTGGAACACCAGGGCCCTTTCAAACCATTCTGTTTCTTCCAGGCTCCAAGCAAAGGGTGCTTCCCACAAAGCCTCACATCTCTCTTCCCAAGAACCTCTCCTTTGCCCACAGAAGCTATGGTTCTGACGTCTTTCTCCACTCCCTAAAATATCTACCCAGTGCTAAGCTTCATACACATGTGATCTCATTCATAACAATCTGGGGGTGGGGGGTACTATTATTGTCCCTACTTTATACAAAAGGAAACTAGGGTTCACAGAGGTAAAGGGACTTGCTCAAGTCATGAAGCCATATTTGAAATAATGCCTGAGTCTATAGAGTTCAAGCACCCAGTTCACTTTCCTCTGATACACCTCCACCATTGGCCCTTCCTCCTTAGCATTCCAGCCAGGGTGTCTCCTGCCCTAGACCTGCAGACTGGGCCACTCCTCTTCTTTCACAGGTCTGTGCAATGGTAAGCACTCTTCCCAGCACGTGGGTCCTGGACAATCACCAGGCTCCTCTCCACCCCAAATCTAAACTCAGGTTACCCGAACTCCATGAAATCCCATCTCTCATGAACAAATAAGTCTGGTCCTGTCTCATCCCTGGCTTGCCCTCCTCATTCCCTTAATCCTATGGCCCAGCTGCCCTCTTTTCAGAGAAATACCACAAGGCCTGGACGCCAAAGGCCTTTCTACTTACTCCTTAACTTCTTCAATCCTCATTCCCCAGTCTTGCTAGAATGCCACCCTTTACTGCCTCCCATACCAAGGTCTCCTCTCTTCAGACAATCACAGATCAACCCTATCTCCTCTCATTGTGAGCCATACCTTTTGGCTGATGCAGAGGTTCCCTGCTACCCCGAGACACTCCCCCATTTCCTGGCACACAAACAATTGCTTCTGGGGGACCAACGAGCTCTCCTGTGGAGATAGTCTCAGAAACACCTCCCCCAGACACTCTCCATCCTGAGGCCCTCCCAGCTAGTTAAGAGGTTTTCTTCCTCCTCATTTACCAGACCAGCTACACACTCTTGTGCTGGACACAAGACCCTTCCGTTCCCCCAGGTACTCCATCAACTCCAAACTCCACCGACTTATCTGCCACACCCCACCCCACCGCCAACTACCTCTATTCTCCAAACAATCTATACTGTTAATCCAAAACTGTTCAGCAGCGGCCACTGAGTTATCTGTTCTCAGAACCCCCCCCCCAGCTCTGGACCTCTAGCTCCCTTGGCCAGTGAAGCATCCTTCCCCCTCCACCAGCCACCAGACACCAAAGTACCTTATACCTCCTCTAGAAGCCAACCGGAAGGCCCCCAGATTTCCCAGCACCAAATACCCGAGTTGCCCCTGAGCCTTCCAGCCCCGGGTCTCAGTCTCCCAGGCTACCCTCAGATTGATGGGGGTCTCCCCAGTCCAATCACATGGTGGACTCCCACAACCCCTAAACGCTCGCCGGCCGGGCACTAGAGTAGCCAGTCCATCAGACCTTCCCTGGCCGGACACCAACACTTGCATCTCACCAATCTCTCCCAGTACCCCATCAGGCAGCAAACTCAGGATCCTCCATCCACAAAACTCTCCCAGCCCTGGACACCAGCTCATTTCTTCCCTAGCACTGCAAACATCTCTTCTAACGCCCAGCCCACACGCTGGACTACGAGATGCCTCAAGCCCACCCAGCTCCAAACCTTAAGATCACCATTTCCAAGATCCTCCTTAATCCTGACTAGAAAACCTCTTGTTCTTCCGACTACCTTTGGCTCCAGAAGCCACGGCTTCCGGTCCCCGAAGCCTAGGCTCCGGAATTCTCTACAGCCCCTAGACCTTTCTCATCTCCGACATCGAGAGCCCCCACTCCAAGATCTCCTTGCACCGAATGCCGAGATCCACCCTCCGGTCGTCCTGAGGCCCTTCTCCCTAGATTCTTTCCAGCGGCGGATGGCGGAATTCTCCCAGTCCTCCCAGCGTCTCCCCGACCTCAGGTACCGGACTCCCGCGTCCCACAGCCCCTCCTCGGCCCGGACTCCGGGCCCCCTGGCCCCCGCCCAGCGCATTCTCACAATGTCCGTCCGGCCCCGAGTAGCCGCCAGGCTCCGGGTGCGGCTGCAGCCCGGGCGGCGGTGGCTGCGCGGTCCCCTCCAGCTCGGAGCCCCCCTCTGTCTCGACCTCCTCGTTGTTGTGCCCGGGTAGCCCCGGTTCGTCGTCGGCCTCGAGCTCCCGCTCGTCGTCGGGCTCTTCGGCCTCCAGCGCAGCCTGCAGCCGCTCAGCAAGCTCCGCCTTGAGGCCGCGAGTATCCAGGCCGCGACGCTGCAGCTCTTCGCGAAGTTCGTTCACCTTCAGACGGCGCACATCCATGGCCCGGGCCCCCGGGGCGGCCCCCGAGCCCGCCCCGGCCTCCCAGGGCTCTGTCCCCCTTAAACCTTTCCCGTCAGGAGGCGAAAGGGGAAAGGGGGGGGGCACCCCAATGGCGGCGGCGGCTCAAAATGGCCGCCGCCGCCACCTCCCCCTCCTCCATGGCTCAGTGCGATGCAACACGGGTACCAATTGGCCAACGTGTGGGGACAACGGGCGCGGGCCTGGAGACTCAGCCAATCAGAACGCAGCTTTCAAAAGAACGTCACTGAAAGAGCTCAGGAGCCGCCGGGAAGGAAGTGTTGGCCTACGTCGCTGCAGCAGCCGAACGGAGGGCGGGAAAAGACGAGAGGCAGAGTGTGTGGTGATTGGTAGCGCTCGCGCGCCCGCTCCCGTAGGGTCAAATGAGGGAAAGGGAGTAAGGACTCAAGCCAATCAGCGATGAGATCTCAGAATGAGCCCTCCCCCCGCGCCCCTCCTTTCCTGCGCGGTCTTTTCATCAAACTAGTGTCTCTGTAACATATATCCCAATTGGTCTGGATCTCCCGCCCCTGAGGAGTGCAAGCGGGTAAAGCCACTAGAACCAATCAAATGGAAGGTCGGCCAACACCCCCCGGCCCACCCTTTTGCTATTGCCTTTAATAAACGGGAAAGGTGAATTCACGAAGGACCCGCCCCCTGCCGTTAGGGCGGTTTCAAAACAATCTGTCGACCAATCGCAGCTATTGTCTTATCTCACTGAAGCTAGTACAGTTGGATTGCTTTAGGAAAAGCTAACCAGATTGGCCATTCTTCAGCGGACGGCCTCACAAATTTCGCTGTAGAGGGAGTATACGAAATAGGGATTAAGTAGATAAAATTATCCTTAATCTAGAAGAAAATCAGTTGCCTTTATGAAAAGCAACGCATTGCTTTCAGAGACCTAAAAATTTGAAAATATTGGCTAGATTAAACTGGAGAAAAGGTGTAAAGGAAATCGCACCCTCCCTTTTTGATAGTACGTCTCACAGGGCGCCTCTTTCCACGGTGGAAGCTTCGCCAGCCTTTTTCTATGGTTATCTTACGTGGAATGGGCGCTCTGCAACGCGACCATAGAGCAGTTCCCTCCCGGACGACCTCCAGAAGTTCGCGGGCTCTACCCCAAATCCTCTGAACTGCTGTTCCCTAGATATGTGTGGCGTCTATACTGACAAATACAAACACACAGGTCCGTAGTTAGGCCTCATGCTACTAAATACAAACGCAGCGAGTTTCACAATGTCTTACCAAAGGACAAGAAACTTATGTGATACACAATAGAGATACACAAGGCAAATGCCTGCTGCCCTCTGAGCCATAGCTTACGCTTACAAAAGCCACACAAAACCTCTACTTAAAGGCACGCACAACACAGATAAACAAGTGGCCCTGGGTCGGTCAGTAGTGCAGTGTAGATGTGCCCAGTAAGGTACGCAAGGTAGGTGTCATCAAATGGTAACGACACAGGACAGTTGCCCACAAGCTTACACTACGGCAACCCAGACACACAGCACCCACTCAGAAGCGGGACAGACACTCACGTGGGCCCGGAGGTTCCAGTCCAGACACCCCGCCCCTCGCCCACGTCCGACTTCCTCTCTCCTCCCAGCTTCCCTCAATGATTTGTTCTAAGAAAGTTTGTGGCCCGGATTGAACTGTTGCGGTTCTCAGAAGCCTCCACCCGGGGGCGTCCGGGCGCTGCCTAGGGTCTCTCCATCTGGTGCGGGACACACCCAGGACCGTGTGCTGACGATGCGAGCAAAACACAGTGGACTTGCCTTGGCAGGAGTCCCTTTGTGGACCTGTGATTATCGGAGGTGCTCTGTTTCAATGTGAATCTGAACGTTTGCATCTGTGACTACCCACTGTACTCTTGAGTATTTGTGTCACTTTCTTTACTCTTTGTGTCTGTATCTGTGTCACTCTGGTTTCTTCTATTTCTGGTATCAGCCTGTGGGTAAGTTTGTATCTAGGTAATTTTGTGTGTCTCTGTTACTCTTATGCATCTGAATTTCAGTGGCTCAGTATGTGCCGGAGTGTGTACATTAATTCAAGTGTCTGTTATTCTGGTGTGTGCGTTGGGGACGGGGGTCTCTGTGTGACCCTGTGAGGATCTGTGTGCCTATTCCTCAGTAGGGGTTTGGGAGAGTCTGCATTTCTTTTCTTGCATGTCTTTTTGTCTATGTGTATGTTCATTCCTACCCTCTTCGTGAGGGAGAACTTTCACCAAACCCTTCTGTTTACAGATTCGGAAACTGAGTTGACAGAGAGAGGAACCACATACATGACAGCTGAGTGGGATTACAAAGACAAGAGAAGATGGAAATGGGATTACAAAATTTTATGTGATCTGAGCCCCTCTGAAGGGACCAGAGTCCACACTCTGTATAGGGGGCATGAGAGACTGGCTCAGGGGGACAGCATGGCCCACAAGGAGGGAGATTGTCCCCTGGGGAATGGAGGTATCCCTAACGCATTGCACAGGCTTGGGGGGGGGCACACCCCAAGGGAGGGAGAGAAAGCAGAGGTGCTAAGAAGGGGAAGGTCACACAGAAGAATACTACAAGGTTAGAACCTTGGACCATACCTTGGAATTCTAGACCCTGTAGATCTTTAAGAATCTCACAACATTTGAATTACAGTGCCTAGAATTAGAACTACAGTGCCTAGAATCTTAAGATTTAGAACTGTGGATTCTTGGGCCCTTAACTAAAATCCCAGAAAGGTGGAATGCAGCATAGAACCTAAGGGTGTCCAACATTAGAAATGATTAGAACTTTGGTATCTAGTTAATCACAACTAACTAGAGTCTTATACCTTAGATGCTGAGGATCCAAAACCTTGGACCAATAGAATCTAGTGTGCCATAGGACAAAGAACAGTGCATTAGAATCTTAGAGTTTAATAATCTAGAATCTTGAAGCATATGATCTAGAATTTTAGACATAGAGGATCTAGGTTCTTAGACTAAGTTTTAGAACATCACATCTTAGGACATTAGACCTTAGAATCTCCATCTTTATATTCTTAGAACTTATGAATTGTAGATTCTAGAATCTTAGACAGTAACTGTCCATAATCTCGTAACAAGAGTTTCAAGGATCATAAAACCTTATAACCTATAATTGACCATCATTAGAATCTTAGAAATCAAAAGGATAAAATCTTGAAGACTTATGATCTAGAGCCTTCGGGCCAGAGGCCTTATGCTGTAAGAGGCTTAGAACATCAAATTTTAGAACATTAGGTCTTAGAACCTCCATGTTTAGAGCTGTAGAATTTTTAGAATCATAGAATCTAGATTCTTATACCCTAGGACTCAGAATCCTAGAAAAATATAATTTGAATCATAGAGCCTTAAATCCTAGAACTAGAATCTTAATGCTTTAGAACCAAAAATCTTGTGGGCTTTACCAAGAATCTTAGGACCAGAAAAATCTAGAGCCATAGAATCTCAGAGCCTTAGCACAGAGGCCTTGGAACTTCCATGTCCAGAACCTAGCACTTTAGAATAGAGACTTTGGAATTTCAGATCCTTAGAACCAAGACTCATAGCGTCTTTGAAACCTAGAACCTTTGAATCTAGACTCTTTAAACCTTAGAATCTAGAATCGTTGACTGTTAGAGCTGGGAGGACCCTTAAGGATTGCAGTTCAACCCTTTCCTTTTACACACAGGAACACTAAGACATGGAAAAGGGAGAAGATCTGTCTGGGATGAAAGTGAAATAGGAAGAGAGGGCTGCAGCTGGGGGTAAGACCTGGAGTGGGAAAGTATCCATGGGGAGGGAGGGTCCCCCCAGTGGCAGTGCCTAGCTTGGGTCCTGAGAGGGAGTCCCAGGTGTAGGGTTGTCTCAGGCTCCATCCTCCTGCCCTGGGGCTGCTGGGGAGCTCCTGTCAGGAGGCAGGATGGGGCCAGGGGCTGTAGAAGGGCAGAGGACATAGCGTCCAGCAGGATGGACCTCAGCCGCAGTGAGGCAGCTGCAGGAATCCTTAGGGTCAGGCTGGGTTGAGGGGTCAGCTCCTCCAGCAGCTCCAAGTGGTTCCGGATGACCCCCACCCTCATTCATGTTGACATAGAGGATTTCATCAGGCTCCTGGGCAGGGGGCAGGGCCTTCAGTGTGTTTTCCAGGTCTTCCCGCAGCTCTGCAAAACTTGGCCGGTCCCGGGGGTTTAGCTCCCAGCACCGGGACATCAGGGCATACCTAGGACAGCAAAGTGAGGGATGGGAGATTGAGCAGGACCTCAGAAGGAGGGGCATTCTGAAAAAAGGGGGGGGCATTCTGGGAGTCTAGAGGCATTTTAGGACACTCAGAGGACTGTAGGCATTTCATGGGACCAGAGGGAACCATCACAGTTTGGGGGCATCTATAGGAATTTGGGAATTCTCAAGAGTTTCTGAAGGGGGGTTCCTGGAGCTGGAAAGAGCCTTGCGAAACATCCCTGTATATTTGGTGGTATTCTAGTGAGGGTTGGCTAGAGCAGAGCTTCCCAGTGTGGCTCCCCAGAACAGACTCCGGCATCAAAGCCTTGCAAGCTATGTTGGTTTAAAATAGGTGCTCAGTTTCTTTGACATTCCTCCCTTCAAAAGTTGGAGCCTGATTTCCTTCCCCTTGAGCGTGGGCTGGACTTAGTGATTCATTTCTGACTTGGCAGCAGGAAGGTAAGTGTGACTTCTGGGACTAGGTTATAAAAGGCAGTGCGGCTTCCTCCTTGCTCTTTCTCTTGGAATGCTCACTGGGGAAGGCCAGCCACCATGCCATGAGGAAGCTCAAGCAGCACTGTGGAGGGGTCTGCATGGCAGGGAACTGAGGCCTCCTGCCACAGCCGTGTGAATGAACTACCTTTAAAATGATCTTCCAGTCCCAACCTTCAGGTGGCTGCAGCCCCAGCTGACATCTTGACTATACCTCATTACAAACCCTGATCCAGAATCACCCTGCTAAGCTGTTCTCAGACTCCTGACTGTTGGAAACTATCCCTCTAATTTATCCTGTGGGAGGTAATAAATGCTTGTTTTAAGCTACTGGATTTTGGCATATAGATAACTAATACACCAGCTATGTAGACTGTGGCAAGTGATTTTCCTCTCTGTAGACATCAGTTTCCTCATCAGCAAATGGAAATAATAATGCTACCTATCCACATCATATGGCTGTGGGAAGAACCAAATGAGTTAATACATGCCAGACATCTAAAACAGTGCTTTCTAGTAAGGTCTATAGAAATGTTAGCTATTATTCTTACTCCCTCAGCCCTTGCAGCACCCAAGGAGGACCTGGGGAGTCTGAAGCCCCAGGCTGTCCCTTCCTGACCCAAGTAACATCTTCTCTTTACCCTCAAAGTGTTGGATAAATGTTTGGTTCTTCTCTTTGTGCCATGAGATGGCAAAGTTTTATAAGCACTGTCCTAAAGGAGCCTCAGAACATTTCAGAGGAGACCTGAGAGTTTGGAGAAGTCAGTGTAACACACTGGTGGGCTTTGCAGAGGATTCCGGGTGTTCAAGAGCATCTGGGGTACCCAGGAGTCTGGGATGAATTAGAATTCCTTGGGAGTGGGAGTCTCAGAGGCAGGGCCCCCAGGGAAGGTTGTACAGTTGTGTACTGCCCACAGACACCTAGCCAAGATGGCTGATCCAGCCTACATTCCAAGTACAAGGCAAAGGAGGAAAAGGCACCCTTTGTTAATTTGCACCCTGTCTGCTGGAAGTGGTCCTGTAGAACATTGGTCAGGGGACACTCTCATTCCTCACAGTCCTAGGAATTCTGCACAGGTTTTATAGGGTCCTGCATATGTCGGCCATGTTGGGTGCTCAGGGTTTTGGAATGAAATCTGGGATTGTGCAGGGCAGGGGAGGGGCCTTAGGGGTCCTCACAGTCCATCCAGACAGTCCACAGGCTGCTTCAGGCGGTGTCCCTGGCACAGGTAATCGTAAATCTCACTGTTCTCCACTCCTGGATATGGGGTTTGGCCCCGTGTGGCAATCTCCCACATTGTCACCCCGAAGGACCACTGTGGGGGCAGAGGGGAGAGAATTAGAGGGAATTAGAGGATGTCCTGCACAGAGAGGTTCCCCCAACACACAGGTTCATGGTACATCACACTTATGTGCACAGTGTCCACAGCTATCTTTGTGGGGCACCACCGCTATTCTGAGACACTCTGGCACATGTACACACTCATAGAGCAAACTTCTGTGCATAGACATGCTAACCCATGAGTACACTTACATACTTCACAGACACATGGTCACACGTGTTACCCTCCACACTCTGGCTATTCACATGTATACATATTTACTGCTACCACTGCTAATCCAAACTGTCCACATGTCCCAGGTATGAACCAGCCACCATGCACACATGGGCCTGCGTATGACCCCAGAAAGCCCCCACTGCTGTTCACAGACAGCCACCACGCTCCCAGACATACCCAGCTCGTGTGGACAGGTCCCTGAGCAGGGAACCCTAGCGCCCCCGTACAATGTGAGATGATCAGGCCATGGCCCTCCCCCCGACTCCCATGGCGGGGCGCACATACCACATCGCTTTTGCTAGTATAAACGCGATCTGCCAGGCTTTCGATGGCGATCCACTTGACTGGCATCTTGGCAATGCGACCCTGGCGGTAGTAGTCCCCATTGTAGATCTTCTTGGAGAGCCCAAAGTCTGCCACACACACGGACATGTTCTCATTCAGCCTGCCCGGATTGGGAAGAAGAACAGGGTTGTGGTATCAGTCCCCTCCACCAGGAAGCCTGTGCTCCCTCTCAGACACATCTCCATCTCCTGTCCTGGCTGTCCTGCTTAGGGATGGGGATCTGCCTCCCCCATTGCTCCAGACCCAGAGGGAACTGTGTTACTTCCTGTTCTTTGCATAAATTGATGGCGGGGCAAAGGGCTTCTGAGGGCCTTCCCAGCTCTGGCTTTTTGCTGGATTCTAGGGTCTTCCCTAGGCTCCTTGGGTTCAATTCTTTGTCGTTGTTTTTTTAAAGTTCTTGAAGTATACTACATATACACAAACATGCACAAATCTGAAGGGAACAGTTCACTGAATTTTCATCAACACACCCATGTAACCAGCACCCAGATTAAGAATAAGAAATAAGAAACAGAACATTGCAGGGCATCCTTACGAGGAATACCACACAGCAAAGAAAAAAGAATGAATCACAACTAACCTCAAAAACATCATGCTGAGCGAAAGAAGCCAGACACAAAAGAGGACAAACCGCATGACACCCTTTACAGATATTTAGGAACAGATGACAGAAGTTGGTGGTGACAGAAACCCAGAACAGTGGTTACCCCTCAGGAGTAGTCACTGAGGAGGGCATAAGGGAGACTGCCAGGGCCTAAACAGGGTCTGTGTCTTGATCTCACAGTGGTTGTTTACACGGGTCTATAGACATGTAAACATTCTTTGAGCCGCACAGATCAGATGTGCATATTTTAGTGTGTGTAAAATATACACCACTTTTTTTGAGGATAAAAGAGAAACACCATTCCCCACTTCCTGTAACTAGCCCTCCAAGGATAACCACGATCTTCACTTCTGATAGTGTGGATAATTTCTGCTTGTTAGAAATAGGTGATTCCCTGATTCTTGTATCTGAGTTTCTTCTGGGATTTCGTTTTTTTAAGAATTGATGCTTCCTAGCCAGTGTGATGGGCTTGGGTAATGACCAATCAGAACAGACCTCAGAAGCCCCTGATATATACCAGGAGTTAACCTTTAACTGCTGGGTGCAGGGGAGGTCCAGAAGATAATGGCAAGGGGGGCAGAAAGGAGGGATGTTTGGGCATCTAGGCCAGTGTTTGTGGAGCACGTGGGAGGCTTGGCGTAAGGAAAATGGAATGCTTCCAACTTGGTAAGGAAGTATTTCAATGTTTTAACTTAAGATGCACCAGGCGCCTAACAATTGCTTGTCCATTCTGATTTTCAGAATCGTTGTTACCTCGGGGGCTTGACTAGGATCAGCCCAAGTTATATGGAATTAAAGGATTTTCCATTTTGACTGAGACCATTCAAGCCTTTGGGTCTACTTTCCAGTTAACAGGAAATACAGGGAACAGAGGAACAGAGCAAATGCCACCACAAGGAAACAGACACATCTTATACACAGGACTTCCTACGAGACAACGGGCCTGGTTTCTTCTGAAATAATATGCCATAAAAATATAAAAAGGTGGTGGTGGGAGGCTGTTCTAGACTCAAAGAGACCAAAGAAGCCTAAGAATCAAATGTGATGTGGGAACCTTGAGTAGCTCCTGGCTCAGGGGGAAAGAGCCCCTGAACGACGTTTTGGGGGACAACTGGAAGAATTTGAATATGGATTGGATATTAGGTTATGTTACTGAATTCCTTTTAATCTTCATAGGTGGGTAACAGAGTTGTGATTATTTAGGTGTAAGTCCTTATGCTTAGGAGATACCTACTGAAGGCCTAGGGGCGAAGCGTCACCATCTCTGCAACCCACTTTCAGATGGTTGAAGGAGGAGAAAGAGGAGAGAGGAGAAATGTGGCAAAATCTCAACAGAGAGAGAATATGGGTGATTGCTGTACAAATCTTTCAACTTTTCTGTAGGATTGGAATTGTTCAAAATGGAAAGTTGGGGGGAATAAAGAAATTTTCATCCATATTCCCAAGAGTTGTGAACATTTACACATCTTGTAGAAGATTCTCTGATCCTTCTGCTCCAATTTCTATGAATCTAACACTGTGATAAGGCTAACAGTCTAAGCCCGTGTTTACATATGCACACATTCACACACACACACACACACCACCTTCACCGTGGTCCTGATTCTGACCTACATTCTGCTTGTCCACTGATAGGGGATCTTGTCTCTTTATTCAATGTGGCCCCTCCCCAAGGGCAGCTCAGGCAAGACACTCAGCATGGACGGGGACAGAGATGAGGTTTAAATGTCACCACCCTCATTAGTCACCTCTGCTCCCTTCATGCTGTCCACTACGCTCACCCTCTTGTCTCTTCTCTCTTCATATCCAGTACTCTAGGATTTCAGTTCAGGGCCCCCCCTCAGGCAGGAGACTTTGCTCAACCCCCTTGCTGACCTCTCTATCCCAGTCCTGAGTTCTGACCTGCCTGAGGGGTGTGTGTGTGTGCCTGGCCTCCTCTTCCATCCTGGGAAGGAGAGAAGGAGCCTCCAAAGGAGGTGGGGGGCCCTGGAAACCTTGACACTCACATGCAGTTCCTGGCAGCCAGGTCCCGGTGTATGAATCTCTTGGTACTCAGATACTCCATGCCACTGGCAATGTCTGTCATGAACTTCACCAGCATCTGAGTGGGCAGGAACTTGGGGCAGGGGGTGGGGACAGGCCAGGAGGGAGTAGAGGTCAGCAGAGTCTCAGAGATCCATGCTTCTCCCCTTCCTCCTTTCCTTCCTGTGTGTGCCTAGCTCTGCGCTGTAATGTTTTCCCGTGGCTCTGAGAATTAAACCCAACACCTTTTCAACAAGGCCCTATATAACACACCCTGCCTTCCACTCCAACTTGACCACCCATTATTGCCTTTGACATATGCTCCTTTCTGCCCTTCGTTCCCACCTCTCAGCCTTTGCCCATGCTGTGCCCTCTACTAGGATTGCTTCCTCCCACACTTTCCCGTTTCTCACCAGTTCGCTCCTCCCTCAGGGTCACCTCCTCAGTGAGACCTTCCCTGTTGGCCCAAACTGATGGCCTGGCCGGCCTCCCTGTTATTCCTTCTACTCTATTTCCTTCCTAGTGCATAAATTATCTTATTTACTTGCTACCTTGTTTGTTGCCTGGCCTCCCCACTGGTGGATGGCTCCTGAGAGCAACCTCTCCGTCACCATGGTCTTCCAGTGTCTGAGCAGCAAGGGTGTGTGTAGGTGCTCAATTAATACTTGTGGACCAGATGATTAAATGCCCCTCACCACTGGCTGGTCGCCGAGCCGGGAATAGAGAAGGAAACTGTGGAGGTCTCCGTGTTTCATGAAAGGTAAGATGACCACAGGTGCTGGGAAGCCTTCTCGTTCAGAACCCTGAAAACAGACGCCTGAGCCCCCAGGCAGCCATGTCACTCCACTGGACAAGAGAGTAAGCCATCCCTTCTCTTAGCCCTGGCTCTCCCTCCCCCTCAAATCTGGCCTGGAAATAGTTGTTGGGGGGCAAGGACCAAGCTTCAGAGAAGCCATTTCCAGCACAGTTCCCAGCAATGTTTCCCGAGCCCTCCTGGGGACCTCAGCTATTTCTGGGGGAGGTCAGAGGTCACATTCCAAGAGGAGGGAGAGAAGGAGGGGGAGCTTGCTGGCTCTGAGGAAGGGAGGAGCAGGGAGCCTGGAGGTTTGATCTTCTCAGTGCCAGGAGAGGGGTCTTCCCTCTGGTGTGGCCCCCACAGGGTCTGTAGATCCTCTAAACCTGCCCCTCCCTCACCGATGAGCCTCATGACATTGGGGTGGTCAAATTCCTTCATGCAGACAGCTTCGCTCAGGAAATCCTCCAGCTCCGACCTTGTGCAGATGGCAACTTGGGGGAGAGAGGAAGGTGGGGGAGGAGGGGGAGGGAGGAGAGGGCTCCTTCCTCTTCTCCCTCATCATCATCATCTTCGTCATCAAACATGATTAGTAAGTACCAGGTGCTGTATTCACCCAACTACATTTATTAAAGTCACTTAATCCTCTGAGGTGCTACTATTATTTTCCCAGTTTGAAAGATGGGGAAACCAAGGCATAGAATGGTTAAGGACCCTGTCCAAGGGCACACACAGCTTGAAAATGAAATAGGATAGTCCAAACCCAGGTCTATGTGCGCACACATCACGCTAGGCCCCTTCCCAGCATATTTCCAACAGCCCTGGGAATCCACATGTTATCCCTATTTTACAACTCTGGACACTGGCTCACAGAGGCAAAGTGCCTTGTCCACGGTCACACAGCTGGGATCCAAAGCTAGGTCGAGAACATAACCTGGTACATAGGAGGTGTTCATTAATGAGTAAATGAGTGAGAGTGAGTGATGACTCTACAGCCCAAGCTTTTAGGCCCTGTGATCAGAAAGGACTATTTCTCACCTCCAACTCCAGCTGACCCTCCCTTCATCCCTTTGTGGTGAAGACTTGGCCCTGGACTTCCTGTGCTGTGTGACCCTGGACTGGCTCCACTCTCTCTGATGATGTAAATAATATAGACACAGTCCACATTAATTGTACATACTAGCATTAAATGCTTTGCCTCACAACACCCTAGAAAGTAGATATATTATGATCTTTTTCTGAGGAACGGGAGACTCAGAGAGGGATACTCACTTGCCTGAGATCACACAGCTGGTAAATGATGAAGCCAGGTGTGCTTCATTCTGGACCCTCCCTGTTCTGCTATGAATCATAGGGGCTGACCCATGAAAACTACATTTCCCAGGCTCCCATTCCAAGTAGTTTCCTGTTGGAGTTTGCCAATGGGAAGCACTGATGGGAGATTGGCAGGTAGGTGGGACAAGGGGAGAAGCCAGGGTATTTCAGCCAGCATCCAGTATTGCTGTGGGTGGTGGTTATGTCTCCTTTGTGTTTCTAACTCCCACAAGGTGGCCCCTAAGTTTATGATTCCCAAATCCCAACAGGCTTCCCTGGTTGTGGGCTCTGGTAACACCACTTCCCACTCAGCCCTGCATCCTAGGGGTAGAAGTGACATTGCTGCTGCTAATCTCCAGGAGGCCTCACTGCTCCCAGAGGTTCCTTTAATTCTTTCTACACCTTTGTGGTCATCTCCCCAATGTTAAATTCCTCCTGTTGAAGTACCTGGTATGGACTCTCTTTCCTGTCTGGAAACACTGAGATTCTGTGGTAGGGCTAATCTGCTAACACTTCTGCTCTTCTGCCTCCTTAGGGATATAGGGAAGGGGGCTGGGATCAAGGTTAGGGGACAGGGATTCCACATGTGTGCACATGTATGCACAGACTCACTCTTCATTGTCTTCACAGCCACCTTGAGGATGGAGTCATCCTGGTTGAGCTGGCCCTCCATTACAGCTCCAAACTCTCCTGTGGGAGATTGGAGGGAGACATTGACCTCATGGGGGCCCGTGGGACTGCATTTCCTGTGGTTGAGTGGAGGTGGGAAAGTGGAGGACTTCCTAGTTCGGGGGGATGTATGTGTATGCCGGGGGCACTCACCTTCTCCCAGGGTCTTCCCCAGGGCCACCTTGTGCCTGTCCACCATCACATCCCGCAGCTTCTCCTTCAGTTCCTCGCTGATGCCCAGGCTGTTCACTGCATGGGGGTGGGTGTAGGCAGAGCCATGAAGCAGGGCTGACACTCCAATAGGGATATACCCATTGTTAAAATACTGAAATACTTCATGCATTCAAAAATCGATGCTGCCCTGAAGACCCCCTGCCCGCCCTCGTTCCTCCTCTAGACCTGCTCAATCTTCCCCCAGAGCAGCAACTAAAGGGTTAGAGCTTGGTACATCATCTTGCACCAGTGGTGACCCTGATTGGCCAGTGGGCTGCCGAACTAGTTGTTAAAAACATTGCTTAACTCTTTATTGAACTATAATCTGTACAAACCATAAGTGAGCAGCTCAATGGATTTTCACAAACCAAGCACAACAGTATAACTAGCACCCAGGTCAAGAACAGACCAGGAGCTGCCCTCTCAGGAGTGGCCACTTTCCTGACTTCTTTTTCTTCTCTGTTTGGGGATGATGTTGACATGGAATCATGTAATATCCTCTCTTTTGTGTCTTGTTTCTTTCACTCATCATGGTGTCTATGAAGTAATTGTAATGTGGCTGTTGAGTGTAGCTGTAAGTTATCTCTTTTCATTGCCATACAGCAACAGTTCTCAAACTTTACATTCTTAAAATTATTGAGGGCTAAAAAGAGCTTTCTTTCATGGGAGTGATAGATATCGATATTTAGTGTATTAAAAATTAAAACGGATAGATTTGTGAAGTGCAGGAATACTCAAGCACAGGTTTTATCAACCAACAAAGTGATGACATCATCACACATTGGGAAGCCTCTGGAAAACTCCGTGGAACCCCTGGGTGAAAATGAGAGTGCAAAAGGGCAATTAATATCTTGGTATTATTATGAAAATAGTTTTGACCTCCTGGACCCCCTGCAAAGGTGTTGGGTACTCCAGGGACCGGGGCCACACTGAGAACTGCTGCTGCATGTTATTCCATTAGGTCTCCACCACCTCCTAGCTTCCTCTTCTTTCTCCTCTTAAACAAATGTCTTTCCCGGCCCCATCTGATGTCTCCCTGGGGCCCTGGCAGCCTTCTCACTGTAGCTAGGAAGAATCCTGACTCTATCCCTTTTCTTTATGGATTGAAGTTTTCCCAACTGGAAAGACGAAGAGATTTGACTGAGTGGCCTTTGAGGTCCCTCCTTAGCTGGGACCCTCCGTAACTCTACGGTCTATTAACAAGAACCTATAGTTCTAAGATCCCATGATTTTTCAAGATCCTAAGGGTCTATTATACTGAGCTTATAATTTCCTAGGCCAAGATCAACTCTATCTCTCTAGCATTCTATAATTCCAAGAGGCAGTTAAGAGGATGGACTTCAGAGTAAACCTGCCAGCGTCTGAGTCCCAGCTCTCCAACATACAAGCTGTGCGGCGGTGGGCCAGTTATGTAACCACTCTAGGCCACAGCTTCCTCATCTGTGAAGTGTGGGGGATAATATACCTACCTTACTGGGTTGTTATGAGGACCAAATTAAGTGACACGTGTAGAGGACTTAGAACAGCACCTGTCATGTACGAAGTGCTAGGATTGACTGTCATCATTAGCTTCATGATCATCTCCTTCATCTTTTTCAGCATCATTATCATCTTTGTTATCATCATCATTTCACTGTTCTAAGATCCCAAGGCTCTGAGGTTCGGCCTCTCTAAGATTTACTGTGTCTAAGATTATATTATTCTAAGGTTCTGTGTGGTTCCACATTTCTGTTGTTCTTAGGGCCTGTGGTTCTAACCTCCTAGAATTCCAAAACCTTCAGAAACTTCTGGTTCATGCAACTACAGGAGCCCAGCAGACCCAAATCTCTACACTCGTTGTCCCCACCCCAGGGCAGGGAGGCATGGGGCTCACTTACAGGTGGCTTCAGTGGTCCGGCGACTGTAGGACTTTCGAACGCGGTACCTGACCACCAGCTCACTCCTCTCCACGGTTGGTTCAAACACCTCTCTGGGGGGAGTGGGAAGGAGGTGAGGGCAGAACTGAACTATGTGGAAATGCTCTTTCCACCATCAGTGAAAGCGAGCCCCATCCCAACACCCAGACCTGCCTGCCCGCTCCTCCAGCGTTTGCTGAGCATATCCCAGGCTGTTGCCTTCTGCCTTCCATTCATTCCCCAGACCCTTGCCCTCATTCCAATTCTTGGTAAACTCTCCTCCTGCACCAGCCTCCACATAGTCTCCCTGCCTCCAGCCTCCTCTCCATCGCAGTCCATGTCAGCCCTCCCTACCCTCGTGGTTCCGACTCACCCATAGCGGGTCTCCTTCTTCCGCCGATGGACAAGGAACAGGGCCAAGGTGAGGACACAGGCAGCGGCCACAACTGCTCCCAGCAGTACGTACCACCAGGGCCACGAGAAGGCAGGGGCGGGGGGTTCACTCACTGTCAGGGAGTATGGGGTATGGGGACAGGTTATGGCTGAGGCCCTGGATCCAGCTCCCTGGGATCCAAGGCGGATGTTGGAGGGAGACAGAGGTGGACATATTTGATGAGGCATGTTATAAGTGCATTCACGTATTGGAGGAGA
Source organism: Smutsia gigantea (assembly GCA_032199065.1). Taxonomy (NCBI): domain Eukaryota; kingdom Metazoa; phylum Chordata; class Mammalia; order Pholidota; family Manidae; genus Smutsia; species Smutsia gigantea. The sequence continues at coordinate 53,559 of JAVSCE010021779.1, read as the reverse complement.
CTGGGCTGGCCACTGCATACAATGGATGAAATATGAGTGTGCATTACAGTAGAAGCATAAGACTTGTGAGATGGGTGAGGTGAGTTAGAATGGGATGAACACTCAAGTGTGCAATGAGCGTGAAAGGAGAGTGCAATGGGAGTGCAGGGCCTGTGCAGAATGGGTGTGAGTGTGCAAGGAGGGCTGGATGGGTGTGAGTAAATCTCAAGTTGTATGGGCGTGTATGATGTGTGCTGACTGTGCCAGGGAAAGACCTGAGCACAGAAAAGCAGGTGAGTGGGGACAGAAGGCATGCAGGGCGGGACTGGTGCACAAGGTATGCATAATGCACGTGCAAGCAGTGTCGGGCTTACAGGACAAATGGAAGAGGAAGAGTTTTGAGGAGTGTGCAGACTCTGGGATGGTTTCATAAAGTGAGGGATGTGAGTGAAATAAATGTGTGAAGGGCCATGGCGTGCAAAGGAGTGTGTACAGAGAAGAGTTTGGATGAGTGATGGAGGAGTTTGCACTAGGTGAGTGAGGTGTATTCGAGGAGTTTTAGATACAAGGAGGGAGCAGTGACTTGTAAAGATGTCACTTCAGTGGGACAGGAGTGTGCCATAAGCACATAAATCACATGGGACAGATAAATGAGTGGCACGGAATGAATGGAAAGGGTGTGCAAAAGGGTGGGAGTGGCTGTGCGAGGAATAGGTATGTGCCAAGAGCACCGGGAGTTTGGTGTGGGTGTGTACACACAGTGAGAATGGGTTGGGATTGGCTGGGGAGGAAGGAGGTAATGTGTAAGGAGCACTGGATGAGTGTGCAAGGAAAGTTGCAAGGTGTGGGACAGTGTGGACAGAAGGCTTTTCAGTGTTTGTAATATGGATGTATAGTGAGTGTGCAAAAAGTGTGCAGTTTATGAATGAGAAGTGTGGGTGTGTGCTGGGTTTGGGAGGCATGTGTGAGGAATGAAGGATTATAATGGATGAACATAAAGGAGGTGGGATTAGTGTGCAGAGGGTTTGCAAAGAAATGTAGGAAGGCATGTGAAGAATAACTAGGATAGTGGGTTGTGTTACAAGAGGTGGGCTGTAATAGTGCTAGGAGGGTACAATGGATGTAGGAGGAATGTAGGAGAGTTGTTGGAGAATTATTTGAGAGGGATGGATTTGAGAGGGATAATTCATCTATCCACCTGTCTGTCCATCCATCCATCCACCCATCCACCCACCCACCCACTCATTCATTCATCCATCCACCTACCCATCCATTCATTCATCACCCCATCTACCTATCCATTCATCCCCGTATCCATCCATCCACCCACCTACCCATCTAGCATTCACTGAGCACCTACAATGTACGGGCCTATTCCAGGGACCTCCATCAAGGGCCACACTCAAGGACAGAATGATGAGTTTGAGAAACATAAAGAGATGGGCAAAGAGCATGTGGTTATGTGGTGATGGGGTCTTCCCTCAGGGTTGAGGGAAGGGAGGGAGGAGAGGGGGTGTGAGAGCCCTTACCCAGCTTGTGGATTGGCTGTCCTTGCCCTGTGAGAAGAAAGGACAGAGGGAGGACATACTCAGAAAGGGCAAGGATGGCATGGCTGGGTGAGGTAGGGAGGCTCTCAGAAAGGTCCCAGGTAGGAACAGAGCCTGGAATGGGTGACTCTGAAGGGTTCAGGGAGCAGGTCAGGGGCACCTGGGAGAGACGAAGTCCTTGTGGGGAGGTGGAGGGGGCTGAATGTGGTTTTGGAGTTACCTGGGTGCCAGGGCTCCAGGAGCACGGGGAGGCTCCAGGGTCCATCCCCGGCGGCGGTGTAGGCTGCCACGCATACTGTCAGGTTGGACACAGTCCCATCCCCCCGTAGCTCCAGGGTCACCTCTTGCTTGAGCCCTATGTCCATGAGCACCTAGGATGCCAGATGGGCATCAGGATAGAGCCCCAGGCCCCTCACTCCTAAGCTTACACCCTTGGCCTCACTTCCCCATCTTTCCCAAAGCCCTCTCTTCATCTCCAGCCTCTCATCCCTACCTCTTCCTACCCCTCACCTCTCACCCCACATCCTGTCATCTCTGTCCTTCCGCTAGGACGTCAGTTGCACCGGGACTGGGCCTTTGACACAGCGCACAGAGTCACTCTGTCTTAGAGCTGAATTCTCATCACTCACCCTCGGCTCTCCGCCCGCTTCTGACCCCGCACCCTCTCTCCCACCCCATCTCTCCGCTGCAGGACTGCTGCCGGCTCACATGGCACCTTTGCGCGAATCAGGAAAAGGCACTCCTTGTTCAGGATGCTACGCGGTTCCCGGCTGTAAAACCGTTGAAGTACGTGCAGAAGTCTCCCGAAACGCTTTTTACAGGGATTCGTGAAGAGCCATTCTTTCACTCTCCCCTAGGGCCCTTGAACCTCCCCAGAATCTGCTCTCCTAGCGGACTGCCATTGCCTACCACCCCGCCTGCACAACGGGCCCGTGTCTGCCCTGCCATCTTCTCTCCATCTCCCTCCTCCCCCGCTGCTCGGCCTCAACCCAGCCAGCAGTGCCCACCTCGGGGGTGTCCTGGCCTCGATAGGCCAGCCGGTACCCTAACAGGATGCCCTGCAGGGGTGCTCTTGGCTCCTGCCACCGCACGAGGGCTTGGCTACCATTCCGCATGGCGCTGATGTTCTCGGGGGGACCCAGGGGCACTGGAGGACAGGGAAGAGAGGAAGCTGACATCCCCATGCCTTCCTGACCCCCTCCTCTGTTCCCAGGAAGTGGGGGCACAGTGCAAAGGGCATGCAGGAGGGTGACTTGTGCAGGCCTCCCATGAGCGGAAGCACAGGGAAGAGAGGTCTGGGAGAGAGGCCAGTGGGCAGTGCTGAGGAGTCAGGGACTGGATCAGAGGGAAAGCGAGGCCACATGGGGTAAAGGGATTGGAGGACATGCTAGGGTGGCACTGATGTGAGCGAGGTCCAGCAGGGCAGCGAGCCCCAAGCCAACCCCTACTTACCTCCCTCTGGTGTCTCCACGGGAAGCCAGTGGGTCCAGGGTGAGGGGCCTTGGCTACTGGTACAAGCCACCCGGATGTGATAAGGGGTGTGAGGATGTAGGCTGCCCAGCCGAAGTCGGTGAGGGGGAACAGATGCTTGCAAGATGAGGGGCTCCTCCGGGGGGTCTGGCTCTCTCAGCCAGATGCCCACCCCATCGTCTGACAGCACAGCCTAGGGAGAGGGGAGGGGGCATGAGGACAGGAGGGCCGTGCAATCACACAAGGTAGCCACACTGCTCCCAATGGTGGTGATCCTAGTGTGACAACACAACTTTGCAAAGATGCATGTGTGTGTGTGTCACAGCTCCATACTAGTGCAACAAGGGCAACTGCATTTGCAAAGTGAGGAGACCACCCAGCTGTGTGATGTGGCTCCATCACCTCTGGCAAGATGCCCACTTGAGCCTCGGTTTGCTCATCTGGAAAATGGGGGCTTAAAGGAGAAATGCCTTACAGGGCTGCTTGAAGATGAAATACAGGACAGCTGCACAGTGCATGCCAGGCGATCAACAGGAACATCGATGACAATAATAACAGTAATGTTCAACCACAGGCAAAAACAACACCCTACTTTTAGAAGTAGTAGTAGTAGAACAATGCAAGTCAGAGAGCAGGCATCTTTGGGGACTAAGGCAGCCCGCTAGGGGCTGGGAAGGGTGTGTGTCTTGATTTGGAGATAGGTACATGGGTGGATGTGCGTGTCAAACAACCTAGGTGCACACCAAAGATGATGCACGTTATGTATGTTGCATCTTAATAAGAAAAGAAAAGCCCTTTGCAAATCAGACCTCATTGACCCTCACCTCTGCCCTGCCTTGTGGGCTCTGTGTTGATCCCCATTATACAGATGAGGACACTGAGGCTCAGAGAGATGGACTCACTTGCGCAAGGTCGTCAGCTTGTCACTGATGAAGCTAAGACCTGAGCCCCCAAACCTTCGCCCTACTTCTTGTAAGAATGTCCACTTAAGAACTTCCATAATAGTAACAATACTTCTTTTCTGTCCAGAATGGCAGCACAGCTGAAGAGCACGGATACTGGGCCAGGGTGCAAATCCAGCCTCTACCCTTCCCCAGCTCTGCGCCTCAGTCCCACATCTGTCCAATGGGATGGCAACAATGCTCTCAGCTTCGCAGGGTTTCTGAATCGGTACTTGCAAGTACTTAGAAGTGCACCTTTGCATATTAAGTGTTTGTCATTATTTCGGGCGGGTGTGAGGTTGCCTGGCAACAAATGTCAAACCCCGCACATCCTGCGAAGTGGCACAGGCTGGCACAACCCCCTGGTCCCCAGGAGTGGTGCCACCAGGATGGCAGCGGCCACAGCTGGAGAATGTATCTGCACAGCCCTGCCACACAGAATCACAAACGCACCTCAGAAGTGCTGCCTTCACCTTGGGGAGCAACCAGGAGACCCACCCATGTCAACACACAGCGTGTGGGGAAGGAGTCTATTGCTTAAGGGTGTGGGCTCCGAAGCCACAGTGCTTGGGTCCAAGTCCTGGCTTGGATATTATCTGCTGTGTGACCTAGAGTGAGTGTCTTAACTTCAGAGTCTCAGTTCCTGTCTTTGGAACACAGGCATCCAAGAGTCCCTACCTGGCAGGGTGTGAGGTTCAATGACATGATGTAAACTGGTTTGCACATTATATCAACAGCTAACATTTCCTGAGTACCAACTATGTGCCAAGCACCTTGTCAAGCACAATCCTGCATGAACTCCTTGACTTCTTACCACCTCCCTATGGGGGTCAATTCCTTTTGATTCCCACTTCACAGATGAGGAAACAGAGGCCCTGAGAGGTTCAGCAGCTTGTGCAAAGTTACAGAGCCCCGATATGGGCAGGTGATACTACTACAAGGCCTGTGGCGGAGGTGGGTGGATGGAGGGTAGCAGATGGGGAAAAGCTGTCCCTAAGGCTGCTCTCTGACCCACAGTGACAGATGAGAAGGGGAACCTCTGCTGGGACAAAGGGGACCTGGGTGCAGACAGTCAGCCTCCCCAGGCCTGCTCCCACTTCTCTTTTTCCTGGGACGGTGGTGACCCTCCTATTCGAAACCTCCAGCCCCAGGCCGGGCACAGCAGGAAGTGAGACCTGGAGACGGAAGAGGACACCCTTCTGCTTTCCTGTGGACACTGGATGGATGTAGGTTGGGGGGTAGAGCTGATGCCTGATCTGGCCTTTGAGGTCTCCCAAATTAGCCCAGCCTCTGGGATTGAATGTGTTTTATCCTTTTCAGCCATTGAAGAGGGCAGGTTAGTTCCCCTCTCTGAACTTCAGTTTCTTACTTTGAAAATGGGAAGATTAACAGCTGCTGCTTTCAAGGGTTAAAATGACAAGTGAATGAGGTTGTGTCTGGGGCTCATAATTATAACAAGACAGCTCTGTTTAATCAAGCACTGGTTCTAACTGGTTTCGAAGGAGGTAAGGGGCATCGTTTGGTTCCTTGAGACAAGGGTTCGAATTCCACCTCTACCACTTCCTGGCTGTGACCTTGGGCAACTTGCTGATCTACTCTGAGCCTTAGTTTTTTCATCTGGAAAACGGGTGTATCCAGAGGCCCTACTTCACAAACGCACAGAGGTGTGTGTAAAGCTGTACACCTCCTTGGCCATAAGACCCAGTACACAGTTGACACTCGACAAAAATTGTCAGTGGCTGTCCCAGGTGCACTGTCCCACTCTCCCTCCAACACCAAAACTCAGAGAACGTCAGGCCAGAACCGGGCATTGCATTCAGAGATCTGTTTGTTTGTTTTCTTACTCTAGAGCAGCAGCTTTGGTGCTGAAGGCTGGATCTGGCGCATTCACTTGTCATGTGTTGTCATCCCACCGAACAATTCCCTACTCTAGGTCCCGGCCTGGGCTGGGTGATGATGGACACCCTGTGGAGCCTGGGGCTGCTGGGTCCTGCCCTCCCCAGACAGACTCACCCTCAGAGAGTGATAGCCCAGAGTGGGCAGGGCTGGGATGGGAGAAACCCAGGGGTGACAGAGATGGCTCTGGGCCCTGCTGTCTCAGAGTCCCCATTTCAGTGAGAGTCAATATTGCTGACACTAAAAAAATTAAAATAGAGGGTAGTTTATTAAGCATTTCCTTTGTCCCGGATACTATTTTAAGTTTGTTGCTTTTGTTTACTCATTGAACTCTCACAGTAAGTCTATCAGGCCAGTTACCATTATGCCCATTTTATAGATGAGAAAACTGAGGCCCAGAGATGTTAAGTCACTTGCCCAAGCTCATGCAGCCAGCAGCTGGTGGAGCCAGGATTTGAACTCAGAGCATCTGGCTCAACACACAGATGTCTGGGAAGGGCTAGTTTTCCTGGGGAAAGGTTGGGAGCTTGTGGGTGTGGATGGAAGGAGGGCAGAGACTGAGGCGAGCAAAGACTGAGGTCTCACCTGCAGGGTGCAGTGGGTGAGGGGGTAGATGCCACTCAGGCCTGGAGTCCAAGCCACCTCCAGCTCCGTGGGTTGGCTGGAGACCAGGTGGAGGTTGCGGGGCCGCTGGGGGAGCACTGTGGACAGATGAGGGGATGGACTGACCTAGGAGGCTGCGGCCCAAAGCTCCCCACCCTGTCTTTTACCCCAGCTCTGACCTTAGACCCAAGCCCCCCACCCTCTGACTCCCAGCTCCCCAGCTCCCTTTCCTGTCACCTGTGATGGTGGCTGTGCGAGATGTGGTGACCCCTTTGGCATTATGGGCTTCACAGGAGAAAGAAGATGTCTTGTTCAGACCTGGGGAGTCATATGAGGGAGGGGTCCAGGGTCGGAGAAGGGAAGGAGGGGTTCCTGGGCCTTGCTGGGCCACCCCCTACTATGTCCCACCTTACAGGGTCAGTCCAGCCCACCTGGGCACCTGCTGGAAGGCAGAGTATGGGAAGGGGAGACAATGCATGGGGAGCATAGGCCTCCTTCCCCAAACATAAGGGCAGGCCTATGGCCTCAGCCCTAAAGCCCCACCACACACACACCCAGAGGCAAACACACACGCTTATGCACAGATACACGCATACGCATACACACAGACTCACTCAGAAACACACACACCAAGACACACATACTCATATATATACACAGACACACAGAAACACACATACTCATACATAGACACACCAGACACTCACAGTTATACACACACTCTCTCACACCCAGAAACATATATAATCATCCCCAAACACACACACTCACATACAGGCACAAACAGTCACAACCACACTGAGCCACACAGACACACATAGAGAAATGTACTCCTAAATAGTCAACACACTAAAGAAACAGGCCCTCATGAGTATGTGTAAATATAGAGGTATTTGTTCATTCATAAGCTTGGCCCCTGCTAACCCCTCTCCCCCTCGCTCACTCACTGGCCTCCCAGTACCTCTGGAACATTCCCACCTCACCAACTCTGCACGTCTGTCCCCTCTGCATGGAGCATTCCTGCACATGTCTACGAGGCCCTCTCTCACCATCCTTCTCATTAGCTACTCAGACCCCACCTTCTCAGTCACTCAGTCCCTGACCACCGTGTTTCAAGCTGGAGAACTCCCCTCCATACCCAGCCCCTTCCCTGCTTGACTTTTTCTCTTTGGGTCTTTTCATACTTCACATGTTACTATGCGTCGTGTTCACTGTCTCAGAACTCCACTAGCAGGACAGCTCCAGGAGCCCGGAGTTTCTGTGTTTTGTCCCTTGTGTATCCACCCCCCACACCAAATGGCCTGGCACACAATAGGTGCCCCATTAATGTCTGCTGAATGTGCCAATGAATTTATGTGTGTCCTTTTGTGTACTTAACATTTCTGTGTGTGTGCAGAAATGTGCGCATGTGTGATTCCGTGGTGAGTTAAGGTACGCTTCTTGAATGACTGCTTTTGAGTGTCTACGAGTGAATTTCCTCCCCTCCCCAGTGTGATGGGGGTGGGAACACAGGCAGGCAGACACACACACACACACACACGCAAACTCACATAGAGTACAGAAACACAGACACAAACACAGAGATACACAACACACACAGCTACACAACACCCACAGATTCACACACACAAAGACATGTGCACAGTGTCTGGGTGACAGGATGTGAGGAGGACCAGGTCTTAAGTCTGCGTGTGTGCCCCCAGGTGTGTGTGTGTCTGTGGAGGTTGTATGTTTGTGTCTCTCGTGTTTGTTCTGCGCGTGTGCGCCTGCGTTCCCACCATCACCCCGCAGACACAAAGTTTCCTTTTCTCAGTCAGCAGAGGGAGTGGAAGGAGGGAAAGTGGCCGCGGCCGGAAGCGGGTGGGCAGGCAAGCTCTCCAGCTCGCAGCCCAGGCGGCGTTCCCAGCTAAGGTCAGGTGCCCGCCGCAGCCCCCGCTGCCCGCTGCGCGCGGCCCGGGGAGGGACTGGGCAGCCCCGGAGCCTGGGCCCCGTCCAGCCACCTGGCACGTGGGGGCCCGCCAGGGTCACCGCGCGGGAGCAGCCGGGGGCGGGAGGGGGCTCTGGGGCCGGTCGCGTTCCGACCGCAGCATTCCTGCCCCGGCGTGAGTCACCGGGCGCCCCCCTCCCCCGCCCGCCCTTCCGGCCTGGCCGGGTGCGGCCCAGGCGCCCCCTTGCCCAGCCCGCTGCGGACCCTGAGGGAGGGCAGACCAGGGACCCAGGGGCCCGGAGCCCCCTCCCCGCCAGCGGGCTCCCCCTCCGCGCAGGGAGCAGGCGGCTCCATATGTGCTTTCCAGATGCACTGCCCCTCTCCCCCCTGCGCCCACGCCCAGCACGCCACCTCCATCCACCCCACCCGCTTTTCCCAAGGGAATGAGGGATGGAAGGAGAGAGGGGGCACGTCCTGAGGAGATCAAGGGACAGACTCAGACTGACGAAGTTCCTTGACACAGCCCTCCCCCAACACACACACACACACACAGACACAGACACACACACACACACACGCACAATGAATCACACTGAAGACGCAGGAGCCGTTACTGGCACAAAAAAGGAAAACTGGACACTCGCGAAACTGTACACTGGGCTGGTGCTATTGCAAACGTGCAGTGACGCAGTATACATTCAGTGACTCACATGTATACACACGGGCTGACATCGGTGCGCATACACAGACACACGCATAAACATAAACACACAATCAAAAGTGTGCATATCAACTATAAACACCCAGCAACCCATTATACACATAGGCTGAAACCAACAAACACACAAACCTCCCTGTAGGTTGAGATGCACACACCGAGCAACAAACATAACACGGAGGCTGCAGTGGACCAGCAGGTACACACCTGGGTGCGGAAAAGACTAATGCTGACTTGCTCACACACAAGCACAGCCAAGCTTCCAACACAGCTACACACACTCAAGTTGCTTCAGAGACATTCATCACGATGCAAACGGATACAACAGCACACACTTGTACAGATGCACAGGGCTGCGGCAGACATGCAAGCGGGGAGACGTTGCTCGGTGCACACAGGCAGCTTTGGGCACACACACACATATACACACGGGCTAGGAAGCACCCAGTTTTATCTACTGAGAGGCAGTTGGAGCAGGGCTGATACCGCGGAAGACCAGACAGAAGCATAAGGCAGTGGTGCTGCTGGGACGCGCACACACATGTACACGCACTCACATAGATATAGGCCCATGCGACAGTCACATACCAACACCCTCCCTGGTCACATGTGTACAGACACCAGAGAGACATCTGTGGACACACACAGCCACAGTTAGTGGGAACACACCAAGTTGTCCACCGACACATCCTGACTCCGCAAGGGAACAGAAGTCCACACTAAGACACCCTCACACCCACAGGTGCACACCTGTGAGCTGACACTGTCACCTCTATACAGGGAATAAGACAAATACCCACAGAGCACACTACTGTCCCTCACTCTGCCATCTCCACCCCTACGCGTACACACACACACACACACACACACTCTACCTTCACACAGGGGGTCACAGTTGTGAACACACAAACACAAAGGAGGACAGACACTAGGCTGACACTGGTATACTCAGTCACACACACAGACTGACGGCCCTGGACAGACTTACAGAGACATAGTACAAAAATCCAAACCCACAGTGGTACAGACACCAAGGCTAACAGGAACATACCCAGTGAGACGCGCACGCACGAGATTCACACCAAGGCTCGCCCTCGCCGAGGCACATCCTCATACAGGGGGATGGTGCTGACAGACATACTAAGACTCAGAGCCAGAGGGGCATGGCCACACACCCAGACCCCTCCACCCATACCCACCGAGACACACACACAGAGCCCCTGAGAGCTCTGCCACACACTGGGCACACACAGACCCCCTCACACCCTTGGCCCCTCATTCCTCCTTCTTCCTGGCATGGGGTGGGGGAGCCATTCCCCCCTCCCCCTCTCCTGGGTCCCGCCAGACTGACTCAGGCCCCAGAGACTCGGGCCTGAGTCACCCCTCCGGGGGCTGGCATGCTCACCATGCCTCCTTGCACACTCAGGGCCCCCGGAATGCTGGGAATGCGGGCACCTCCCTCTACCCCGGGACCCTCAGTCCGGAGTCCCCTCCCCATCCCAGCAGAGGGAGGCAGCAGGTCTGGGGTGCGGGATGGTGGTGCCCTCCAGGGTGCAGACTGACTGATTGAGCCTCCCCCATCTGTGCCCTCTGTCTCTCCTTCCTCAGTGAGGTGTAGCCCCTGGTGCCCAGGGTACCCCAGCCCTGCCTCAGACTGCTGTGTGCCCCCAAGCTAGGTCCTGTCCCACCTGAGTGTGGTGCTGAAGTTTCTCCCGCCACTCAGACGTCCCTCTCCTGTCTCTCTCCACCATGGGTTACCGCTGTAGCCTGTCTCTTGCTCTCTCCCTCTCTGTAACTGTCTTTCTTGTCTCTTCCACCTCCCCCCCATGCTTTCAGCTCTGTCCCCACACTGGGGCTCATGAGGCACAGAGGTGGGCAGGTAAGGGGAGATGGAGGAGAGGAGGGCACTTTTGATGCCAGTGCCCTGCTTAGGGTCAAGAGCTGACAAAGGGGCACCAGACCCACACACCCTTGGGCCATGGAACAGCTCAGAGGAAACCCAGGACAAAGAATTCCATTCAGAAAGGCTGGGGTGAATGGAGGGAGAAGGAGCAGGGAGATGGACATACAGACACACAGAGAAACAGAGAGAGATGGAGAAACAGAGACAGAGAAAACATACAGGGGGAAATGAGGCAACAGGGACAGAGATGCAGAGATGGAGACTCAGAGACAAAGAGAAAAAGCAGAGAGAGAGAGAGACAGGGACAGAGACAGAAACCAAAGGGACAGGAGACATGTGCCCAGAGGTGGGACAGGCTCCCTTGCTGTCCACCTCCGTCCCATCTGGCCACATTCCCAGACTCACCTGGAACACGCAGCATGTGCTGGGGGCCACGGCTTGTGGCCAGAGCCAGGGGGACAGCATCCTGAAGCCAGAGTAGGTCCACAGGCTCTGGGGGTCCCTGGGCCTGGCAGCTCAGGTTGAAGGGGGTGTTGGCAGTCACAGCCCTGTCCTCAGGCTCCTCCAGGAAGTAAGGCAGGCCTGGGGTGGGGGGAGAGGCTGGGGTCCCTGCGATCTCAGGTGTCTGACTCCCAGCAGGGCTATTGCAGGCTGCAGGGTCTCTGACCCCTATGTCTGATCCCTCAGGACACTTAAACTTTCTTCAGCTGTCTGACTCCTCAGGCCTCTACCCCCAGGACACATGATCCCAATATCTGAATCCCCTACCAATGTCTGACCCCAGGACATCTGACAACTCCCAAATGTCTTTTCTCCCAGAACATATAACCCCTCCTAGGCCTGCCCCCAATAATTCATAGACCATCCCAGCTTTCACACCCTGTATCATTATCTCCGACATTCCTAGACTGCATGTCCCTGGGGACACCCAGAATCTTCCAGTACCCTCTGACCCCTCAGGATTCTTGCCCTCCCATGACCTCTGAGCCCAGGGCTTACCCTCCAGCCCAACATAGCCAGGCTGGGACACGAAGGTCTTTCCTCCCAGGACTGTGGCGCATCGGTACCACCCCGCATCTGACAGCTGCAGGGATGAGATTCTGACAAGGCAAGCAGGGTTGGGGAGGCTCAGGTCAGGCTGGACACTGGGAGGGGGTCATCAGAATGGAAAGGGGGTTCTGGAGTCGTAAAAGCTACGTGGGTACTATTATTAACTCATTTTACAAAAGAGGAAAGTGAAACCCATGGTCATGTCACATGCTCAAGGCCACACAGCTAGCGAGTGGCCACTCTGGGGTTCCGGCCCAGGTGGGGCTCCTGCCCATGACTTCACCTTGTGATGGAGGTTGGGGGGAAGGGACCAGGAGGGATGTAGGGGCAGGCTGGGCACCTGAGTTGGCTGACCACTTTCCAGTCATCCTGCCCATCTTCGCCTAGGGGCACCTGGGTCTGGGTGCTGTCTGCCAGCTCTAGGACCTGGCCGTCCCGAAGCCAGGTCACCTCCGGAGGCTCTCCCTGAACCTGGAGCTCACACCGAAGGGCTCCTGTGAGGCCCCGGGCACCAGTGATGTTCCCCGGACTCCCCACAAAGGGGTCTGCCTTAGCCTGTGTGCCTGCAGGGAGATGGGGAAGATTCGCTTAGGCACCCCGGTTTCCCTGACCCCTCAGTCCCACCTTGGCCTGCTCAGGGCTGCCAGGACCCAGCCAGGCCATTAGGCCCACATAGTTGTCAAGTGACCTCAGTGGGGGGTGGAGGGAGGAGGCTTTGAGGGGAGGATGGGAGCCTTCCCAGGGAGCTGGGGTCCGGCCTCCCTTTTCTCATCTGTTGGAAAGTAGGCAAGTAGGATCTGGCAGCCGTCCTCTCCCTGGACTGCAGGGAAGGGCCAGCGCCTGCCCCACTGCCCTCCCTTAGGGTCTCTAGAGACCTGACAGATCTGGTTGGTGGATGGTGGGAAGAAAAGGTGGTGGGGAAGAAAAGGCGGTGGGGAAGGAGACAAGAGATTGAGACAGAGCGAGAGAGAAAAAAGGAGAGCCCAAGAGAGAAGCCAGAGAAAGTCAGGCATGGGGAGTTAGAGTCAGAGAGGAAGAGAGACCTGGAGAGAGAGAGCAGGAAAGATGAGAAGAGACACCCCCAGCGGGGGAAAAAGCTGGGGGAGAGACACACAGAGAGAAACAGACAGAGACAGAGACAGAGACACTGATAGAGACACCTGGAGAACAGGGAGAAAGACAAGAGACAGAGAGAAAGTCGGAAATGGGAGGCCCACAGAGATGGTGGCCTGGAGCCAGAGCCAGAGACCTCTGCCCCAGAGATGGAGAAGACGAGAGACAGACGGGCCATGGAGGGCGGGGGAGCAGCGACAAGTGCGGGGGTGGCCTGGGGGCTTCCCCAGGGCTCTGGGGCCCTCCTCATGCTGCTGCCTGACTCGGTGCTCCTTTCTGGAAGATTCCTTCCCGGGCAGCCCCCAGCTCAGCCCCTCCTCCCCAGGACCCCAGCTCCAGTCCAGTCTCCACTCTGCCTTCGGCTTCTGCCTGGCTGTCTCTCTGTGTCCATCTCTCCCCTTCTCTGACCCTCCCAGTTTCTGTTTCTCGTCCTTCTGTTCCTCTGAGTCCCTTTCTCTCCCTGGGCCTCTCTGTGGCTCCCTGTCTCTCTCTGCTGTCCCAGGGAAACTCCCTGAGCCAGCCCAGAATTCACCCCCCCGACACCTGCCAGCCATACGCCCCCGCTCCTCCCACCCCAGCCCCCCGCCCCGGGTGGTCTTGCCCACCTGCGGCGCCACTCACCCTTGGGGGCCATGCAGCCCCAGCAGCACAATGCCAAGCACCAGGCCAGCGGGACTCTGCCCATCCTCGGTGCACCTCGCAATCAAAGCCAAACTTTCCTCACAAGTCGCTGGGCACCCCGCGGGGGAGGGGGCAGGGCCGGGCTGTCCCCGGCCCTCCCCCCAACTCCGGGATCCCCGGATTTGGCACTGCCCGCCTGGCACGGCGGGGCCCCCTTGCCGGCTCTGCTCCGCGGTCGCCTTCCCTGCTCCCCTGCTCCTACTCTCCCTCCCGACTTCGGCAGCCCTTTTCCCCGCCCCTGGCCAACCCCCCCCCCGCCCCGCCCACCGGCCTGGAGCCCAGGGGGCCACCTGGGCTGCCAGGGGTTAACCCTGAGAAGAGAGGACCAGCCCTGCCTTAAAGGGGCCCTGGGGGCAGGCTGAGGAGGGGGAAGGGGCCCCTGCTGGCTGCGCCCCTAATTCTTGGGAGGCTGTGTGTCTCTCTGCCCTGGCTCTGGCGCTGTCCCTCTGGGCTCTCTGAGAGTCTGGTAAACATTCTCCAGAGCTCCGCTCCCCACTCAGACGTGACAGCCCCCTGCCCTGCCTCCACCCCCAACCCAGCCCCAGCCCCAGCCCCAGCCAGGCACTCCCCCTCACACAGCTCCTTGTACAAGGACACACACAGTCTCATACACACACACATTCAGATGTCATCGACACTCAGAGGCTGGGACAGGAGGAGACACGCAGGGGCACGCTGCCGGCCCACAGGCACACTCAGACAAGCTGGGTCAGGAGCGCCATTCCTGGAGAAACCTCAGAAACCAGAAACAGGAGGACGCTGCTGGGTGGGCATCCCCTGGGTGACTTGGGTCCTCATGCAAAGGAGACCCACATGGGCACAGAAACAGGACCCCAGTGTGTGGGCACTGACAGGGGTGCCTCAAGACCTGGGCTGGAATCTACCACCAACCATATGTGACCTTACAAGTGACTGGCCTCCCTGAGCCTTGGTTTGTCCATCTGGAAGAATGGGAGTAAGAATAGAACCCACTTAGCTGGCTAGAGAGAGGATGTCCTAGGTTAGCACACGTATGGTTCTTTGCACGTGGTGGCGAGCGACAGACAACAAGGTGCCCTTGTTTCTTTGCATCTGTCTGTCTGTCTGTGCATTGCTGTCTCCCTCTGGTGGGATTGTGCAGATCCGGCCGCCTGTGTGTTGGGTCTGCTGCTCATGGATTTCCACGCCATGTATGCTTTGCACATGGAGGTCTCTGCAAGCCTGGGTGCCTATGCAGGAGGGCGCTAGTGTCCATCTCCCTTCTGTTGGTGTATCGGCATCCCTACAGCTCATCACAAAGTCCTGTCCGTTCAGTCCCTCAGTGTCTCTCCCTGTCCCATATAGTCCAGCCCCCTCCTGCCTTCTCCCTGGTCTCTTCCCCTCCACTCTGGCTCCCTCCAACTCATCTCCCATTCAGCAACCAGAAGGATGTTTCTGAAACTCAAATCTGACCTGTCCCTCGGCTGCTTAAAACCTTGACTCCTCACTGCCCTCCGGGCAAGCTCCCAGCTCCTCAGCCTGGCACTGGGGGCTCTTGGCCATCAACTCCCCTGAGCCGTCTCGTTTGTGTTCTGTTTCAGTCATGACCTCCGCATCCATCCTGCCATCCAAGCCTGACCCAAGGGTGCTCTGAGACACGCCCTACCCTGCAATAAGATATCAAGTCCCATGGAAGATTCGGCCTCACAGGCTCCTTTCCCGCCTGACCCTGCTCTCCTCCCCATGACCTCACCCTGATCTGGCCCATCCTTTTCTACCTGGACCCCTGATCTGGCCTGGCTCTCCAGCTTCCACTCTCCCTGCCCCTAATGTGTGAACAGTGAGAGGAATGTTTCTCCGTCCTAAATCAAACCCTTTCTCTCTTCTGCCCCAAACTTTCAAGATAAAACTGCAAACTGCTTACATCGTGTCCCCGCTGGTGCCCTTGACCGTCTCCTCCCCATCCCAGGCTCCTTTCTCTTGCTCATAAGCTTTGGGGCCTCCTCCTGCAGCCCTTTGTCCCCAACTCCAACACACCCCTCAGCCACATCTCAGTCACCCGCCCTGTCACATCACTGCCTGGCCCTTCCCAGTCTAATCTAGGTCCCCCTGTTGTTCCCTTCCAATATTCTGTCCCTTTCTTGCACCACTTCACGGGTTGTCGTGATACGTTTATTGGCATGACTATGTTTCCTGTCTCCTCCTGCTGGACTGTGGGCTCTCGGAGGACAGGGACTGGGTATGTCTTGGTCACTGCTGCAGCCCCACCACCCTGTCATAAAGAGGTCAGTTAATTATTGTGGCCTTATTTTGGATGAAAATATGTGCAAACGTCTGCCCACGTGTTTGAATACACTGGGAGACCCAACACACCTAGGTCTCTGTGGGCCCGGTTGTGTCCATAGCCACCTTGAATCTGTGTTTGTTCACTCAAGAACTGTTTGCTGATCATCTACTATATGTGCTTGTGATTCATTCTCGAATGCATTTATTTTTTAATTAAAAAATTTTTAAGTTGAAGTATAGTTAACATACAATATTATCTTAGTTTCAGGTTTGCAATATAGTGATTGGGCAATTATATACATTATGAAATGCTCACCATGGTAAGTGTCGTTACCATCTGTCACCATACAAAGTCATTACAATATCATTGACTATATTCCCTATGCTTTACTTTTCATCCCCATGACTTATTTTAAATTAGAAGTTTGTACCTCTTTATCCCTTCACCTATTTCATCCATCCCTGTACTCCCCTCCTCTATTATGGCAACATCAGTTTATTTTCTCTATTTATGAGTCTGTTTCTGTTTTGTTTGTTTGTTCGTTTTGTTTTTTAGATTCCACATATAAGTGAAATCACGTGCTATTTGTCTTTCTCTTGTCTGGCTTATTTCACTTGGCATGATACCCTCTAGTTCCACCGTGTTGTCACAAATGGCAAGATTTCATTCTTTTTTATGGCTGAGTCATATTCCAATGTATATATGTACCATATCTTCTTTATCCATTCATCTATTGAATACTTAGGTTGCTTCCATTTCTTGGTTATTTTAAATAATGCTATGCTACACTGAACACAGGGGTGCATACATCTTTCGAAATTAGTGTTTTTGTGTTCTTTGGGTAAATACCCAGAAGTGGAATTATTGGGTTGTATGGTGATGGACATGTAGATAGAAATGTTTCCTGTAGCAGGGGCTGGGGATTCCACAGTGGGTGAGAGAGATCTCTGTCCTCATGGAGCTCATATCAAGGGGAAGAGAGACAACAACCAGATATTTCTCAGGAGGTAACATGGGCAGTGGAGAAAAATGAAGCAGGGCAGGGGATGTCAAATAGGGAGAGTGCCGTTTTGGAAGGGGTGGTCAAAGAATGCCTCTCTGAGGTTTTGATCAGGATCTAAAGTGTATTAGCAAGAGAGTCATGTAGAGAAGGGCATTCTAGGCAGAGGGAACAGCCAGTGCAAAGTCCTAGAGGCAGGCATGTGAAGAATTCAAGGAGGAGACTCGTGTGGCTGGAATGGGGATTGGAGAAGAGGTGAGGTCAGGGAGGGCCTCAGCCTGGCCAGGAGGACTTGGCTTTTATTCTAAATATGACAGAACCTACGGGTGGGGGAGGGGCTACTTTCCCCCCAGCTTTATTGAGATATAATTGACGAAGAAAACCATACAAATTTAAGGTGTACAGCATAGTGATTTAATACACACATATATTGTGAAATGGTTACCACAGTAAAGTTAGTTAACACATCCATCATCTCACATAATTACTACTTTTTTGTGTGTCTGGTGAGAACACTTAAGATCTACTCTCTTAGTAAATTTCAAGCATACAATACAGCATTGTTAGCTATAGTCATTATACTGTACATTAGATCCCCAGGACTGATGCAACTTATTACTGAAAGTTTGTACCCTCTAACCAATGTTTCCTTCAGCTTCTGGCCCCTGGCAACCACGATTTTACTCTCTTTTTAATTAATTAGTTAATTCATTTTTAGTGAGCTATAACTGACATAGAACATTATATTAGCTTCAGGTGTACAACATAAAATATGAAATTTATATATACTGCCAAATGATTGCCACAATAAGTCTAGTTAACATCTGTCACTACACATCACATGTATATTTCAATCTTTGTATATATTGTAAAATGATCACCATAATAAGTCTGTTTACATCTGTCCCCATACATAATTACAAAAGAATTTTCTTTTCTTGCAATGAGGACTTTTAAGATCTACTCTCTTAGCAACTTTCAAATATACAGGGTAGTATTATTAACTATAGCCACCATGCTGTACATTGCATTCCTTGTTTCTGAGTTTGGCTTTTTTATTCCACATATAAGTGAGATTATATAGTATTTGTCTTTTTCTGGTCTATTTCACTTAGCATAGTGGCTTCAATGTCCATCCATGTTGTCATAAATGGCAGGATCTCCTACTTTTTTATGGCTGAATAATATTCCATTACATACACACACGTGCGCACACACACATCTATGTATGTATTATATACATACATAGATGTGTGTGTGTATATCTCACATTTTCTTTTTCCATTCATCTGCTGTAGACACTTACGTTGTTTCTATGTCTTGGCTATTGTGACTAATGCTTTCGTGACCGTAGGGGTGCAGATATCACCTCAAGATAGATTTTGTTTCCTTTGAATATATATGCAGAAGTGGGATTGCTGGATCATACGGTAGTTCTATTTTTAATTTTGGGGGGAATCTCTGTACTGTTTTCAATAACGGCTGCACCAATTTATATGCCCACTAACAGTGCACAAGGGGTCCCCACTGGGGGGCTTTGAGCAGGGGATAGATATGATTTGATTTGGTTTTAAAGGATCCCTCTGCTAAGGCTAGTAAGTGAAAGGTTGAGGGAAAACTTTCTAGCAAAGGCATGGGCACCTGGATGCACTACATGGGACCCCTGATACCGCAGCGGCATGCACCGAGGGGCCCAGCACCTCCAAGGAGGAGCTCTTTGCAGAATGAGCCCGCCCAATCTGATCTACTTCCCTGTTTCCAAGTCATTCCTGGGAACGGAAAGATATCTGGAGTGGCACCATAAAGATTCCAGCAGCCAAATCTGGGATGTGAAAAGTCATACAGGGCAAACGACTTCGTTTCTTAAGAAATACAAAGGGTGGAGGAATGGTCACAGAAGACTGAAGATGGTTCAAAGGAAGGCACTGCATGGTGAGCTTATGGCTCCTCTTTTGAACAAACTTGACCACATACATTTATAAGACAGGGAAACGTGAGCACTGATACAGCCGACTTGCTGTGATAGGGATGAAAATGGGTATTTTGGTTGTGACTTTTAAAAAGTAAAATTTACAGGGGGAGTTATTGTTTAGGAAATAGAGTACGTTGGGGATAATGAGGAGTTTGGGGTATAGATAATGGCGATGGCTACACAGCGTGAATGTATTTCATGTCACTGAATTGTACTCTTACAAATGGTTAAAATGACAAATGTTATGTGTTACCACACCATTTTACACAAAAAACTGAACATCACACTAACTCTAAATACTTTCACTTTGGGCCCAATTCATTCTTTACTGCTTAAGACATTCTGAGTTTATATATTCTCTTGCTACTAAAATCATCCTAACTCAACACCAATTTTCATATTGTGCAAGGTCTGTCGCTCCTTAAATGAGTTTGCTGGTATTTCTGATTCCAGATTTCCCTGAGTGTGAATTTTAAATACAAGCAAAAGCAGTCAGTGCCTTAATTTAAAAGGGGAAAACCTTCAGCCGCGTTCATTCCTTCTTACAGCACACTGACAGGTAAAACAGAGTAAGAGTAAATCCAAGAGCTTAGCATGGTATTTTGTTCCTATCAAGTTCCATTTTCCCCATTTCTCCTTTTCAGTTTAGTCAATCTGTTAGAAGCTAAATTCCAGGTCAAGGTGTGCCTGGCTAGAAAGTGGCAAATTTAGGGTCTAATCCCAATCTCCTCTTTCAATTCTTTTTATCACCATTCTGTGCTACTTCGGTAAACATACAGAATGCTTTGAGGCATTCAGAACCAGATAAACTGATGCCTGCCATTTACTTGGAAATACCTTTAAGAAAAAGTGAGTTTGATGGACAGGTAGATAGGAATGTGCCAAAACAACGTGGCAAATTGCTGGTGGGAGAATCAAGGCCGGCGGTCCATGGGCCTTCCGGCAGAATCCCCTCAGCTCCGCTGCACGTTCCAAAATGCCATAAAATATGTGCGGAAGGGAATGCCCTTTACCATTAGAAATGCATATTTAATTATTTTCTGGGTTTTGCTTTAAAATAATTGTAGGAGTGCTAGAATAAAAACTAGCAAAAAGGGGACAGATGAAATAAAACTAGCAGAAAGTGGATGGTTATTAAATGAGATGGGTGATGGGCACCGGATTCCTTGCACGATTCCACTTTTATGCGATCGAAAACTTCCTTACCAGTTAATTAACAAAGAAAAAGATGCTCCTGGTTTCCATGAGAAAAGCAGGCAGAAGGCAAAGGGTGCTGGACGAGGCTGACTGGGGTTAGGGTTTCTGCATCTGCTTTCAGACTGGGAGAGTTCCCAGGGCCAAGGGCACCCTCAGCCGCCCCCCGCCCCCCTCCAAGGCCTGCAGTCCCTCCCTTACCGTCTCCCTGTCCACCCCCCACTTCTCAGCCTCACCGGAAGTGAGGCCCAGGACAGGCCCCCTCCCCCACCTCCACATCTGGTACTGATGTCAACAGCCAGTGTGGGCAGAGCCCGTGTTTTTCAGCTTCCACCCGGCCTCAAGGGAGGGGTGGACC
Source organism: Smutsia gigantea (assembly GCA_032199065.1). Lineage (NCBI taxonomy): Eukaryota > Metazoa > Chordata > Mammalia > Pholidota > Manidae > Smutsia > Smutsia gigantea. Next base: position 32,962 of record JAVSCE010021779.1, on the reverse strand, counting down.
CCCCCATCCCCACCCCTTCGTCACATTGATGGACACTGTCATGGGTACACCAGGCCCGGCCACCGGCCAGAAACGAACTTTTATTGCAAAATGGGGACCTTCAAGTCCTAAGGACGTCAGAGCTGGCCTCTTCCTCAACACGCAGCTGGAACCTGGCCCTGCTTGGTCTCCAGCCCCTTCTACTGGGTCTAATGGGGACTCCGAGGCAGAGGAGGTGTGTGTGTGGGGCGGGGCAGGGAGCAGGGGACACTTTCAACATGGTTACAGAGCAGGAAGAGGGTAGTTAGTGTTCCTCTGGTCTGAGGGTCCTTGTATGCCCAAGTTTACTTGGTTCCCAGGCCTGTGTGCACAATTTCACACTGGGGGTGTGTTTGTATTTGGCAGAACTGAGGGATCAGGGTGCTTGGGAAGGGGTGTCCTTGAGAGTTGAAGGTGTGGAGGAGGCCGGGACTGTGCGTCCGTAGGGCTGGGTCTCAGTGGGGAGATATTCAGGAACAGGGAGGTGTCATGCGTGGGCTGGCTGTGTGGTTCAGAGGTTGGGGGTATGTAGACAGCGATGGTCCTGTGCCTGGAAAGGGCTGTGGCCACGTGAGAAAGGGCATGAGGGGGCTGAGGACAGGGACAGGGCCTGTGTGATGATGTGACGCAGGAGGGGGCAGGCTCCCAGAAATGGTGGCCCTGGTAAGATTGATGGGTGAAGGAGGTGTGTGGGCCATGAGTACTGTGGCTGTTTCTGTGGCTCGTGAAGGTGGCAGCCTCACACCTATGTGTGGGCTGTGGATCCGGGGCGCTGTGTTGTGTAGTTGCTGGTGGGTTACCTGGGCATGTGGTCATGATTCCAGACAGACTAAATTTAAATCTGTAGAAAGCTGGGGTGGCCAAGGTGCCTCGTGACCCTCATGCTCGTGTATGAGTGTGTATACCTATCTTGATAGCTGTGTGGGCTGAGTGAGTGTGGCCTTGTGGACATGTAGGCTCAATATCTGTGTGACCGATTCTAGGAAACAGCTACAGGTGTATGTGTGGCTGCCTGTGGTATAGACTTGTGGCTCGGGAGACAGCCATGGTCCACGCCCGCTGCCTAGGCCACCACCTCCCAAGGCTCCCTCCTTCATCTGGTCCACACAGTGCGACGGAGATCAGCGGGGCCGGACTTGCAGCAGGAAGGCTGGGGGGATGTTGAAAAGGCCACTGACAGCTGGCTGGAGGCTCAGGGCACCTGGTGGGCACGGGCTCTCCAGGAGGAAGGCCTGCAGGATGGTGGTGAAGAGGAGGAAAACCTCTGCTCGTGCCAGGCCCTCTCCGAGGCAGACGCGCTTACCTGGAGGCAAGAGGGAGATGCACTGAGCCAGCCCCTCACATCCAGTCCCAGGGAGGACTGGTGAGTGGGCAGGAATGGGCCAGCAGATACCTAGGGAGAAGGGCAAGAATGCCTCCTGCTTCTGGAACCTTCCATCTGCATCCAGGAATCGGCCTGGATTGAACTCCTCGGGCTGCTCAAAGATCTTGGGGTCATGCAGGACGGAGCCAAGCAGGGGGAATACCTCAGTGCCCTGAGGGGGAATAATACTAAAATTACAAAAATTTTAATTGAAAAAAAAAATTTAAATCACCACCCAGGCCCAAGGGCACAGCACAAGAGACTGGAATGCTGGGGACACCAGTTCATAAAACACAATGAAATCAATGGTATCAGTGGTTATTACAGCCCAGGCATGGGACTGAGCATTTTATATGTATTATCTCATGTGCAGTAAATCTATGTATGGCGCACACACACAACAAACATACACACAAACAAACTCTTTTTAACAAGCCTAGGCAGCAGTAACTAAAAGGATCCCTACATTAATGATGGGAAAACTGAGGCCCAGAGAATGTAAGCAATTTGGCTAAGGTAATATCTGGATATGGAAGAGCTTATGCTTTTACATTTTGTTTTTAAACTTTGAGGGTATGTTGTGATTCATCTGTGGCTGTCCTAGGCCACTCGGATCAAGTCCAGCTTTTTACCATTATGGTCCTGCAGAGGTGAGGGCACAGGTGGGTAGGTGAGGGCTGTCCTCAAAGGCTCCCCCTGTTCCTGAAGGGTGGCAGCCCCTCCAGCTGAGACCAGCTGTCCTGTTCCCAGGGCTGTGTGGCAGAGGGTGAAGGAAGTTGGGGAGTGTGAGGAGAGGGAGAGGGACGTCCTTTGCTAGGGACTAAAGCTACCAGGGGTCTGAGTTGGGAAGCTGAGGGGCTCTAGGAAAAGATAGGGTCATGTTATTGCTATTAAAATAAGAGAAAGGCAGATAGCAGTGGTCAAAGCACAGGCTCTGGGTACAAATCTTGCCTGGACCCCATAGAGGGCTGGGTGACCTCGGCTAGTCTTCCAGCCTTTCAAGGCCTCAGTTTCCCCTTAATGCAAACTGGGCATGACAATGGGGTAGAGCCGCTCTGAAGATTAAATAAGGTAATATGTATGTGAAGCACTTAAAATGATGCCACAGAGCAGGCCCTCCATACCGAAGCCAGTTAGTGTCATTATCGGTAGTCCTTGGAGTGGCAGGTCACTGATTTAACAACAGTTGCTCCTGCCCCGTACTTTGGACTCCTCCCATCCCCCACCACTACCTCGTTCCACCCTGCCCCACACCGAGGGCTGAGCTGCTGTTTTACAAGCCTTAACTCCTAGATTCCTTACAATCCCACGCTGATACTCTTATCGTTCCCAGTTTAGAAGAGGGGTAGATGCAGTTCAGAGGATGGAGTGAGTGATTTGCCCACGGTCCCAGATAGAAAACAGCAGGACTGGATTCTACAGTAAAGCTCAAGGAGGGAACGAACAGCCGGCAGGATTGTGCCCTGGGCTTCTGGGAAGACATTGCCCCCTGGTGGTGGTAGCTGGGAGTTGCCCTCTAACCAAGCGGCAGGCACTAATGGGGTAGGGAGGAGAGAGAGGGCAGGGGAGAGGCGGACTGCGGGCATCTGAAGAAGTGGGGATCTCTTCTAGCCCTCAGGTCTCAGACTGCTTTTCTGTCACCTCATCTGATTGTTCCAGCCACCTTGGGAGTAGGTAAAATTAGGATAACCACTGCGTCGATGGGGAAAGCGAGACCCAGGGACAGATTCAAAGGGCAGGAGAAATGCATACCGGAAGAAACAGAGATGCAGAGAGTGGGAGAAGTCATCAAGAGGAGAGCGAGTGAAGAGGAGGAGGGTGCAGAGCTGAGAGACACAGAGAGGCCAAGATCCAGAAAGTCAGAGAGACAGAGACAGTGACAGACTGCAGAGGCAGGACACCCGCTGGGCAGCAGGGACCGCATACCCACCTGGGGCAGGGTGTACCCTCGGAAGCAGGTGGTTTTTGTAAGGGTGTGGGGCATTCCCATGGGCACCAGCGCCAGCAGCCGCTGGGCCTCGTGCAGAACTGCATCCGTGTACGGGAGGCGGGCTCGGTCCCCCAGGCCTGGCGCCCGGCCTGGCCACAGCTCCCGAGTCAGCTCCTCCTGCACACGCTCTAAGCCCAAGAAGAGGACAGGGCTGGGGGTCAGAGGTGGGATGGGGGTCTGTGATCCTCCCCTTGGGAGCCCCATGGTCTTAAGCAGCTGTGGACAGGGTGAGGCTGGCAGGCCAGGAGAAGTCCCCCAGCCAAGCCTGGGTCCCGCACATCCTGTGTGCTGGCCATCACAGCTCAACTCTCCTAAATCCCACAGCAATCCTGTGAGGTAGGTACAATTATCAGTCCCCATTTCCCAGATAAGGAAACGGAAGCCCAGTAACCTGAAGCCATAGCTGACTGACCTCAACCATCGAGGTCCCAGCTTCCAGGTCAGGCCACCGCACTGGCTTGACGGTGTTCAGCGAAGCTGCCTGACCCCCCAGTGTGGGGGCCCCTTGGGGCTCATTCCAGCCCCGCTCTTGCCCACACACTCTCGCTCACCATTGCAGCTTCAGCTCCGGCCTGTGCTCTCACAACCCTAATGTGTTTATTTTTTTATTTTGCATTTTTTATTAAGTTATCATTGATATACAATCTCTCATGCCACCATCTTTTGGGAGGAGCCCCTGATGTGTTTTTTTATCTCTAGTCCTGACCTGGGTGTCTGTGGCCCCCTGGATGCCTCCCGCCAGGTGGCCCCAGGCCCCTCATGTTGAGATTATTCCAAGTTAGCCTCAGCATCTCTGCTGGAACAGCTGCTCATCCCTTCTGTGCCCATCTCAGCATGGCCCCACGGTCCCCCAGTCTCCTGGCCAGAGCCCTGGGCCTCCCCTGCCATTCTCTACCACCTGCCCCCTCGGCCCCTCCTTACCTCCCCACGGCTTGGCCCAGCCCTGTCATCCTTCCTGGGCTCCTGGCAACCTTTTTCACACCTTACAATCTGTCTTTCCATGGCAGCTCCATAGGTTTTTCTAAAATGCTAATTTGACCCCACCCTCCCCTCAACATCCCTCCATGGCTCCCTATTGCTCAGGACCAGGCACACAGTGTACCACCAAGGCCACAAGGGCCTGAAACATCCATCTTCGGCCTCATTTCTTGTTTCACTCTGCCTCATGCTGCAAGGGCAGTCCCCCAACTTCTCACTCCTCAGACACCCCAGAGGCCAGGCTCATTCTTGCCTCCAGGCTCTGGCTGGCTGCTATCCTGAACACTCTTCCCCTCGGGCCCTCACTGTGTTCCCAGGGCCTGGTGGGTGGGAAAGGCTCCTACCTTGGACCTGAGGGTATTTCAGCAGGAGCAGGAGGGTGTAGCGGATTGTAGCGCTGACTGTTACTGTCCCAGCAAACAGCAGATTAATGACGGTCATCAGCAAGTTCTTGTCAGTGAATTCTGTGTTTGGGTCTTGTTCCTCCTGGGAGAAACCGGGGAAGGGGCTCAGAGAACACGGGCTGCGGGACAGAGGCCAAGCGCAGGCAGGCCTGGGGTGTTGCACAGCAAGTTAAAGCTTTGTCAGGGAGTTTAGATGAGTGTTTGGGAAAGTTAGTAGGTGGGCTCTTGATATTAGTTCTCTCGGGTTGAAACGTTTTTAAAAATGAAAGAGAATGGCCTCTGTGAAAAACAGACAGAAAATGTCAGGTGTTGGTGAGGATGTGGAGGAACTGGAACCCTTATCACCACCGGTGGGAATGTAAAATGGTGCAGCTGCTGTGAAAATGGTAGGGAGGGTCCTCAAGAAATGAAAATAGAATTACTGAATAATCTAGCAGTTCCATTCCTGGGCATATACCCAAAGGAACTGAAAGCAGGGTCTTGAAGAGATATTTGCACACCCTTGTACACAGCAGGGTTACTCACAATAGCCAAAAGGTGGAAGCAACCCGAATGCTGCTGATGGATGAATGGATGAGCCACATGTGGGGGATACACACAGTGGAATAGGATTTGGCCTTAAAGAGGAAGGAAGGAAATCCTGCCACCTGCTATGACATGGATGAACCCAAAGGATATTATGCTATGTGAAGCAAGCCGGTCACAAAGGAACAAATGCTATATAATTCCACTTATAATGAGGTCCCTAGAGTAGGCAAATTCATACAGACAGAAAATGAAATGGGGCGTTGCCAGGGGCTGGGGGAGGAGGGAATGGGGAGTTAGTGTTTAATGGGCATAGTTCCAGTTTGACAAGATGAAAGAGTTCTGGAGGTCTGCACAACAGTGTAAATAAATAACACTACTGAACTTTCCACTTAAAAATGGTTAAGATGGCAAATTTTATGTTATGGGCATTTTACCACAATTAAACATTTTAATATAAAAAAATGGCAGATTTTTAATATAAAAAATGTAACAAGGTTAAGAAACATTCTCTCTCTCTCCATGATCAGAGTGGCTGCATTTATTTAAAGATGTGGCTCTACCTATCTCCCATAATTCCAAAGTTTGTACAATTCAAAACGGGTTATTTCCACAGGTGTCACCTTAATTCTAATTTTCTTGTATAATAATTGTTCTTATGTAATTAAAAGAGTGAACTTTATTAGCATAAATTGATATTGTAAAGTTTCATAATTAAATGATTATACTTCACTGTGCGTGTGTGGGTGGCAGAGGCAGGGTGTGTTGGAGGGAGGAGAAAGAAGAGATACACACACATGCAGAGAAACACATGCACAGAGGGACATGCAGAGAGAGAGAGAGAGAGAGAGAGACAGAGATTCCCAGCCCGATTCTGGGGGTGTCCCCACCCTAACCTTCCCCCACCTTTGCCATCTTCAGCCGGAAGGCATCCACGACGTCGCGTGCAGGGCCTGAGGCGTCTAGGCTCTCCTGGTGCCTCTGTACCTGCTGGATGGCAAAGGCAGCCAGGGTGCCCAAGTGGCTGAGGAGCTGTGTATGTGGGCCCGGCAGGGCCTGCAGGACCCAGGAGAACATCTCGTAGGTCTGTGGGGAGGAGGGACGGGTGGGTGGGGTGCTCTGGGGTTCACTCAGAAGCAGCAGCAGGAAGTGGCTGGAGAGGGGTCTCACCCATTTACCTGGCCCCATGGGGAGCTGATCCCCAGCAGCGTGCAGCCAGCCGCCTGCACCACGGCCTGGAATTCCTCATCCTCATAGGGAAAGCGGAGGCCGAAGGTGAGGGAGCAGATGATGTTGGATGTGGCCTGGGCCAGCAGCAGGGAGGGGTCAAACGGCTGTCCTGAGCCAGAGGGGCAGAGGGAAGCTGACCTGCTGGTCGGATGGTCCCATGGGGACCGAGTGGGGGCCAGACATGACCACAGGAGACAGGCAGACAGAGAGACAGGGGAAAGTGAGAGGAAAAGGGAGACAGACTTACAGGAGAGAAAAACAGAAAAACAGAGAAAGAAGAGAGGCGGTAAGAGTGATGTGACAGTACCAGGCAGACAGAGACAGAAGGTAGAGGAGGAGATGGAGGGGGAGCTGAGCAGAGTCCTGAGCCCAGCCCTAGACCTCCCCTCCTGCTCATTCCTGGGGCCACGAGCTGGCCTGGAGCAACTCCTGAGCATCGTGGGAAGGTCCTCCCACACTTAGGCAGGACCCGGGAACGCAGGGCTGACCCCGTCCTGCTGACCTTCTGTCTCCTGGAATGCCTCCACCAGACACCGGGCCTCCTCCTGGATCAGCTCCTCGCCTTCACGCTTCCCCATGCCCAGGTCCCGCAGAGCATGCAAGGTGAACTTCCTGAGCTGCCTCCACCGCTCCCCATTGGAGAAGAAAACCCCTGTGGAGAAGGCTAGACTCAAGGAGGGACCGGACCCTCTCCCCATTCCCCAGAGCTTCCTCCCGGTGAGGTGCTGCAAGGGGATTTTCTAGGCCCTGTCTTAAGTCCATACCAGCCCAGGGAGGAGCCCTCAGTAGGTGCTAAATAAATGCCTGGCTTTGGGTCAGAGGGTGACAGTCACCTGAGAAGTTGATAACTGGGATTATCCAGCCTCCTTCTTCTCTCCCACCCACCCACCCACCCACCCACCCATCCCAACATTACAGAGCACTACTGGGGCCCAGGCCCCATGTCTGGGTGCTGAACAGGGAGGGAGGGTAGAACTGCACTGCTTTCCCCCTTTACCCAAGGGCCTGGACAGACCCTTTGCTTCTCTGAGCTCAGTGTTCTCACCTGTAGAATGCCCACCCCAGGGGCCCCGCGGGGACTCCTCCTCCGGGTGTCCCAGCCCACCATCCCCTGCACCCTGGCCAACGCCCTGGCTACCTCTCCCAATCACCCCCTCCCATACCCCAGTCCCCTCCCGGGGCTCCTACACAGCAACCAGGATCTTTCTGACTCTGACTTTACCCCTTCACTGCTAATAAGCTGCAGCACCCAGGAAAACTCAAAGCCCAAACACTGACAGGACTCAGGCCCTGCATGGCCAGGCTCTGTGGACTTCTCCAGCTTTATTTCTCAGCCCACTATAATGGCACTGGCTCTCTCTCACTTCCTCAAAGTTAGGATGCCTCCTCTAGGCCTTTGCCCCGCTGTTCTCTCTGCCGGATGACCTCTCCAGTCATCCTCCAGGTCTCAGCGCAAATGTCACCTCCTCTGAGAAGCCTTCCCTGATTCCTCCCATTCTCCTGCTCCTCCCCGACCCTGGGCCAGTATAGGTCCCTGTGTCCTGCTCTCAAAGCTGTACCTCTCATTTTAAAATTCTGTTCTCCCTATCCACTGTCTTGTTACAAGCCCATCTCTCCTGCAATATGACACGACACCACATCTGTCTTGGTTACCTCTGTGTTCCCAGTCCCTAGGTTGCAGCCAGGCATAATGAAAATTTGTCCAATGGACAAATGAAAACTTCTGTCACCTGCACGCCTTTGCATGGCAGGTCTCTGCCTGGAACAGCCTTCTCACTCATCCTCGAGTCTGAGCTTAGCCACCCTGTCTTTCAGGAAGCCTTCCCAGGCACCCCCCGCCAAACAGGCTGGATCAGGGGCCTGCTTGGATGCCTGCAGTCCCAGGGCATGAGGACTCTGGGCAACACCCAGTCCTCAATCGATCCTCAGTACGACCTGACGTTAACAGGCACTATTATCCCCTTTGTAGATGACACGGAAGCCCAAGGATAGTAAGCTGGGCACAAAGGTCATCTACCAGTAAGTGGCAGGAGGCTCTGAGGGAAGGAGCAGGCAGCCTCCAGCTTGCCTCGTGACTCACCATGTCCATCAAAGGTCCTGTCCAGTGTCGCCAACACCCCCCGCCCACTGAACTCCTCGGCGTGACCTCCCAGGGCCTCCTGCACCGCCTTGTGTCCAACCAGGACCACCACACGCCGCCAGGGTCCCAGGTACACGGTGAATACTGGTCCGTACTTCTCACTCAGCTGGAGGCAGAGGGGGAGAAGGGGGCTGGTGCTGTGGGGCAGGCTGCTGCCTCTTCCAGTCCAGGTGTCACCATCATGGCTCTGTCCCTGGTGAGCCACCGAGGACACCCCTCCCCGACTTGGAGGCTCAGTTCTCCTTTGTCCCAGGTCCTTTATCTTGAGCGACCCCCTCCCTCAACACACTCTTTAGTCCCCATCTTCTGGCTCCCGTGGAGCCCTAACTTCTGGCCCCGGGGGACCCCACAAACCACCCCTACCCCCTCAACTCAGACATATGGCAGCAAAAACTGGCAGCTGCTGCTCTGCCCTTTCCTAATTCCTCAGCTTCCCTCTACCTCCAAACTAGCCATCCTTTTCTATCACAGCAACCCTCCAATTATGGAGTAGATCCTGCCAAGCTCCTGCCGCAACTCTCCCCAGACCCCCACCCCCCTTGCGATGTCTTGGAAGTCCCCAGACTCCTTTTGAATGGGGAACCTCTGGCCTCTTCCCACTGCCCACCCCCACCCCCACCAAAGGTTAGGGCCACTTCTGCTTTCTTTCTTGCCCCTCCTTCCCTTCTCTGCTCCAGGGACTTCCAGCCCCCTCCTAGCTGAGCTCCAACTACACCCCCACACCCAATTCTCTGCAGACAGATTACTGGAACCCTCCAGCCCCTGTCTCTGGTGTCCCCCAGGGACCTCTTCCCCTTTGCTTCTCTGCCTCCACTTGGGAGAGAGGATTGCTTGTGTCTCCCAAGCTATCTCTTCCCCTGGGACAAGGACTAGCTTCTCTTCTGCTTGAGGGCTTGTCTCTCTCAGCTCTGGCCCACCACCTTCCCAGGATTCTGGGGGCCCCTCTGCCTGTGGACCCTGCCACAGGATCCTGCTTCCCTGCTCACACCGTCTCCAGATTTCTGTGGGCAGAGGTCTCTGCCTCTCCCAGTCCCGGCTCCACACCCCAAACATGCCCCCACCCTTCTTAGCCCTGGACCCCCGCTCCCACCCCACCGCGAACAGCCAGAGCACCTTGCCCTGGGACCCTGGCCCACCCCGTCTAGGATATCCCCGGGCCTTTCTGCCCTGGCACCCTGGTGTCTCTCTTTGGGGTCCCTCTCTCTTGGCCCCAGCCAGGGCGTCCCCGCGGCCCCTTACCCGCAAGAGCCCCAAGTACAGCGCCCCGGGGCGGAGCTGCAGGAGGTTTCCCAGCAGCGGCAGTGGCGCGGGCCCGGGAGGCAGGTGTCCGGGTGTCCGGGTCCGGATCCTGGGCAGCGCCAGCGTCAGCACCAGGAGGAGAACCAGCAGCAGCGCCCAGGTGCCGGCCGCCTCCATCTCGGCGGGCGCCTCCCGGTGCCAGCGGCTCCGCTTGCCTGGGTCAGGGGGGCGGCTCCCTCACCCTCGAAATCAGACGGAGGGGTGGGGCAGCCAGGCCCTCCCGCCTCCAGGCAGGATTCTCGCCCGCCGCCCGGCGCCCCCCGTGTTGAGGACGCACTCTCGGGTCTCCCAGGTCACCCCGGTTCGGGGGGCGGAGACAGCGCCGTGGGCCCCAGGTAGGGCGTGGGCGAACATAACGAACCTGGAAGCCAGAGACTTCGGCGGCCTTCAGGAGGCCACACCCGGTGCCTGGCGGTGACCCCGCGCCGCCTTCCCCAGCTCTTACCCCGGGCCTCACTGTAACCTCGTGGGCGTGCATGCGTGGTCTTTGAGTCAGTTTCCCCCAGCATCTTAACATCTTCACCACGGACCAGGAGGAGGGACTCGACCTTTAGCAATAAAGAATCTGAGGTTCGAAGAAGTAAATCGGTTGGTCCTAGGCCACACAGCTTACACGTGGCAGAGCTGGGATTTGAATTCAGGTCACTCTGAAAGATTGACTGAATCATTTATTCACTTAGCAGTACAGTACACAGTGGTTTATAGTGATGTCTGAAGCCAGACCACTTGAATTCACAGCCTAGCTTCTCTGCGCCGCTAGTAACTCTTTTATAAAATGAGGATCATTTTCAGGATTAAATAGGTATGCGTGTGTGCACACGTGAAAACAGGGCCTGCACTGGCACATCCATAACAAGGGATATATAAATGTCAGTTCATATTCTTTCAATTAATTGTTACTGAGGTCTAACCATAAACAAGGCTTTGTTCTAGACCCAGGTAAAAGGCAAAAGGGCCCTTCTCTCCTGAGCTCTACCTACATGCAAATGAAGTCGTAAATTAAGATAATTTCAGGGGCTGTGAAGGCCTGCCAAGAGAGTGGGCTTGCTAAGGAAGAAGATGGTTCATGGATCATGTCACATCCATGATGTTTGGTTCAAAGCTGTATCCCCAGCATCTAGAGCAATGCCTGGCACATAGTACGTGCTCAATAAATATTTGTGGCATCAAAGATTAAATGTGGGAGATGAGGTCGGTGAGGTCAGCAGGGACCTCTTGCAGGGCTTTGGAAAAGCTTTGCATTTTATTTCTAGTTATTGGCGGTGCAGTTGGTTTGCTTTGCATTTTTTTTATCACGAAAACTTTCAAACGGAGACATCTGTATATTCACTACCTAGATTCCACTGATAGCATTTTACTCTCCTTGCTTTGCTACTTACCTATTTGTGCACCATCAATATACCTTATATTTTTGGATTCGTTTCAAGGACAGTTACACCAGCATACTTCCTAAACATATCAGCAGGCATATCATTTGCTAGAATTCAGTATTTGTGGACAGGCCATTTCCCCAGGTAAATCATAGTGAAATGGACAAATCTTAAGTTTATTTTAAATGAATTTCAACAAATACATCTCCATGACCCAAAGTCCTATTAGGACCCAGTGTTACCGCTATCCCAGCTACCTTCCTCGTGTCCCTTCCCAGCCAATCCCGCCACCCCTCCCACTTCTGTACTGATCACTGCCCTTTCCCCCAGAGATTAGTTTTCTCCTTGCTTTTAAAAAGACCTTTCTGGCTGCCCTTTGGTGAATGATTTGTGGAGGACTGGGAGCAGGGGAAGAAAACGCAGGGAACTTGGTGTAAGCAAGGTCCAGGCAAGTGATGACAGTAGCTTAGAGCAGAGTGGCCACAGTGGGGAGAGAAAGAAATAGATACATTTGGGATGTATTTGGAGGGAAAGCTAGCAAGACTTGCTGACAAACTGCATTTGACAGCAAGGGAAGGAATTAAGGTTAACTCTCAAATATAAACAATTCTCGTCTTAGGTAAGGAGACTTTCTTCCCAAAGACTTGCAATAGAGGAAAAGTGACTCTTGCAGAAAAGTGAAGAGACCAGAATCTGAGAACCCAGAAGGAGGTGCGGTCTAGTGAAACATACATTTTCTCCTACTCCTAGATTTTTTGTCCTCATCAAATGGAAAGATGGTGAGGCCTTTCACAGAAGTGAAGAAGGAGACAAGGGAAGGTATGGGGACCATGGGGGTGGGAAGCTGGGGGAACAGGTGTTGCAGGAGGGAGGGGAATCAGGAATTCTCTTCTGGTCCCATGAAGGTTAAGGTGCCTATTAGCCATTGCAGGCAGACAGGTTAGAGGTTGGATTTCCAGAACAAGGCAAAGGAGGAACCAGGAACTGGCACCTACTTCCCAGCAGCAAAGGTAGGCCAGCCTCCCCACCTCTCCCTCCCTAGTTTCAGGGCACACCCCTCCAATATCAGAGGCTAGAATTAAGACCAGAAGAGCTGAATGGAGCATTCAGGTCAGGTTTTGAGGGAAGTGGCTCTGGCCTAGAATAGAAGTTAGAAGATTTCAAAGGTTCTAAGAGTCTAATGTTGTAAGATGACCTTCATTGCAAGAAGCTCTAAGTTAAGAAAACCGAAAAGTTCCCAAGAGTCTAAAAGATTCTGAGGCAAGATTTCCCACTACCCTGATAATAAAAGTCAAGCCCCTCTTGGTGGCCTATAATAAGGCCCCATGGGATCAGTCCCCTGGCTGCTGAGTTTGATGTCATCTTGCCCCACTTTGCTCTCTGCTCACGGCACTCCACTCATGGGGCTGCCCTTCGGTTTCTTGATATACCAAGCCAGCCTCAGGGCCTTTATACTAGCTCCCTGCCTGAAATGCTTGGCCTGGAGATTGAGGCTGGCTCATTTTCTGTTCCCAGCTCAACGGCCAGTCTGATCCAGAAGAGACTTTCCCAGATCACACAAGCGGAAGCAGCTCGCTCCCCCATTCCAGACTCTGCTTTAATTCATTAAATAAGATATTTAATAAATATTAAATGAGTTAATGTTTTCAAAGCACTTATAACGGTACCTGACATATAGTACATTTTGAATGTGTTTGTTAAATGCATACAAATTTCTCTTCACAGTCTCTTATCATCATCTGAAAGCATCTTATATATTGATTTCCATTTTTATTCTGACATCCCCCCACCAGAATGTTCTCTCCACTGGGCAGGGACTCCTGCATGTTTGGTTCGCTGATGTACTCCCAGGGTCTGGCATACAGTAGGTACTCAATAAATATTTTGTTGAATGAAAGAACTGAGTACAATTTGCCAGTCTCTCAAATTCATCTAAACAGCAATCAAGGTTTCCAAATTCTTTAGTCTCAAGAGTAAAGATTCAGAGGTTTCCCACGCAGATTTCATAGTAACTGAGTCATGAGTCATCTTTTGGTGGATCCTAATCTCTCCTCAATCCAGTGCTTACACATCCTGTTCAGCAGCTGACATCTGACCCCTGCTATCCTCACCATCTACTTCCCATCACCTGGCACTGGTCTGGGCTGGGTGGGGCTGGAGTGACCTCTTTAAATTTAGTCTCCTACCCTGGGTAGCCTTAGGGAAATCACACTGGAGGCTGCTAACCCCAGGGTTCCAGCAGGTTTGAGTGGCAAGTGGATTCTGGAAATTGCTGGGGGGTTTATTTTGCTTGAGATCCTCCAAGCCTAATGGCTCTGGCCCAGGCCATCCCCCTGACTTTCTCCTCTCAGCCTTGCTTATCTTAGTCCCTCTCCCTTCCCTCTTTCAAAGCCACCCCACCCAATGCGGGGAACCGGGGCAAAGGGGAAGTCAAAGATGAGTCTTGCTTCCTTCTGACTACCGTGGGCCTGGGGCTTCCTGGATTCTAAGAGCATCCACAGCTGTTGAGTAACATCAGGGAACTGTCTATGTCACAGACCCTGGAGCAGCAATGCTCTTTGGTCTAATACCACTGCCCCCTCATGCCACCCCCAGCTCCGTCACATGCCCTACCCCATCTTCTGCTTTCCTGGTAGCTTCTCTGTGCCCTATGCTGTTGTGGGAGGAGGTGCAAAGAACCTGTGGCATAGCTCCCACCATTTCCCACCAGGAAGGCCACCAAGGGCTCAGAAAATACAGTGCAAGGCTTTTCCTCTGGCTCTTGCTCCTTTCCCTTCACTCTATCTGCATAATTATCATCTGGTTCCACCCCTCCTTTCTTTTGTTTTTTTTTTAATAATTTATTTTGGTATCATTATTCTACAATTACATGTGCAATATTATGGTTATTAAACTACCCCCTTCATCAGGTCCCCCCACCAGCCCCATTACAGTCACTGTCCATCAGCGTAGTGAGATGCTATAGAATCACTACTTGTCTTCTCCGAGTTGAACAGCCCCTCCCTGTGCCCCCCCCACACATTATGTGTGCTAATCGTAATGCCCCTTTTTCCCTCTTATCCCTCCCTTCCCACCCATCTTCCCCAGTCCCTTTCCTTTGGTAACTATTAGTCCGTTCTTGGTTTCTGTGAATCTGCTGCTGTTTTGTTCCTTCAGTTTTTTTTCTTTGTTCTTATACTCCATATATGAGTGAAATCATTTGATACTTGTCTTTTTCGGCTTGTCTTATTTCATTGAGCATAATACCCTCTAGCTCCATCCATGTTGTTGCAAATGGTAGGATTTGTTTTCTTCTTATGGCTGAATAATATTCCATTGTGTATATGTACCACATCTTCTTTATCCATTCATCTACTGATGGACACTTAGGTTGCTTCCATTTCTTGGCTATTGTAAATAGTGCTGCGATAAACATAGGGGTGCATCTGTCTTTTCAAACTGGGCTGCTGCATTCTTAGGGTAAATTCCTAGGAGTGGAATTCCTGGGTCAAATGGTATTTCTATTTTGAGTTTTTTGAGGAACCTCCATACTGCTTTCCACAATGGTTGAACTAATTTGCAGTCCCACCAGCAGTGTAGGAGGGTTCCCTTTTCTCCACATCCTCGCCAACATTTGTTGTTGTTTGTGTTTTGGATGTTGGCCATTCTCACTGGTGTGAGGTGATATCTCATTGTGGTTTTAATCTGCATTTCTCTGATGATTAGCGATGTGGAGCATCTTTTCATGTGCCTGTTGGCCATCTGAATTTCTTCTTTAGAGAAGTGTCTGTTCATATCCTCTGCCCATTTCTTAATTGGATTATTTGCTTTTTGTTTGTTGAGGTGCATGAGTTCTTTATATATTTTGGATGTCAACCCCTTATCAGATACATCATTTATGAATATATTCTCCCACACTGTAGGATGTCTTTTTGTTCTACTGATGGTGTCCTTTGCTATACAGAAGCTTTTCAGCTTGATATGGTTCTTTTCTTTTGTTTTAAAAATAATTATTTCAAACACAAGAGACAGGACAGGTTTGGAGGAGTTGTCACGATTGTGTACACACACCTCTCTTTAGTACATCTTAGCATTTTGCCGTTTGTTTATTTAAAGAAATAAAATATTCCTGACTGAGTTGGGGTTTCCCCTGCCCCCTCCCAGATGTCATATCCCTCCTCCAGAGAACCACTCTCTTAGAGTTAATATCCCGAGATTCTTTAAAAAAATTTTTTACTACATAGTTGTGCATCCATACACAATATTTGGGAAAGTATTCTGTAGGTTGAAAGACTATACCCTGGCCAGCACCCAGCCTATACACCTTTCTGCAACTGGCCTTTGTTCTTCAGTTTTTGAGATTTGTTCATATGGATACACACAGCTCTGGTTCATTTGTTTTAACTCCTGGGGGATATTTCGTGGGATGGCTTTGATGCAACATCTTTCCATCCATTTCCCTGTGGCCCCATCTCCAGGTTGCTGTGTTGTTTTTTTTTTGTATTAGGGACAGCACTACATCTCTCTCTTACTTGAGAATTTCCTTGCTTCAAATGCCTGAGGCATGGGGTCTGGTTCCTTTGGCCTGCAACCTTTGTCTTCTCTGCCTCTTCCACCCTCTCCTCTCAGGTACAGCCTAGCATCTGGCCCCTGCCAGTCTCCTCCCTGAGCTGCAGACCTCCAGGCCTGCAGATGCACCTTCCCATCCACTCTCCATTGTAGCCAGGGGTCTTTAAACTGCACAGCTGTGATCATCTGTCTGATGCTCTGGGCGCCTCCAAGTCCAGAGCTGAACAAGGGTGGGGACAGGGCTTCCTCCCCCCCGGGTGCCCCCACAGCACCTGGCTGGGAAGACACATTAAGTGGGAGGAAAAGGTACCAGTCTCAGCAGCAGTTGGCTTTGGAATTTTCCCAGGACAGGAGCTGCCTTGGTTGATGAAAATATGTGGCTCAGCCGGTTGGCGGAGGCCGCCGAGTGGAAGGAGGAGCTGAATGGTTTTGTATTCAAAAGGAGCAGGAAATGGTCGGGGAGGCGGCTCAGGGAGGAGTGGGGTGGCGCAAGTTTGAGCTTTGGAAGGACCTTTCGGAAACAGGAGTTCCCTGAATTCAACTGCGGTATAACCTTCACTGCCGCATCTCTTTTGTGACGTGGGCCAAATAATTCAACCTGTTTTCCTCTCTGTCAATGGGGCTCCCAACCGCACCTAACTCTCGGGGATGCAGCAACAATGAAATGCCACAACGCTGTGTTCTCCTAACCTTTTGGTGAGCTGGCAAGAGTGAGGGGTTTTTGTGCACCTCTGAATCCCCAGGCTTTGAAGGCTCAGTTAAATATGTAAGCCTTGACTGCTCACCCACCAGGCTGGGTTAAAGCTGTGAATATGAACCATACTTTCGCTCAGAGACGCTTGGAAGGACGCGCTATCACCTCCATCTTCAGCAGAGTAAACGCGCTGGAAGAAAGTTGTGTTCAGCTCCAGGTCACACGTCTACATAGCACTTGTTCTGGGTTGTTCCTTCACGCTTCTGCCCCTCACACCACCTCCCTCTCTTCTCATTTTGGGAGGACTGTTCTGCCCCATCCCTGCTCACTGCTGGCTCTGGGCCGCGGAGAAGGGATGAATGAGTAGTCCTTGCCTCCAGCTCGGCCCACCCCTCTCTGCTCCCACCTTCCAACCCTCTAGCTTCCATGGGAAGGTGCTTTGGGCTTTAGCTGGGAGTGGGGGAACGGGGTGAGGAGAAGGCTCCTGGATGAGGAGAAAACTCTAGGCAAGGGGGTGAGGAGGAGCTGATGGGGGCAGAACGTAACCCTACCCCTCCTCTTCCACCTGCCAGGGGCAGCCAGGAGCTACCTGGGTTCAGATCCTGCACCGGCCTTGAGGAGCTGCGTGACCTTGGGCAGGCGACCTCGTCTGTTCCAGCTTCTCCTCAGTGAGGTGGGGATGATACATTAGCACCTCCCTAGGAGGATTCATGGGCATCACATGATTAATGGCCAATCCTAGCAGACAGTCAACCTGCGGCCCCAGGTCGCTGGTCAGGTGCCAGGTATGGCAACCGAACCTCACAACAGCCCCAAGGCACAGGCATTTACCTCCATTATAGTTTTTCATAGAAACTCAATTACACACGTAGTATATGATTATGGGCTCATTACAAATTTCAAAGACTACACAAAAAGAACTCCCTCTCTCCCTGTCAATCTTGAGGAACTGCTGAGAACCCGTGTTCTCAGTTTAATGGTCGAAACCAGCCTGGACTGGTTCCATTATTTTCTGTCTTTCTACAAATAAGACCCACCCTTGGAGAGCTGACAAAAGGCCACACCCAGGATCCAGAGATCACGGCACTGGTGTTACTTTGGGGGAAGTCACATTGTCCATTATACACCCTTGTCTTCAAATCAAAGTAAATTCCATCTGCATTTAATTCATGTTTTATTTCAACATGCCCCAGCTTCCAGAGTAAGGAGTGGCTGGAGGAGACTGAGAGGGTGAGGATGCAGAAGGCCTCTGCGCCTGGTGGTGCTGGAGGCCCCAGGGAAACTGGGCCTTAGCGCCTTACATTCGGAGTTGATGCCAGCCAGCTGTGTGCCCAGGCCTGGCTAGGCAATGCTGGGGTCACAGTGAAGACAGGCAGCCCTGCCCTCTTGGGGCTCACTGCCGGGTGGGGGAGACAGATCGGTCACCACTGGCTGCCCAGTATGGCTTGGGCTGGGCTCGGGGAGGCACAGGCAGAAGGGCTGGGGTTGGAATGGAGGCACGGACGGAGGGTTAAGGGCCAGGATTGGGGAGGCACAGGGGACTGTGGGAGCCCAGAGTCAGTGCCTGTCCCAGCCTGGATGTGGTGGGGTGTCAGGGAGGGCTTCCTAGGAGAACACATGTGGGTCTGAAGAATGAATAGAGGAAGATCATGGGGAAGAGTGTTCTCTGTTGAGGGAATGGCATGCTGGGAGGTTCGGAGGGTAGCACACAGGATTGAAGGAGCTCGGGGCTGTTGACAGTGATTCCAGCACAGAGTGTTGGTGGGGGGCAGGTAGGGAACTGGTTCTTACCTCAAGGAGGGGCAGGGCTTGGGAGGAAAGGTGGGAGCAGACATTCCGGGTGGAGAAACCGAGAGGTAGCTTGGAGAACTCGCAAGGTCCTTGTGACAGGAGTGGGAAGGGGGCAGGCAGGGGCTAGATGATGCCAGAAAGCAAGAACCTGGGTCCTAGTCCCAAGGAATCCTAGCTTTTGGAGGTGGGGCCGAGGAGGCTGCGAGCCCAGGCGACTGAGGGGAGGGGGCCCGGGAGACAGGAGGACCGTTCCCACAGGTCAGGTGGAGTAGAGGTTCTAAACCAACAGAATCTGTTTTCTAGAATGACGTGTGGGTTAATATTTATTTTGCATCGCAATTTGGCTTCTTAAAACTTTGTGCCAGTCTTGGGGATCCCTGGCGATGTTTCTAAGGAAGTTTTCATCAGCACTGCAGATTTTATAACCAGAATCGAATATATTTTTTTAAATCATAGCTCGGTATCCTGCTCTGTGAACCCTGAATTCAGTGCCAGAATTTTGATCGAATTCCTTTTCAGTTATCTGAAGAGCAGTAGTCTAACTATTTTGCTTTGGTAGCACATAAACATCTTTTGAAAGATTTTGTATTTTCACATATTTTTAAATCGCTGGTAAACTTTGTTCGTAAGTTTAAATGTTACAATTTTTGGTGTATTGCAAATACTGACATTAAAAAGATGAAAGGTATGCCACTCTCTTAAACATATCCAGTGGCATCTTTGAGACCTGAGATCGACTATTTATCTTTTACAAAAAGACATATGCACCTTTTTCTTTAATTTTACATTTTCCTTTTGTTTTTTGAACTTGTATTTCATTCCACTGCCACCACAGAATTTTATCCTAATAGGTTATTTCATTCTTAAATAACCTTCAGTGATCATTTACACCTTCTTGTCCAACAAAATATATGTAAATAAACAAAAACTAAACAAAATTTGTTTCTTGTGACCATTAGGCTCTAAAAGACGAACATTTTTCCTTTTGAATTGGGTTTTTATTATGCCTATTATTTGTACACAAATGATCAAAACATAATTCATTAAATAATTTGATATGCAATTATTAAACATAAAAAGCAAAGTTATATTTGATATTTATTTCTTATGCGCTGTTTCCCTATTAGCTATTGTATCTGTGAATAAATACTAGTCAACAGAATTCTGCTCAGTGTGAATGATGTCACCATGAGCATTTAAAATACTTGTCTCTCAATATACGTTTATGCATTTCTGTTAAGTAAATACTGAGGAGGAAAATTTGGATGGGTCATCAGATGTGCATTTCTTTCCTCTTGTTAGTTACCGCCAAATTTCAGAAGTAATAATACAATCATAGCAGTTACCATTTGGACGAGCAGCAAATTTTCTGTAACCCATCTTTGCCAACATTTGCTCCAGACCTTGTGCTTTTAGCAGATCTGTGAGACTGTTGCACTGTGGTTTTAATCGGACTTTCCTGACAGCTCATTCGGTTGAGCATCTTTCAATATAGTTATTGGCCCCTTAAACTTCCTCTTTTGTAAATGCTTCTAACTTTTGTTCATGTTTCTTTTGTGTTGCCTTCTTTTTATGATTGCTCTTTAGGAATTCTTTATCTGTTCTGGATAAAAGCTCTTTGCCAGTTACTTATTGCAAATATCTTCTCCACCCTGCGGCTCGGCTTTCACTCTTTTCTGATGTCTTCTGATGAACAGTCTTTGAATGTAACCCCATTTATCAACCTTTCCCATCATTGTTAGTGCTCTTCTGCGTCCTCACTTAGGAACCCGTTCTCTTCCTTGGTGTACTCCTATGTTACCTCCTACAGCCCTTACTGTTTTGCCTTTCCCATTTAGATCTACAGTCTACCTGGAATTGATATTTGGTTATGATGGCAGGTAGCTGTCGGATTTCCTTTTTCTCCATATACTCAATTGTCTCAATCCCATTATTGAAAAGGCCATCCTTTCCCCATTGCTCCAAAGTGCCATCTCTGACATCAACCAAATGTGGGTCCCTAGTTTCTTCCATTGTTCCTACTTGTGGCAACTCCACACCATCCTAGTATGGCTACATAATAACTCTGATATCAGAGGGACTAAATCTTCCCACCTTCTTCCTATTCAGGAGTGTCTCGGCTTTGATTGGTGTGTTACATTTCCATATACATGTGCAGTATGCATATACATTTTAGAATGAGCTTAGCAAATTCTCCAAAATAATCCTTAGCCCTAAGTGGCTGGGCATTGCCAGCCCAGACTGTTATGAAAAGCTGTTGTAAACTCAACAGCAGCGACTTGTGGAGTGTGTGGCACTGGGTGGGTATTTTGCTGTGCACCTGAGAGGCAGTGCCTTATTTGATCCCCATTTTACAGGTGAGGCCACTGAGGCTCAGGAGTGTTCAATCATTTTCCAAAGGCCCCCCCCAAACCAATAACTGGCAGGCTTAGGGCTCGAACTCAGGTCTGCCTGAATCTAAAGCCTGTGTCATACTGCCTGGGGCCTCTAGGCTCTTGAAACACTGGAATTTTCGCCTTGGGACCCCTTTAGAGACTCTCTCACCTATTACCTCTGTTTTGCAAAGGAGGGGCTGGGGCCAGAGTCCGGGAGTTGCTTGTATAAGTTCCCACCTGGGCGTAACAGGTACCGAGTGTGAAGGGGGCCCTGGCAGCATGGGTTTCAGCCTCTCCCTGTTGACATTCAGATACCAGGACTTTGGCACAGTATCTTTTGAAGATAAACACCTGGGGGCACCGGTGGAATGAGTTGCTTAATTTTCTGAGAAATTTCTCCAGGAGGTAGGGGCATGGCTGACATGGCTTTAGGGAAGCCCAGACCAGATGCTCCAGCAGGGTCACTACCAGGGCCCGAATAGGCACGGGCTGGTCCATTTCACATTGTCAGGGGACATTCCACGAGAGTAAGTCAGCAGAGTCCTGACCCCGGGTACAAAGTGACTGATGAGCAGACCTTAAATCTGGATCTATTTTGAACCCTAAATTCTACCGCAGAAGAAGATCCAGGGAGGGGCAGAGCCTGGCAAAGACCAGGAGGTGACATACACGTGGTCCGATGGGAGCACTGGGCTGTGTACGCCAGAGGGACTCCCCAAATCTTTGTGGTCACAAAAGCCACTGCCGTATGGAAGGGAGGAGGTCGAGACCAGGAAGCACCCAGGTATGGGGTCTTTCTTTTATTCCACTTCAGAGGAACTTGGTACCCAGGTGTATTAGTTTCTTATGGCTGCTGTAACAAACTGCCTCAAATTTCGTCACTTTCCACAAGGTTATTTTCCTACAGTTCTGGAGATCAGACGTGTGAAACGAGTCCTAGGGGGCTGAAATTAAGGTGTCAGTAGGGCAAATTCCTTCTAGAGACTCCAGGGGAGAATCTATCCCCTGCTTCTTGCATCACCTAGAGGCTTCCACTGAGTCACTCCAACCTCTGCTTCCACTGTCGCATCTGCTTCTCTGACTCTGACCTCCGGCTCCTTTTATAAGGTCTCTTGGATTACATCAGGCCACCAGGATAGTCCGGGATAGTCCCCCCATCTAAAGTCCTCCAATTTAATCACATATGCAAAGCCTGCTTTACCGTGTAAGGGAGCGCATGCTGGGCTTAGGGCATGGGCATCTTTGTGGGAGGGAGCATGTCGGTCAGCCGCCCACCTGGGCACAAAGCAGATCCAGGGACCTCATTCTCTGACAGAATCCTTCAGGAGCCAAACCCTGGAGTGCCTTTGGCGAGCATTCCCATCAATGCCCTTTCTCTCCCCCTCCCTCCCCACGGTCCCTCCCTTGAGTTTATCACCATTTCTAGTTATATCAGTACCAAATGTTTACATGATTATGACCATGTCATAGAGTTCACAGCCAAGCCACCCAGCACACCCATGACTGCATTTCTTTTCTTGTTTTTCCTAAAGTTAGTAACTGTCTTGTTTTTTATTTGCTTACTTTTCTTTTTTTTTCTTTTCTATTTTTTTTACTTGCTTACTTTTCTAAGAGATACAGACATAATCATAAAACTCTCACTATGATCAAGCATATCAGGGAATCAACCTGATACTCAACAGAACACCCTGGGTCACTGTTCACTGTTGAAGGACGCTGAGGACCAACACATTTTCCTGAAACTGATAAAAAAAGAAAAGAAAAGAATCAAGTGTTTCTCTTGCTTTTTCTACACAAACTGTATTTCAGGACCCCTTTCTCTTAAGCTGAAGATCTTGGTTCTTGTCTTAAACATTAGCATTATAAATAATACTTTGTAAGATCTTGGTTCAGCATAAATATTAACATAATGACCTGCTTTATCATCTGTATCTATGCATCCATATCGTTGTTCATGCCGTATTTATATCGCCAATATTCAAATATCTACCTATACATTATCTACATCTATATAGCCTGTCTTTTTATTTATATTATATATCTGTGTCAGCCTTATTTTATACACAGCTATGTCTATACCATCTCTATCAATACCAGCTGTATCTACACATCTAATATATATCCATATTCATAGTCTATGTCCAATAGTTTCATAATAACAGCATCAGGATTATTACTATATAATTACTAAAAACCGTTTAAGATGTTTTTCTGGTTCTTTTTGTTTTTAGGGAGGTACAGTCAAGCTACTGGGTCCAAATAGTACATTCACATAATCACACTCACACAGAATGTCCCAACAGCACAGGTACCCAGCTGGGGCGCAGACACACCCTTGACACACCTGCTGGGAGAGACTTATGCACAAACAGATGCTCATGGTTCCAACTGTCAGACTTTCAACTGCCATTCACGTACTGCCTTCCACCACCAAATCCAGGCATTCACGGAGCCCAGACCCATGGAGACTCAGCACAACATGCACAGGGGGTACTCTCCGTACCACATACAGACCATGGTCTTTCCCAGAGAGGGCAGGAAATGTCCAAGGCTCTGTAACCCTCTCCAGCCCAGAACCTCCTCTTAATCAGCTCCTGAGTCGTGTTCCCTCCAAGGATCCGACTCTCCGGACCTCAAGGTGGTGCTGTGAGCTCCAAAAGACTGGTCTAGCTGAAATGTCAGGGGGAAAGTGGGGTGAGGAGATCAGAAAAGGTTAGCGCAGGAGAAGGCAAGAGGCAGAGGGAGAGAGTATAATAATAGTAAGATGGTCCCATTTAATTCTCAAAAAATCCTGAGGGAGCTGCGCTTATGATCCCCACTTTACAGAAGAGGAAACTGAGGTTCAGTGAGGTGATGCAATTACTTAAGTTCACACAGCTCAGAAGCAACCGAGCCAGCTGGCAGCGAAGCCCTTTTTCTTGAGCACTGTGTGTGACAATAAGTGCCTGTGGGTTAGTTCACACAGGCTACAGGTCCATCCCTGGTCATCTTACACTGATTGGACTAAGACAAAATGTGTGTGTGGGCACTTCTGAGTATGAAATGAAATACATGTGCAGTTACCACGCTGTCAGCATGGAAAACTGACTGGTTATTGCATGTGTCTGAGTGTGTCAGTGTGTATCACCCTGACTAAATTTCTGTACTAAGTACAGTAAAAGTGACTGCTTCATATTTTCACCTCCCTCTCCCTTTTCAATGTCACGGTACTTTACAGTTTTTTTTAAATCAGAGTATCATTGCTATACAATCTTATGAAGGTTTTACATGAACAATATTGTGGTTTCAACATTCAGCCATATTATCAAGTCTTCACTGTCCCCCATTGCAGTCACTATCTATCAGCATAGTACGTTGCTATAGTCATTACTTGTTGACTGATGGCTATAGTCATTACAGTCTCTGTGCTGGACTGCCTTTCCCGTGACCTATCTATATTGTGATTGCGAATTGTAGTACCCCTAATCCTCTTCTCCCTCCCTCCCCTCCCCCATCTCCCCTTTGGTAACCGCCAGTCCCTTCTTGGAGTCTGTGAGTCTGCTGCTGCTTTGTTCCTTCAGTTTTGCTTTGTTGTTCTACTCCACAAATGAGGGAAGTCATTCGGTACTTGTCTTCTCCTGGCTTATTTCACTGAGCATAATACCCTCTAGCTCCAGCTCCATCCATGTTGTTGCAAATGGCAGGATTTTTCTTCTTATGGCTGAATAGTATTCCATTGTGTATATATGCCACATCTTCTTTATCCATTTATCTATTGATGGATACTTAGGTTCTTCCATATCTTGGCTGCTGTAAATAGTGCTGCAGTAAACATAGGGGTGCGTATGTCTTTTTAAATCAGGGATGTTGATTTCATCAGGTAAATTCTTAGGTGTGGGATTCCCAGGTCAAATGGTATTTCTAATTTTAGTTTTTTGAGGAACCTCCATATTGCTTTCCACAATGGTTGAACTAATTTACATTCCCACCCACGGTGTAGGAGCGTTCCGCTTTCTCTGCATCCTCACCAGCATTTGTTGTTTCTTGTCGGTTGGATGGTGGCCATCCTTACTGGTGTGAGGTGATATTTCATTGTGGTTTTAATTTGCATTTCCCTGATGATTAACAATGTGGAGCATCTTTTCATGTGCCTGTTGGCCATTCAAACTTTTTGGAGAAGTGTCTGTTCAGATCCTCCATTTTTTAATAGGGTTATTTGCTTTTTGGGTGTTGAGGCGTGTGAGTTCTTTATATATTCTGGACATTAACCCCTTATCGGATAAGTAATTTATGAATATATTCTCCCATACTGTAGGATGCCTTTCTGTTCTGCTGATGGTGTCCTTTGCTGTACAGAAACTGTTCATACACAGAAGTTTGATGTAGTCCCATTTGCTCATTTTTTAATTTTGTTTCCCTTGCCCCAGGAGATGTGCTCAGGAAAAAGTTGCTCATGTTTATATTCAAGAGATTTTTGCCTATTTTGTCATCTATGAGTTTTATGGATTCATGACTTACATTCAGGTCTTTGATCCATTTTGAGTTTACTTTTATGTATGGAGTTAGACAAGAATCCAGTTTCATTCTCTTACATGTAGCGTTTTGGTTTTGCCTGCACCAGTTATTGAAGAGGCTGTCATTTCCCCATTGTATGTCCATGGCTCTTTTATGGTATATTAATTGGCCATATATATGTGGGTTTATATCTGGGGTCTCTGCTCTGTTCCATTGATCTATGGGTCTGCTCTTGTGCCGGTACCAACTTGTTTTGACTACTATGGCTTTGTGGTAGAGCTTGAAGTTAGGGAGTGTGATACCCTCAACTTTGTTCTTCCTTCTCAGGATTGCTTTGGCTATTCGGGGTCTTGTTTAGTTCCATATGAGTTTTAGAACTATTTGTTCTAGTTCATTGAAAAATGCTGTTGGTGTTTTGATAGGGATTGCATTGAATCCGTAGGTTGCTTTAGGCAGGATGGCCATTTTGACACTTCACAGTTTTTTTGAAGCCACTAACTCCTAAGCGACTAACTCATCAAACTTCTTTCTGTCTCTGTATCAAATAATCTAAAAACCTAGTTAGCCCAAACTGATTTGTCCAAAATGCTTATTGATTGAATTTGATTTATTTCAGAAGTATCATCCTCAGCCTCACTGTCACAAAACAACAATGGCCCCATTTACTGGTCACAGTAACAATAGTGGTGCCACCTACAGTAGCTCCCGTTTGCTGGGGCTTCGTCTGGTAGATGGTTAAGAGGGTCCAGCTCCAGCTTTGACACTGAACTACTTGTGTGACCCTGGATAAGTCACTCAATTTCTCAGTGTGTTAGTTTCCTCACCTGCAAAATGGGATGATTATAATGGTTGTTATGTCACAGGTTTGAGGTGAGAATGAAATGAGGGATTAAGACCTGTGCCTGGTACGTTGCAGTGTCACACAGTATCTAAATCTGAAGCTCTGTTTACATTTTTAAGGTAAAACTGACAGAATAAAATGCATTATATAGAACACTACCATCTTCCCAAAAAGTTGTTTCAGGTCCCTTCCCGGTTAGTCTCAGGAGTGATGGTTCTGTGTCTTTCCACATCAATTAGTTTTGTTTGTTCTAGAACTTAGAACAAGTGGAATTATACTTCATGTATTTTTTTAAGACTTGTATTACTCAGCATATGATTTTGAAATGCATCCACGTTGTTGCATGTTGTTTAAAAATGGCCAAAAAATTTTATAAGCAGTTGTATCAGTTTATAGACCCGCCAGAGATGCATTAGGGTCTGGGATCCTTGCAGCATCTGGTGCTGCCTGCCTCTTTCAATGTAGCCATTCTAGTGGGTGTGTATTGGTATCTCAGTGTGTTTTTATTTTCCTGATGACTGATGATAGTAAATGATATAATGACTTTTTCATATGCCTATTGGTCAATTTTGGTCGGGTTGTTTTCTTATTGTTGTAGGAGTTCTTCATATATTCAAGGTTCAAGTCTTTTATGAGATATGTGTGTTGTGAATATTTTTTCCCCAGCCTGTGGCTTGCCTATTTATTTTCTTAAGGGTGTTTTTGGATGAGCGGAAGTACTGTTTTGGACTCAGTCCAGTTTATCAAGATAGTTAGTGATTGGTATGTCCTGAATTAACAAATTTGTCTACCCCAAGGTTATGAAGATATTTTACTAGAAGTTTTACAGTTTTAGCTTGTACTCTCAGGTCTTTGATCCTGTTCAAGTTAATTTTTGTGTATGGTATGAAGTTAAAGGTAGGATTCATTTTGTTTCCATGGATAGTCAGTTACTGTACTATTATTTGTTGAAAATACTTATCCTTTCCCCATTGAGTTACCTTTGTCAAAAATTAATTGATCACATATCGATGAACTTCACATTCCTTTCATCTGTATTTCTACCTGTAGACCAATACACTTTGTCTTTATTATTAGAATTTTATAGTAAATCTTGACATCAAGTACCATAAATCCTTCAACTTTTTCTTTTTCAAAATTGTCTGGCTATAATTGACTCTTAACATTTGAATATAAATTTTAGTCTCTGCTTGACAAAAAACAAAAATTCTATAAAAATAAAGCTTGCTGGGATTTTGATTTTTGTTTAGGATTCATTTAGTCTACAGGTCAATGGAAGATTGACATCTTAACAATATTAAATCATCCAATTTTCAAACATAGTGTATCTCTCTGTTTTTTCTGTCTTATTCAATTTTCCTCAATAATGTTTGTGGTGTACAGGTCTTACACATATTTTATTATATTTATCCATTAGGGACTCACAATTTAGAAGTGGTGGAAAATTATGTGTATTTTATTTCAATACATACAAAAAGTACATACAACACGTGAGTATCACTCAGTGAAGTGTTACAAATCGAAACCCAGGTGAAGAGACAGGAGGTTGTCTGTATCTTGGAAGCCCCTCTACTTCCTCTCCCCATGACCACGACCTCTCTCCTCCCAAAGGAAAACATTTTCCTGACTTTCTTAGCATTTTAGTGTTTATGCTTGTGTTTGCATTTTACCTCCCAAGTCTGCATCCTTATATGTGTGACTTTGTGGACTTTGCATAAATGGCACATGAAATAGCTATTGGTTTGTGTCTGGCTCGTTTACTCAAAATCCTTTTTCTGAGATTCATCTTTTTTATTGCATAGAACTGTAGTTCATTCTTTTCCTCACTTTATAGTAATTCATTTTATGAATATATGACAATTTTTCTGTCCTGTTCCTTTACCTTCATTTTTATGCAGATAAATGTAAAGTGCAAAGCTTTTAAGCGTACAGCTTAATGAGACATGTTAATAATAGATACAGAATTTTTTTGTACCCTGGATGGCTCTGTCCTGCCCCTTCTCCAATTGATAACCCCTCAACTGGAACCTCTATTCTGACCTTCCTCATCTAGAGTACCTTTGCCTATTTTAAAATGTCACATAAATGGAATCATAGGCTATATATAGTATATAGTACATACTCTTTTTCTAAATTTTAAAGCTTTGGAAGGAAGGTAATTTCAAATGTACAAAGAAATTTCAAGGGTAAATATGTTAGAAATAACATCCATTATACTCCACCAAGATTTGCATTGGGTTGACATTTTAACCATTTCCAGGATCATTTGTCCCCTACCCCTTTCACCTATCTATGTAATACTTTTTCTGAATCATTTAGGGTAAATGACACACCATGGTCGTTCACCTCTAAATACTTCGGTGTGCATTTCCCAAGAACAGACATGTTCTCTGATGGAGCTGCAGTACAGTTACCAACTTCAGTAAAGTTAACAATGACACGGCACTTCCATCTCTACTGTTTGTATCCCAGTTTTGTCAATTTGAGAAGCAGTTTGACAGCTTTGTAAAGAAATGGCTGAGTGTTATTGTCTGATTGACACCACCCTCTGGAGGCATCACAATAGTTAGAGGCCAAGGTCCTGGAAGCAGACCACTGGGGTGTGACCCAGCCCCTGTGCCCCATCAGCAAAGTGACATGGATCAGGTTATGGGAACCTCTTCATGCCTCAGTTTCCCCAAAAGTAAAAAGGGGATACTTTAGAGACACCTAATTGAAAATATTTACAATGAATTAATACACTGTCCGGGCTTTGCTTTAAAATAATTCTGATTTTTTTTTTTAGGTGCGGGGTGAGGGGCTTGTTGAGAGCACAAATGAAACTATATTGGCCATGAATTGATCACTGTTGAAAATGGATGGTGGATATATCATCATATCTACTTTTTTGCCTATGCTTGAAATCTTCCATAATAAAATTGTTCTTTTTAAAGAAAGAAAAATAAAAGTGGGGAGGGTGGGTATTAGTTATTAATTACATGCCTTAGAGAATTTTTAGAAGGAGGGATTAAACAAATTAATTTAAATTAAATCTAAGTAAAACATTTAGCACAGTGCCCGGCACTCGGCAAAGGCTGTCAGGGTCAGCTGTTTTGATCTTGTTCCTCCTTCTGGCTCAGAAGCAGTCAGATCGGTCACCACCAGGTGGCGCTGTCTCCCAACTCCACAGGAATCCGGGGTCGTGCTTAGCCCCGAGTTTGAATCCTGCTATGTAGCTTCCTAGCTGAGACTTGGGACGTTTACTGTCTCTGAACTTCATTTTAATCGTGTATAAAATTGGGGCAATAATAATATCAACTTCCAGGTTGTTAGGATGGTTCAGAGACAATGACGTAAAGCATCTAGTGCAGACCTTTCCGGGTACCGGTCTCTGGGGCTGGATCTGCCTGGGGACCCAGAGTTCCTCCTCTTTCCTTTGGGGATTCCCCACCTGTCCAAGCGATTGTGAATCCTGAGGCTGCACAGTGGGTGAGCTCTTTCTCCCCTAGCTCAGCCGCATCCATTCCTACCGCTGGCCAGCCCTCAAGCCACTAGATGGCGCAGGCTTCCTAAAAGACAAGAACTTGGAGAAACCCAGTTTCCTTAAATGATTAAGATTTGAGGCTGTGTGAATAAGATGTGAGTTAGAATTCTGGGTCCATCACCTGTCACCTACATGACCTTACTAGTCCGCCCCTCAGTCTCCTTTATAAATGAATTTCTATATATAAAATACACCAATCACAACTGCAGCATGAGGTTCAACATGATATTATAAGAGAAAGCATTTAGTACAAGGCTTGGAACAAAGAGCTGCTCCTATCAACATTAAAATATTAAGACCAATAAGCTAGTATTTTGAGGGCTTATTATGTGTGGGGCATATAATATTGTGAATTCTCATAGCAATGATCTAGATATTGATCACCATACGGGAGAGGGAACTGAGGCTCAGGGAGGAGGGGTTACCTGTCAAAAGTCACACAGCTGGTACATGGCAACTTTGGGATTTAAACTCAAGCAGCCTGTCTCCAGAATCTGTACTGCAAGCTGTTATTCTAGACTAGACTCCTTCACCCTCTTAAACCAAGTTACATGCCCAGAATTCAAGTTTCTTCTGGGCCTGAAGTCTTTGAACTTCCATCCTGGCCACCTCCTGAACAGGAAGGGATGATTCAAGAAATACAAAGCCCTTCCTGCCCGTTGACCACACTACGGGGCTGCGGTCCTCTCTCTTGAGTGTCCATCATGGTCACCTAGAGTCCTTGCCAAAACGGAGATTGCTGGGCCTACCCCCGGTGTTTCTGATTCGGTAGATCTGGGCTGGGGCCTGAGAATTTGCATTTTTAACATGTCCCAGGTGATGCTGCTGGTCTGCAGGGTTCACTTTGAGAGCCGCTGAATTATGGCAGAGCAACAAGATGAAGCTGTGGACTCTGCTTGGCCACGTGGAGGAGCGCACTTGCCATCCTGGATAACCTGCCTACCTTGAGAGGGCCACAAAGAGAGAAAGAACATTCTCTTTTATTTAAGCCACTATATTTTGGGATCTGTTGGTTACAGCAACTTGGCCTTTACTTTAATTAACACAGATATTCTCCAGGCCTTCTTCTTGGAGATGCCCTAATGGGCAGCCTCGGTCCCACCAGTCATCAGTCACTTGGCCAACATCTGTCAGTAAGTCCAGCTCTGTTGATTCCTCTCAGAGGCCTAGTGACTGTGGCTGAGAGGCCGACTCTCAAGGATGGCCAAACAGTGAGTGGCTGTACAGTGGTGCAGGTCGTTCACCACACAAGGAGTGAGCACACATCCTGCTCACGTTTCATCTGCCAAATCTTGCACCTTGGTACACAGGAAAACACTTTTTTACTTAAGAAAGTGACATTCATCAAACTTTTTACTCTGAGGAATGGAGCTGTCCAGGTGAGATCCTTTTTTCTAATTTATCCACCTAGAGGGATACCTTTTTCTAATTAACACAAAGACGCCCAGCTGGCCCTGAGTTCAGATTCAAGAACCAAGAGTTGTCAAGACTTCTGGGGTTACAGGCGACTTCCATGGCATCCCCCAGAACGGAAGCATCTCCCTGATACTGGTTTGAGGGAATTGTCCAAATAGACCTGGAATCTGGCAGTGAGGGGCCTGTGGTTGATTGAGGCCATGGTAAGACCCCGGAACAGGAAGAGCCCCAGAAGGGAAATCTTCCTTGAAACCCTCTCCAGGCTGGACCGGGAGGACAAAGCAGAGAACTTCAGAGAAGAGGACTAGAGGTATGTCGGTTGTCAACGGGAGTCACTCCACTGCCTAGCTGTTGGCAGTCAGAATGCTTTTAGTGCCATGTGGCCGAATTGTTGAGAAAGGCAGTCTCGTGTACCATCTTTTGACCCCAGCTCAGCTGCATAAGAGCAGGCCTTGGTCCTGGAACACTTCTTTACCAAGACATAAGGAGCCTGCATAGCCTATTCAGGCTTATCGTCTCGTGAAGAAATATCTTTCCCTGTCTCAGACTCCAGGCGTATTGTCTTGTTCTGCTTAAGTGCATGTGTCAGTGGCTCTCAGGCAGACCCCCAGCTTTCTGAATTTCAGACCGCACGGGGAGGGGTTGGACGGGGTCTTCACTGCAGCACCAAGTTAGGGGTGTGCCGTCGCATCGTCGGTGCTGGCTGTGGAGTGGATCCGCTGGCCCGGGGGACTGACGCCTTGCAAGGGGCTGGGTCTGGTGCCCTCCATCTCTCTCTTGCTACATGTAAAGGCTGTACCACTTTTGCCTCATGGGCATGTTGTCTGTGCCCCGCCACTTCGAGTCATGCACTGTTCACTGCTCTGGGTTGCATTTATTTGCCTTTTATCCTTGTCCCCACAGCCTGATCACCCAGTGAACTGGTGAAACAAGAATCTTGGATCAACAGCGGATTTCACAACACAAGATACTTAATTTATCTTACAAAGCAAGGAATCTGAAGGTGTAAGCAGTGCCAGAGCTGAAGCAATAACTCAACAAGGGAAAAAAACACACTGTTTACTCTGTTCTTTTGCTCCATTATCTTGTTTGTTGACTTTTAGGCCTTGTGTGACCATCTCCAAAACAAGCAAGCAAAGGGCAGCCTGAACTTTAAGAGGACTTGCCTCACATTCTGCTCTCTTTTTATTAAAGGGGAATAATCTTTTTCTTGGAACGCCATACCAGGAATCCCCCTAGTAGCTCATTGACCACTCTTCGTCACGTGGATACCCCTAGCCACAAGGAATGCTGGTAAAATGAGTCTTTCCAAACTCTTCAATTAGAAGAAAGAGGTTGGGAGTGGCTGTGGTGTAGGCAACCCACAGACTCCATTACAGGTAGACAGAGTGGTTTCAATCGTCACTTGGCTGTAGATTTTGGACATCTGACTGACACCTCACACCTCACTCCGAGTTCCTTGATTAGACATTGGCCCAGAGATTAGACTTTATGTTGGGGAGGAAGGTAAATGAATTTTCGGTCATGTGTGGGAGAGTTGCTTTTGTGTTGGGTGGGGCACTTTTGAGCTGCATGTACGAGCAGGTGGGTGTGTCTCAATGCTGGTCTCTAAAACGTGGACTAGGACTGAGGGATCTACTGTTTACTGTCACCCAAGCATACCTTCAATTACTCCCTGGCCTGGTAACCCCTTGATTTTGGGAACTTTCTCTGCAACACCTGGCCCTAGTCAGCCGTCATTCACTTTCCTGCCCCTCCCACCCCCACCATCCTCAAGGGTGCCCTGGCTGCTACCATCATAAACTCGTGGTGATTGGCCCAAGGGTGGGCATGTGACCCAGGCAGAGCCAATCAGAGTCTCTCCTGAGTTAATGGAAAACTGTGGCGGTCAATGACCATTCTTCTCAATGAAAGATGTGAGGGTGACAGCAGAATGGAGCCCTAACACCAGGCTGGGAAGGGG